>CAHIKZ030002145.1:0-382517 GCA_903632075.3 Acanthosepion pharaonis
TTATTATAATAAGAAAATAAAAGGCAAATGAAAAAAATTTTACCAACTGGATTAGATTTGTCGCTATTAACTTCAGTCTTTATTTGGCTTTAAATAAAATTTTAATTTTACTCATCATAAATCAAAATGATTTTAATTGAATGGGCACAGTATCTAAAAAAATTTTATAAGTATTTAGGTGTGTATTGATGAAATATTTTTTGTAAATATGGTCAACATATCATTATCAGAAAATAGGAGAAATAAGTATTTAAAATTTGATGATTTCTTATATGCATAAATCCACTATATATATATATATATATATATATGCGTACCAAAAACATATTAATGATATGCAAATTATATATATATAACAATATATATTTGCTATATTTCCCAAAAACATATTCATCATCTACATTAAAATGGTGACTTTATTGTTATTATTATTTACATTGCTTCATGCTTGCCACATTAGATAATGAGGAAATAAAATGGGGCAAATGAAATTCAATGATCGTCTAAATCAGTGATTATTGAACAAAGTATTTTTTCATCTACATTAAAATTTGGTGACTTCAGAAATTATAATGTTTATTTAAAAATATTTTGAAAACAAAGCATTACTTAGTTTTTGCACAGCAAAAAAGATGTAGTTTGAAAATAAAACAAAGCAGGTCATGATATTCTGATGAATGACATATTGAGTTTAATTCCGTTTGAGGATAATTTGTTCTCTTGAAGGAGAAAAGTTAAATTATTTAGATTTAAGTGAAGAAATTATATAGCTTGTTATTTTTAAGGAAAACTTTCAGTGCTCTTATTTTTTTTTTTTTTGTACTTAGGTTTCACCTTTTACATTTACGTTTATGCTTTATGGAAAATATATTATAAAGAAATTAAAATGACTGTTAAGAGTGAGATTAAATTTCATAAGAAAGGTATCTAATTAATTTATAGGTACCTTTCTTATGAAATTTTATCAGAAGTGTACATAAAATACTATAATTTTATATACATTTATTACATTTTACTGTTATTTGTATTTCCATTCATTTTTTATTATTTTGATATTTCATTTTGGAAAAATGTCATAACTGAGATTAATTAATATAAAAATAAGATGATACTGATACTTGTAGGTACCCTTCTCAGTTGAAATAAAAAAAAATCAAAATTAACTTTTGACACATGTTTCCCAAAAAAAAAGGCCTTAACAGCGAAGAACAATGCTTAACTCAAATCACACAACTCAATTTTATTCTTGTTGGTCTTCCATACTTTATAATTAAAAGCTCAGATTATAAACAAAATTAAATTTCTTAATTACTGGGGATCTTCTGATTAGTCAAAATAATATAATTTACAATGTGCTAAAAAAGTTCTACCTTAATAGAACATTTACAAAACTGAATGCGGCTTTTAACTAATTTTATAATATTTTAACAACTTAAATGTAAAAATCTATTATAATTAAAGAAATAACAAATAATTGTATTAAAAATTCAGTTTTTAAGTTAAAAAATAGACAGAAACTCAATCCATGAAAATGATTTTTTTTATTCATAAATGATACTTCCATTTTTTTTTTGTAAATTTGATTTGCAGCTAAATTAAAGAAATTATATTTTTTTTATTGGTGTTCAGTAGTTTTAAGAATTCAGAAATTATAATCTGTAAATATATATCTACTTAATAACAAAATTCATTAAATTCCTCAAACTTTTCCCTTATTTTAGAAGAATTAACAACATTTAATGTAAAAGTAATAAAACATTTCAGAAATAAATAATTGTTTTAAAAATTAATTTTTCATTGAAATAAATTACTAAAAAAAAACAATATTGTCCATGTTCATTAAAAAAAATAAATAAAAAGCAATTAAAATCATTTTGAAATTAAATAATATTTTGTTTTATTGAATTTTTATATAATTTTTGATGATTTTAAAGGTAGAAGTTGTCCAATTGAAAAAAAAAAATGATTTGGTTTTCCTCAAAGCTTTGTGCTTTGTTATTTAATATAATCACTAATCTTCCCAAAATTGAAAATAGAGTTTTTTAAATCAAAATTATTTATGGAGAAGGAAATACATAAAAAAAAAAAAAAAATTTTGCTATACTTTAATAAATAAAAACATTTTTATAATAAGTTTATCATTTGTAAGTAGTTTCTTCTTTTTCATTAAAATCTGACAATTATTTTTTATTTTTTGGATTTTCAAAATTAATGTCTGTCATACAGAAAAAAATGCATCAAAATTTTTTATGTTATTTAGTATTTCCTCTGGACAAGAAGAAACAAGCTTTTTTTTTTCAATCAAAATTTAGAATGTTCTAAAAAGAAGGAAACTTTTTTTTAAATAATTAAAATTACTTTGCTCTTTCCTCTTATTGATAATAAACATTTATTTTAAAATTTTTTTTCATCAAGTTTGTCATCTATTTCATTTTGCTATGCTCTGTTTTTAGCAATTACAAAATACACACAGGTACTTAGGCTATACAGGTAAAATATTTAAAAAATAAAAGTAATGACAAAATTAGAGATGAGCACCATTTCACAAAAAAAACACATTTTTGATGAAAAAAATTCAATTGTCTAGATATTTATAAATTATTAACAGTAAAGACAAAGTATTTTTTTGAGTATTTTAAAAAATTTTAAAAAAATAGCATGTCAGGACTTTTTTTTTAAAAAATCTTGTTTTTTTAATCATCAAAATAAATTTTAAAAAAATAAATCATTTCAACCTATTATTGACAATTTTATAAACAAGATAAAGTTTCCCATTTAAAAATCTTGTAAAATTCAATTATATTTTTCAAATTTATTTAAGGAAAACTAGAAAATTTAAAAATATTCTTAATATAATCTGCAAAAGAAACATTATTTTTTTTTTCATCAGAAAATTTTTTTTAAAAGACATTTCAAAAATGGTGCATTGGTTTTTTGGGCCTATATATCATGTTAACTGATTATTCCCAATCTGTCAACAACTTACGTCAAAAATTTATTGCACCGGTAGAGGCAAAAGTGATATAAATTGTTTAACTTTTATGAAACCCAGTTTCATATATATATATATATATATATATATATACTTCAATTTTTTTTTACCTTGTTTGAGGGAGAATTTAGAAAAAAATAACATTTAAATTAAGAAAAAAGTACATTTATAATTTAAATTTTACGAGACCAAAATTTTGTAACAATATTGTTATCTAAAAAATTTTATGTTCATTTTCTTTTTTCTAATTATTTTTTATCTCAGCAAAAAAACAAAGGGTTCGGGGCCTCACTAAATTTAAAGTCAGTTCAGGTTTGCTACCCAAAAAAGTTTGTTTTGTTTTATAACACCTACTGACCTGGGTGATGACAAAAATGAATTTAACAGATGACATTGTTTTTTGGGGTTTTTTTTTTTTTTTTCACATGTCTGAAATATGACTAAAAAACAAGGATTTTAAACAGCTATTTTTTTAGTTATGAAATATTTTTCTGAGAATTTTTTAAAAAGAAATTTTTTTTGTTGTTTCTAAAATAATTTGAATAAAATAAAAAAATTAATATTTGCATAGGTAACTCCACGAAATCGCTAAAAAACACAGCATAGACTGATGAAAAAGACACCAAACTTGATGAAAACAAAATTTTATCGTTCAAAATGCTTTTTTTTTTATGAAGAGGAAAGACCAAAGTTTTTTTTTTAATTATTTAAAAAAATTTTTCCTTCTTTTAGAACATTCTATTTTTTGATTAAAAAACCTTGTTTCTCTTTGTACCAACATGGGCTAGTAAATAACATAGATAATTTTAGCATTTTTTATGTATTACACATTAATTTGGAAAATCTTGCAAAAATAAAATAATTGTCAGATGTTAATGAAAATTTCAGAAACTATTCACAGATGTTCAAAATTATTATATGTTTTTTTTTTTTTTCAAAGTCATGGCAGAAATATTTTTTTTTATCTATTAACACCCCATAACTAATTTTATGAAAAACTCTAGAAATTTTTTAGTGCATCATTTTTAAAAATTACAAAATCATGTTTTTTTTTTTTTTTAATTGAACTGGAAAAAATTGAAAATCAGCTCTGAATTGTAAAATACAAAACTCAATAAAACAAATATATTATTTAATTTCAAATGCTTTTATTTGTTTTTGAATATGGACAATATTTTTTGAAAGCAAAAATTTTTATCAAATAAAAATTGAATTTTAATACAACTATTTGTTATTTCTTTAATTATAATAATTTTTTTTTAAATTAAGTTTTTAAAAATATTATAACATTAGTTAAAAGCAACATCAACCTTTCAAAATGTCCAAAATGAGATTGTCTAGCGCTTTGAAAATTGTATATAATTTGGACCAATCAGAAGAGCCACAGTAATTAAAAATGTTTTTTTTGTGTTTATAATCAGGCAGTAATTATAAAAAACGGAAGACCAACCAGAATAAAATTTAGTTGCATTATTTGAGTTCAGCATTGTTCTCGCTGTTAAGGCCTTTTTTTTGCGAAAACATTATGGAGAAGTTAATTTGATTTTTCAATTTCAACTGAGAAATTTACCTACAAGTATCAGTATCATCTTTTGAAATTTAACTACTGCTAAACTTTAATTTATATGATCTTATTTTTATATTAATCTCAGTTATGACATTTTTCCATAAATGAAATATCAAAATTAATAATAAAATGAATGGAAATACAAATAACACAGTAAAATGTAATAAATATACATAAAATTATAGTATTTTCAAAAAACTTTTGATAATTTTTTCCTAAGATTATTACCTATAAATTAATTAGATACCTTTTTCTTATGAAATTTAATCTCACTTTTAACAGTCTTTTTTTTAATTTCTTTATATTTTCCATAAAAAAGCATCATAAACGTGAAAGATGAAAAAAAAAAAAAAAAAAAAAAAAAAATTAGAGCACTGAAAGTTTTCCTTAAAAGTAACAAAGGTAAATAATTTGTTTTTTTTAAATCTAATTTTTAATTTCACTTCCTTCCACCCGTAGAAAGAATTATCCTCTGTAAGTTATCTAAAACGTTATGAAAATCATTTTTCGTCACTTGTCAAATGAGGCGAAAGGTTATGACTTCTTTGTTTTATTTTCAAATTACAAATTTTTTGGCGCAGAAATTAAGTTAAGCTTTGGTTCAAAATATTTTAAATAAACATTATAATTTCTGATTTTATTAAAATCAGTTTTGAAAAAAAATAATTGAAACAAAAAAGAATATCAAAGTCAGATTTTTAATTTTTTATCAAATGGAAAAAATTGATTGAAAATGATTGATTATCTGTATTTTTTTTTTTTGAAAAAAAAAAACAATATTTTTAACGAAAATTTCAGACGTGCTAGGAACGATTAAAAAATAAAAAAATATCCCAAAATACTTTGATCTTTCCTCTTTAATAAATATGAATATTAGACAATAAAATTTTTTTTCGTCAAGTTCGGCGTCTTTTTCATCATGCTATGCTCTTTTTGTTTTATTTTTTTGGAGGTACCTCTTTTGCAGAAAATTAATATAAAATCTTTAAAAAAAAGAAAATTGATTAAAATTGAAAAAACAAATTAGAAAATTTTGAAACAATGTGACAATAATGAAAATTTGATAATTTGTTCAATCCTTTGACAAAAACTATGCCAAGATTAAAAAATTTTACTCAATCAAGGGAATTGTTTTCTAACATGATTTTTTTTTTTTTTTTTCAGAAATGGGCATCCATAGTTTTGTCAGAGATGATTTTAATACATTTTTGAAATCATAAAAAATATTTAAAAAATATGCTCGATTGTATTTACAATATTTTATTTTTATGATCTATAAAATAGATCTTTTAAAAAAAAGAAAACATAGGGGGGGCATCTGTTTAAATTTATGAAATATTTATCAATATAATCACTTTTATTTATTTTTCAACCTAAAACAATTTTGAAATTAAAAAAAAAGTCCTTAATATATATTATTGATAAAAAATATTATTTGTTTTGATTTCATAAAATAAATTCTTAGTTTTTCTTGCATTTTTTTATTTTAAATTCAGAGCTAAAATTCTTGGGTTCTTAAATTATTGTCTTAAAATTTTACGAAATTTATGATTTATATTCCTCAAAGTTTCAATTTTTATTTAATTAAAAAAAAAAATAGAGGCCACTGTTATAGTTTTAAATAGGCTTGTCCCAGGTAACGCTAAAAAAAGTGGTATACCCTGGAGAAAAAAGGTCCCCAAATGGATAAAAAAATTTTAACATGTAAATGTTTATGTTAAAATTAAAGAGAGAAGACCAAAGTATTTTTGAATATTTTTTCAGATTTTTTAATCCATCCTATAAATTTTAAAATATTTAAAATTCGTTTTTCTTGAATAAAAAAAAAAAAATTAGTAAATTGATTTAAAAGGACATTTCTGCCGAGTTTGTAAAAAAAAAAAATCAAACTTAGTTAAAAAATCAATTAAAATTTTAAAAAATCAGTTACACCTTTTTTTTTTTTTTGTTATCTTAGGAAATTTAGAATGATTAAAGTATACTTAATGTAATTAAAAAAGAAACATTACTTACTCTTTTTAGAAAATTTTTTAATAGAGATATTTCCAACCGTGGTACTCAAATTCTTTTGTATGATTGAAGGTTTGTTAATTGATGGGTGTCAATATATTGACAACTTACGTGAAGGAATTTATTGTGGTAAGTTTCTAGATTTGATGTAATTCGTTCTAATTTTAAGTGAACCTGGTTAGTAAATTTAAAAAAAAATTCACTTTCAAATCTTTTTAACCTTACATTTGAGGAAAAATTTCTGAAGTAAAAATAACTTGCTTCTATCAAGAGAAACAAGTCTACCTCAAAATTTTTATTTCAAAGCTGTGCATCCATACTTTCGTTGGAGACGATTTTAAATACAATTTGGAATATTAAAAATTAAAAATATCACTGGTTGTCAGATTTTAATAAGCTTTCAAATTTATGATCTTTAAAAAAGTAGAGAACAAAATATGTCATTTCCATAAGGTTGCATAAAGAAACTTAATTTTAAAAAATATTTTAAAATTTTTGACTTTTGTCATTTGTGTATTTAAAATAGGAAAAAAAAAAAAAAAATTATTGTAAAAATTCATTTTTTCTTCAATTTTTTTTTTTTTTCAGATAAGAATTACCTTAGTATATGTTATTCAGAAAAGTCATAAAAATCTTTTTTAATTAAATATTGTCTTAGTTTTATTGGGTTTTGTATATTTTTACAATTGAGGTAAAAAGTTTGGACAATTCTACACATTTTTTTAAAAAAAAAAAAAAATCAATGATTTAGAATTTAGAATCTTCATTTCTTGTGCATTTAAAATCTGGATACAAAAAAAATTCTTTTTACAAAAATAAATTTTTGGGGGTTTAACATATAATATAAATTATTATATATATAAAAAAACCATGACTTTCAAAAAGACAAACATTTCTAAAATAATTTCATTCATTTGTGAATAAGTTCTGAAAGTTTCATAAAAATCCAACAACTTTATTTTTTTTCCAAATGTGTTTCAACAAGAAAACATTGAAAAATTTTCCAAACCGAATATGACCTAAAAAAAAAAAAATGATTTTCACCCTAAATTTAAAACATGCAGAAAAGGAATGAAAAAAAAAAAAAATACCTTGGAAAGAAAATTTAATAAAATTTGTTTCCTATGTTTTTGAGGCCTTTTTTTTTCATTATGCGTTTTTTGAGTGAAAATACCTTTATTAAATTTTTTTTTTAGAAAAAAAAAAAAAAAAAAAAAAACTTTCATTTTCAAAAGAGCAAAATTTAAAAATTTTGAGCCTAAAAAAAAAAAAATTTTTTTCTTAATTTAAAAAATGGTTTTCCTTGTTTTAATGAAAAAACAATCATTTGAAAAACGTTTGTGAATAAATTTTTCAGAAATCAAAACAAAAACGACATTTATAGACTTTTTAGTAGTTTAACTGAAAATCATTGTTTTCATAAAAAGTTTACTTTATTTTTTGTATTTTTTAAATTCAGAGCTAAAAAATAAAAAGTTTCTGGGAAAAAAAAACGAAAAAAAAATTTTTATTCTCAAAAGTCTTCTTTATTTAAAAATAATGTTTTTATCAACTGTTTTAATTTTAAAAAAAAAATAAATTGGTATCAGACGTACAAAAAAAATATTTTTACGATGACATATAAAAGACAAACATTTCTAAAATAAATTCATTCATTTCAGAATAAGTTCAGAAAAAAAAAGAAAACTACGACAATTATTTTTTTTTTTGCAATAATTTCAAATTTAATAATGTTTTGCTTAAAAAAACAAGAGCTAATTAAAATTTAGGTGACCTTTGATCGAAAAAAAAAAAAAAACAAAACAAGATTTTCAACCAATAAATTCAATCATGCAAAAATGAAAAAGAAATTTCAAAATACTGAAAAAATTTTTCGTCTTTCTTCTTATTAATAACAATTTTTTTCACGATAAAACGTTGTTTTATTAAGTTAGGGGTCCTTTTTCATGAGGATATATCACTTTTTAGCGAAGTAGCGGACATAAAAACTGTAGAACATCATGGATTTTATTTTTGAACTGAATAGACAAAACAACTTTATTTCAATCAATAAAATTCATTTTTAAATACATCAATGTATTTTGCTCTTATAGTAAATTTATTCCTTTACCTTTGAATAAAGAAAAAATGAAATCAAGATAATTCATTTTTAAACATTGGGTATCGCGAACTAAACAAAAATCTATTTTCTGTTCTTTGCTCCCCGCAAATTTTATAAAGTTTTCTAATGAAATAACGGCTATTAAGAAAATGTTTTACTGATAAATTTTTGTCTTTGATAGTGATTTACGTAGTGACAAACTTTCCTTTTTTGAAGGGACTACAAAGTGAAAGAGGGAGATAATTTGAGTCTAAAAATCAAACACAAATGCATTTCTTAAATTATCAGTTATTTTTTCTTCTTTAACGACAAATCGACAATGGAAAAAAAAATGAAAAACGTGAACAGCGACGAACATCAATGAGGAAAGAGTGATTGAATTTTGCCTTTCAGATTAATATTTGAAGGTCAGAAGAAATCAGGGCAGGTTGGTTCCAAAAATGGGGAATAAAAATTCTATTTTTTTATCAAAAAATACAACTTTTGGTCAAGGGCCAAAGAGGATGGGTGTTTTCAATCGCTGGTCTAAATGAAAATTTACTGTTAATGGTTTATATAACTCTGTATCTAAAGAAAACCAAAATAAAAAAATCGAGATTGGCATTCCTTTGGTCGGTCTTCTGTCTTAACTTTAAACTAGGCACCTCCAAAAATTAAAACCCAAGGTTTATGTTTGCAAAAAAAAAATCATTTTTGAAACCCCAAGCTTCAATTGAAAATAAAGGGTTCAAGAAAATAAATTCCAGAAAACAAAACCTACTTACTGTATTTCAACTAGAAATTGGTAATTTGAATCGATTCTTTTGAAAAACTAATTGAAACGGCCATGTTTAACTTTTTTTTTTTTATAGAGAAATGTAAACAAAAATAATTTTTTTTTAAAAAAACCGCCTAAAATAACATATAGATTTTGAAACGTTACTTTCGTAAAAATTAGCAAATTTAAAGTTTAATTAATCTGTTTTAAAACAAACATTACTTAATACTATGAAATTTTAAGACAAGCATTTCTTCACTACGGAGTCTTGAATTTTCTCGAGTTTCCATCGATAATTTGACAATTCTCATATTGACAGCTTTAGTATATTGTTGGACCAAAGCTGATACAATTTTTCGAATAGTTTATGAAATGGTTTGCTAAAAATTTTTAACTACTAAGTAATGTCTAAAATTTAAAATATTTCAGGCAATTATCTAATATTTTACTAATTTTTTCACTGTAATTTTGAAGATGTTTTCTTATAATAATTTTAAAAATAAAATACTAAAAATTTTTTAAAATTATGTTTTACCTCTATAATGGTAGATAATTATGATAAATAATTTTATTAATTACTATATTATCAGTTATTACAATTTTTAATTAAATAACTGAGATGTAATATCATTAATTATTATATTAATTAAAAAAATTATTATTAATATTTATCTTAAATTATTAATAATAATTAATAATAAAAATTATTAATTATTATAACTTCTATCTCAGGTATTACATTTTTACAACTGAAATATAATTTTATCTCAATAATTCACTTCTTAATTTAATAACTGAGTTATAAAAGTAATTATCTGTTATCACAAATGATTGAGATAACACTATGCTTTAAAATTTATCTATTTAATATTTATATCTTTTCAGATCCTATTTTTTCATTTTATTCTTTATTATATTTTGATGTTTATGAATTGATAAAAGTTATTTTATTTATTAAATTTTTAAAGTATTTAAATTTTTATTATAGATAATTGTACACAAAGGCCTTCCCATTCCTCAAAGACAAACCTTGAAACACGTGATCTTTTAACCATAATATCACTAGATGAGGACCATACCAATAAATAAAATAAACATCGTGACGTACAAAAAAATTAACTTTTATTATGGTAAAATGTTTTGGTAGTGTTATTTGTATTACACTTTTTAATTTTCACTTAGGAAATATCGTCTTCACTATAAAATCTAATAGCCGACCAAATGCGCTGCAAAAGAATTTTAAAACATTTTGAAAATTAAAGAAAAAAATGAAAAAAAGGAAAAAAATAAAGAAAAATGCAAACAATTGTTGCATAAATTCTATATTCACCGAAATTTTATTTTTCTTCAGATAATAATGTCCTTAATGTATATTATTTATAAAAGCAAATAAAAACTTATCTAATTAAATAATTAGATAGTTTATTGAATTTTTTTATTTTATGATTTAAAGCAGATTTTTTAAAAATTGGGACTAGTTGTGAAAACTAAATTAGTTATTTAATTTCTCCAAGAAGTCCTCTTTATAAGAAAAGAAAAAAAAAGTTGCAAACTTTTTGAAATTCTATAAAATTTCATAAAATTAAATTTGAGGTAGTAACAGATGTAAAAAAAAAAAAAAAAAAAAAATTACCAAGATTTTCTAAAATAAAAATTTCAAAAATAAATTCATTCATTTTTTAATAAGTTCTAAAAGTTTCATTTAATTAGACAATTATTTGATTTTGCAATGATTTCAAAATTAATGGGTTCTCACCCGAAATTGATACACTAAAAAAAAAAAGCAATGACCACAAGTCGTATGGTTTAAAAAAAAAAACGAGATGTTTTGACCCAAATTTAAAAGTGTTAGAAAGAAAAATTTTAAAAATATTTAAAAATACTTTATTCTTTCCTCTTAAGAATAACATGAACATTTTTATGATGAAACTTTTTTTATTAAGTTTTGGGCCTGTTATCATTATGCTATACTGACATCTTGCGAAGAATTGGAGGTACCTACTTTAAACTTAGCTCGACACAAACGCTGACCCAATCATACTTACAATATTCCTTACATCAAGACAACACATTCTTACTTACCTTTCTCACCACATCAACCATAATACCTCAATGTCTCCATGAAAATACTAACTAGTTCCTATAAGAGGTGGTATCATGTTTCTTAAAACCTCCAATCTCCTGATCAAAGTCCTCACTGCCAGAATATATTTATTTAGCATCTCATGGAGAATATGTGTTGTTTTTGAGGATTGTGTTCAGGGGAATTATTTTTTTTTTGTATAAATGCAGTATTATGGGATTACTATAATTAGTATACTTGTGTCAGTAAATGTGACCAGTTAAGTTAGACCAGTGATGACCATACACAGCCATTCTCTTTTTGGCCTTGTGCCACACTTGTATTTTTTGATACAATAAATATTCATTGATTCCCCATTGGATTGGAACCAAAATGTCCTGATTTTTTCTATCTTGTTTGCCTTCAAGATTGTCCTAGTAAGTGTCAAAATTTCCAAGCCCTCTTTCCTCATTGCGTGCCCTATCAATTTCAGTTTTCCCTTTCTGATGCTACATACAAGTGTTCTTTTTGTTTTCATTTTCTCTAAAATTTTGGCATTGCTCACATTTTTCATTTTAATCCATTGTCAGTTTGTCATTAAACAAGAAAAACAACTTACTAAAGAAATTAAGAAAAGCATTTTGATTTTTTAGGCTCACAAAATATCTCCCTTGAATATCACTCTTCAAAAGATGGGAAGTTAACTATTTGCAGGTCAGACAAACGAAGAGAGAACTACATAAGTAAAACATTGCCCACTTTTCATATTGCTTCACCAGTGGGCCACTGACTCATCGGGAATCAATTGGAAATAAAAGTATAAAACTGTTAAGTTTAATAAATTTCCATAAAAGTGAGGTACTGATTTTTAAAAAGTACCAAAAAGCAATTATTCTTTATATGAAATAGGTTATTTTATTAGTATACTTTATAGACATTTGTATGAAGCAGATACCTCCACCACCCATTTCAATACACTGTGTATATTTTTTAAGGCATATTTAATCCAATGTCAATTGAATCCCCATGTTTCAACATGACTGCGAAGAAGATGCCAACTTAGGTAGTTGCAAGCACACACAACGCTGCTTCACATCAGTTTGGATACTGAAAAGCTCTGAATTGCTATATTCTACAACACCCTACATAACCCCATGATATGAATTGACAATTTTGAGTCATCTTGGAGGGTAACTGATTCTGATCTTGAACAAGCCGTCCCATCTTACAAGATCAAATCCCTTTTGTGAGGTCGATAAATGCAATGTACAGTGATTGTCCTCATTCTTAATATTGCTCCTGTTGTTGTTGAAAGGAGAAGATTATGTCAATTGTAAAATGTTTCAAACTGAAACCACACTTTGGTACGCTGTTGTTTTAATAACAACAAAGATGAGGACAATAGTAAATGATCACTCCTCTTTTCAGTAATTTACACAGAATCTATATATATGTAAAGTCAGATATTATTTTCATTCAAACAATAAGTGAATATGAAAAATGCAACATTTTAAAATTATAAGCTTTCATCAAATAATAAAGTTTTTTTTTTAATAAATCTATTGTGTTGACTTATGTTTCTTATAAAATCAAATCAGATGAATTTTCCTTTAAAAATTTAAGTAATCTCCATTGAATTGACCTAGACATATGGGACTAATTAATCAGTTATGTTCCTAAACAAAGTATTTTTATTTCCAAAATATTATTCAACCTGATTTCACAGATTAAAGAGATGAAACTTTCTATCATTCTTTAAAGTGGGTTCAGCAGCAGTCAGAATGAGAAGTGGGGAGGAATTCTGTATTTGGAACAATAGCTTGGTGAATTAAGGTGCTGGTTTGTGAATTTAGTGATATAGTAATTGTGAGTTCAATCAATGGAATGGATAGCCCAAACTTGGATTCAATAGAAACAGAGTGATCAATACCTGAACAGTACTAAATAAGAACAAGACGAGACATCCACAGACATGGACAAATGGATCAAGAACAATTTATCCCTACAGTTTTAAATAAACAGCTAAAGGATGCTGGAGGATAACAACAAAGATGATGCAGTGATGATAAATGGTTTTTTAATGTTATAGTTCCTGGGGGTGCACAAGTGGTGATAAGGGTGCATCCATGGAAAATTCAGTAATTCTAACTATGTTTTTTTAATAAATTGTTGCATATAAAGTGTAGGGCTTCAGATTACATTTCTTTTTACCTTCAAAAACAATTTTAATCATGCAAAATCACTTCAATTGACAGAACTTTGTTTTTATAATTGAATTAATAATTTAATTACAAAAACACTATTTTAAAATTAATCACAATTTAGAAACTGTTCTTTTTTTTAGAATTATGACAAAGTTTTCACATTGACAAAACAAAACTTTTCTATTTCAAACTGAATTAATAAATTAAAAAAAAAACAACTCAAGTAACAAACTTTATTCTGTGATAATGATGACAAGAACAAGAATTTTTTAATAAATTGACCAAACAAAAATATTTAAAAAATTACAAACAAAAATTCAATGCAAAAGTAATTCAATGAAGAAACTATAGTTTTTGAGAATTTTTTCAAAGATTTAAAATTGATAGATTCAATAGTAAAATGTATTTACACTTAATTACATTTCAATTAAGAAATACGTTTTGACAACAATTGAGGAACAATTTTTTTCAATTGATTCAATAAATTTCAAACAAAATTTAAGTTCAATTAAAAAAAATTTAGTTCAATTAAAATGTATATATTTCAGAAGTATAACAGTTTTTTTTAAGCTGGTGGAACAAAAGTATTTTTTTTAAATTAAATACAAAATTCAAAATGAGAACAGTTTAATGAAGAAATTATAATTTGTGAGAATTATGGCAACAATATTTTATTAACGTTTACACAGGACATCATCATCAAACAAGAGTGATAACAATAGTAAATTTAATGCTAGAAGGAAGCTGAAATACAATAAAATATTAGATTACAGAAAGACTATTAGCATGAAATCAAACCTAAAATAAGAGTTTGAAGAATGAATTTTCATCTTTAAAAATATATTTTAACCCATTGATATCTCGAATCTGTGAATGTGAATGTAGAAGTGTAAAGAGAGAGAATCAGACTAAGCAGACAAGAACAGATACTACACTTTGATCTTAGTGAAATGGCCCAGAAAATGAAAGAAAGAAGGAAAGATAAGAAGTGGAGAGAGAGAATTAGATTAAGCTGATGAGAACAGACACTACACTTTGATCTTAGTGCAAAGGCCAAGAAATAGGCTGACTACAATACTTGCACCATTTTCCAGTATCGGACAATGAAACCCAAGTATGTTAATCAACAAAAATCCAGTGATCATAAACAAAATAGCATCATCTGTGGAATTATTTTATGATTATTAAGAAAAAAACGTTTCTAAGATGGGGATTTGATAAGAAAGCAAAAAGGGACGATAGAAGTCTTTAACATCTTTTGCAAAGAATTCATAAATAAAGGACTATTCCATTTTGATAGCATAGAATAATAAAAGACCTACTGCTCTCGAGGTAAGGACTCTGGGTTTATAATCTCTGCCAGAAAGATGTGTAAGAACTCAAACTATGACAGGGGGTTCTCTCCTGGACTATCTAGTGAGTGGATTTTAACACCACCAGCACTACTTTGTCTTGCTGACTGTTCTACTTCACCTTACATAAAGTTGTTTAGCAGAATAGGATTATTGAGGCAGGTGTGACGAGGTGTTGTAGAAAGCGAGACCCCCAACCCATCTTCTCTGCAACCTGTTGGTCAAGGACAGCGGAAACCAGTCGGGTGGCAGTCGTTGAAGAAGGGAAAAAGAAGTGGTAAAAGTTATCATGTCCTCTCCGTACAAACCCTAGGCGAACGAGAGAGAAACAAGTCCCACTCTCTCTTCACGAATAGTGTGCAGCCAGTTGGGTTAGTGTGTATGGAGGTCAGCCGAGAAGAGGGGATAACATTGGTGCCAAAAAGTGACCCACGTTTGGAGGATTGTTGAAGCCAAAAATCAGTTATGAGCCAATGTTCGTCGAGACAATAAGAGACATAACTCCAAGACAGACCCAAAGCCCCGTTTGAAGACTCGCCAGCAGGAGAGAAATCCCCCCACACAGGAAAAGGGGGTAAGATAAATACTGCCATTTTTGTAATTATATCCTCTGCGAAGGTTAATGGACCAATGGGCCTTTGGAAAAATAATGCAAGGAAAAATAGAACGAACGAAACCCTAGTGATTAAATTTATTTAAATAAAAAAAAAAGAGAGAAGATCTTTGAATACACGTGTTAAAAGCAAAAAAGAAAAAAAAAAAAAGAAATATAAACAACAAGAAAGGATCCTATAAAAAAAAATGGGGGGAAGAAAAGTGGAACTATGTGAAGACGTTAGCCTTGGCTGGGCTATGCATATATAAACTTTATCACAGAAAGAGAAAAACTTTTTAATTATAGTTATGTTTGTTTTGCTCTTTTGGTTAACTTACTCATTTTGTATGTTGTGTTGATAAATGTTTGTCGTTATCTAAATCTATGTATGATTATATATATATATGTATTGCTTTGATTATTTGATTTCTGTCAATATTGTTACACTGCCAACCAGGATTGAGAAAATCCCGACATCCAATTTTGTATATTTACAAATCTATAAATTCACCTCCGGACAAAGAAAAACGGGAGACGGAGATGAATTTGGTGGTGTATGAACCTACGTAGTGGTCCTCCCTGCTACTTCACTCTTAGCAAACTCAGTGCAATGTCACATACACTTATTTGGGGGCTCGTTCTGGGATTAGATTTTCTCTCTGTTCAATTTATCAATCCTAATATTCCCATACCCTTATTCGGAAGCTGTGTTCTGAAGCAACCTCATCTAACCCTATGGCCCAAATGGAAAAAAATGGATGAAGTCGACGAATTTTTAGAAGAGCCTTCCATGGAAAAATTAGGAAGGCTTAGGAAAAGTGATTTGATAAGAATTTGCGAGAAACTGGATTTGAACGTGCAAAAGGCGACGAGGAAAGACAAACTCATCAGAGTAATATCCGAGTACGTGGTAGATGAAAATATATTCGAAGAGGTGGTTCTAGGAGAGCTATCGAGCAAACCTATAAAGATGACACCTGAAAAAGTAGAACTGGAAAAGGCGAGAATCCAAGCCCAAATGGAGTTGGAAAAAGTCTGAATTGAGCAGGAAACAAGGCTACGAGAGATCAAATTGGTGGGAAATGGACATAGGGAAAGCCATGAAGACTTTGATGTAGTCGACTCATCCCAAAATCTGATGAGGCCAATGTCGATGAATATTTCGCCCACTTCGAGCGAACAGCACAGAACCTCAGATGGCCAAAGGAATGTTAGTTCATGCTGCACCAGACGGTACTCATGGGAAAGGCCCAGAAAATTCATACGACCATGCCACCAGAAGGCTGTGCTGATTTTGAAATAGTAAAAGTGGCAGTCCTGAAGAGCTTTGACTTGGTTCCAGAAGCCTATAGGCAGCAGAAATTTCGACAGCAGAAGAAAAGGGAAAATCTGTCATATGTGGAATTTGTGCGTAACAAGGAAAGCATGCTAAAAAAGTGGTGCGATGCCAAAAAGATAGAAGGCAACTTTGAGAAACTCTGACAGCTAATATTTGTTGAAGAATTCCTAAATTGTGTGCCAGAAGAAATGAGAGTGCATCTTAGTGAGAAGAAAACTGATACGGGTTACAAACTTCTGCACTGGCTGATGAATATACGATCACACATCGGAAGGTAAAAGGAAAGTTCTAACTGGGGAGCCAGGGGAACAGAATAAAAGATAATACAGACATGCACACAACCCCAAAGCCAAAAGAAGAAAATAGGGGCACCTTTCAGAGAGATGGCAGAACGGTGGTCTTGCTACAGGTGTGGAAAAGCAAGGCACATAGCCATAAGGTGCCAACTGGGGAAAGGACCAGAAGCAAATTACACCCTGGCAGGAAAACCCCAAGGAGCTGTCACGACGGACAGAGCAAATAAGTTGTATCGTCCATGGACGAGGAAAGGGATCATAAAGTGTCCTGATAAAGAACCCATGGTGCAAATGAAAGGCATTTGCGGGAGAAGGATGAAAATCCCGCTATGCAGGGTGACCTTGGAGTCAAAGTGGAGAACTGGGCCAATCCAGGTGGGGGTAGTGGATTAACTACCAATGAGGGGCATCTCCTTACTACTTGGGAACAAGATAAGGGCAGAAAAGAGCCAGCCAAATGGGGTGACCAAGCCAGGCACCCATAATGGAAAAAAAGAAAGCGGCATCAAGCCAAGGGAGTGATATAATTTAAGAAGTCACCCACAGATCGACAAAGCAGAGGAGGATAAAATAAAGCTTCAACACCTCGGAAAGCCGAGAAGGAAGATCATCGATGACCAACGAAATGATGAAAGTCTGAAAAAGCTGTATAATCAGATTGGCAAATCTGACGGGAATAAATTCTCCAATGTTTATTATCTCCAGGATGAAATACTAATGAGGAGATGGAGATCAAAAAGGGTAGCCGTGACCAGGGGGCAAAACGCATTCCGACAGGTGGTGGTACCAAAGGAATACGACGAGGAGTTGCTCAGTTTAGCACATGAGGTACCTATGGGTGGTCATAGCCAAGACCCAGGATAAGCTACTGGAACATTTCTACTGGCCAGGTGTAGAGAAAGACGTAAAGGCGTTCTGTGGGTCATGTAAGGAATGCCAAAACATTGGTAAACCAAACCAGACGAAACCCCCCACACCATGAAAGCCAATACCAGCAATGGAGGAACCTTTCAGCTGGGTCCTGGTAGATTGCGTGGGCCCACTGAAAGCAGGGAACAAATACATCCTGGCGCTAAAGTGCACCGCAACTAGGTTCCCAGAGGCTATTCCGTTAAGGACAATATCCACAAGTGGTTGAAGCGATGATCAATTTCTTTGTGAAGGTCAGACTACCCCAAACGATACAGACCGATAAAGGATCCAACTTCACGTCGAAACTTTTCGAAAGGGTGACACTTGTTTGGTCTAGCGCCTACCACCCTCAGTCCCAGGGAGCGCTTGAAAGATTTCACTCCACAATAATGAACATGTTGAGAGCACATTGCGCGAAGCAGAGGCAGGATTGGGACCGTGGATTACCCTTTGTGCTATTCACTGTGAGGGGAGCAGTACAGGAATCATTAGGGTTCTGCCCCTTTGAGTTGTTGTACGGACGATCAGTGAGAGGACCCTTACAGATAGCAAAGGAGCGATGGGTAGAACAAGAAGACTTACCCAAAGAAGCATCAGTGGATCGACTGGAGAGAAAACCTGGAATGAAAAAAAGAATTAGTATAAAAAAAAGAATCTGTCCTGGCGCAGAGGAAAATGAAGGAGAAAATTCAATAAAAAAAGCAAGGAGGAGAGAATTTGAGAAGGGTGAATTTTTGTTGTTATTGTCACCAAATAAAGGGTCACCCTTCAACGGCAAGTTTACCAAGGTCGATTTACAATTGCACAGAAGATAGATGAGAGAAATTACCAAATTAACACTCCTGAAGGAAGGACAAAGATGCAGGTGTGCCACATAAATAGACTCAAAAAGTATATTCGCCGAGAGAGCCAACCTGTGTTAGCGGTAACCAGTGAAGACCAGTTAGTTGAAGATGTAGAGACGAAGGAGGAGGGGCAGACCAGAAAGAATCCACCCCCTAAGTTAAAGAACACAGCGATTCTAAATCACATGGGAGAAAAGCTGAATCATTTGTCAGGCTCTTAGCAAGAAAATTTAGAAAAACTGATAAAGGGATGCCCAGGACTGTTCCCCAGAAAAACAACGATGATGCAACATGACGTCGAATTAACATAGGTACCTCCACGAGATCGCTAAAAAAAGAGCATAGCATGATGAAAAAGACGCCAAACTTGACGAAAACAAAATTTTATCGTCTAAATGTTTGTTATTCATTAAGAGGAAAGGTCAAAGTATTTTTGGGGTATTTTTTTCCATTTTTTAATCGTTCCTAGCATGTCCGAAATTTTCGTTAAAAATCTAGTTTTTTTGAGTCAAGCAAAATTGACCATTTTTTCCATTTTATAAAAAAAACTGGAAATCTGACTTTGAAATTTTTTTAAATATCAATTATCATTTTTTCAAAACTTATTTTAAGAAAATCAGAAATTATAATGTTTATTTAAAATATTTTGAACCAAACTTAACTTAGCTTTTGTGCCAAAAAGATGTAATTTGAAAATAAAACAAAGCAGGTCATAAACTTTCGCGTCTCTTGACATGTGATGAATGATATATTTACGAATTCCATGAGGCTAATTTGTTCTACGGAAGGAGAAAAGTGAAATAATTTACATTTACGTGAACAAATTATTTACCCCGTTATTTTTAACGAAAACTTTCAGCGGTTTAATTTTTTTTTTTTTTTTTTTTTTGTACTTAGCTTTCACCTTTAAGTTTATGATGCTTTATGGGAAATATATTGTAAAAGAAATTAAAATAAAACTGTTAAGAGTGACATTAAATTTCATATTTCTTAAGAAAGGTATCTAATTAATTTATAGGTACCTTTCTTATAAAATTTTATCAGAATTGTACATAAAATACTATAATTTTATGTACATTTATTACATTCTACTGTATTATTTGTATTTGCATTCATTTTATTATTAATTTTGATATTTCATTTATGGAAAAATGTCGTAACTGAGATTAATATATAAAAATAAGATCATATAAATTTCATAAGATGATACTGATACTTGTAGGTACCCTTCTCAGTTGAAATTGAAAAATCAAATTAACTTCTCCACACGTGTTTCGCAAAAGTAAAGGCCTTAACAACGGAGAACAATGCTTAACTCAAATAACCCAACTTAATTATATTCTGGTTGGTCTTCCGTATTTTATAATTACAGCTCGATTATAAGCACAAAATTACATTTCTTAATTACTGCGGATCTTCTGATTAGTCAAAATGATACAATTTACAACGCGCTAAAAAAGATCTATCTCATAAGGACACTTAGGAAAGCCGATGTAGCTTTTAACTAATTTTATAATGTTTTAACAACTTAAATGTAAAATTCATTATAATTAATGAAATAACAAATAATTGTATTAAAAATGCATTTTTCATCGAAAAAATTTTTTTGCTTTCAGAAAATATTGTCCATATTCATAAAAACAACTAAAAGCAAATAAAAGCATTTGAAATTAAATATCTTTGTTTTATTGAGTTTTGTATGTTACAATTCAGAGCTGATTTTCAGGTACTGGGTTTCCAATTAAAACAAAAAAAAAACATGATTTGCATTCCTCAAAGCCCTGTGCTTTTTAATTATTGTAATCACTAAAACCGATGCGATCGAATTTCTAGCGTTTTCATAAAATTAGTTATGGGGGGGTAATAAATATTTAAAAAAAATATTTCTACCATGACTTTCATAAAAAAAATATTTATCATAATTTCGATCATCTGTGAATAGTTCCTGAAAGTTTCATTAACATCCGATAATTATTTCTATTTTTGAACGATTTTTCAAATTAATGTGTGTCATACCAAAAAAAAACTAAAAATTGTCTATGTTATTTACTAGTTCGCTGATACAAATAGAAACAAGGTTTTTTAATCAAAATTTAGAATTTTCTAAAAAGAAGGAAAATTTTTTAAAAATAATTAAAAAAAACTTTTGGTCTTTCCTCTAAATAATAACATAAGCATTTAGACAATAAAATTTTGTTTTCGGCAAGGTTGGCGTCTTTTTCATCAAGCTATGCTCTTTTTTTAGCGATTTCGTGGAGGTACCTAAAACTCAAGGAACGTAGATAAAACAACATCCTTATAGGCTAAACCCGCAAAAGATGAAACTGATGAAGGAGGAAATTGAGGACATGCTAGAAAAGAAGATCATAGAGTCAAGTGACAGTGCTTGGGCTTCACCCTGTGTACTGGTGGGAAAAGAAGGTGGGTCTATGAGATTCTGCACAGACTACAAGAAGGTCAACGCCGTGACCAAAGCAAATTGTTTCCTAATTCCTCGTGTGGAGGACTGCATCGACAAAATAGGTCATGCTAAGTACATCATGAAGTGCCACCTGTTGAAGGGTTACTGAGTGGTGCCCAGAACCGATAAAGCCAAGGCCATCTTTTCCTTTGTAATCCCAGCTGGAGCCTATCAATATCGGGTAATGCCATTCGGGATGCAGAATCCCCAGGCTATGATTATGATGCTAATAACCAAATTTTCCCACCGGCATAGAAAGTGTAGACCCTTATATCGACGACATTGTTGTCTACAGTAACACATGGGAAGACCATGTGGACACCCTAAAGAAGTATTTGAGAAGCTGGATGCAGCAAACTTAACCATAAATCTGATGAAGTGTGAATTTGGGGCGGCTACAGTAACGTACGTTGGACATACTGTTGGCTATAGGAAAGTTACGCCAAGTGAAGCGAAAACCCAAGACATACAGGACTATCCCACTCCAAGGACAGAGAACTGAGAAAATTTCTACTACTCCAAGAAGTTGAACAAGCACAAACAAGTATATTTGACTGTCGAAAAGGAATTATTCGCCCTAATAAATAGCATTCAACACTTTGAAATCTATGTGACAGCAAGTGCCAAACCTACCAAACTTAGAGAGAATGAAGAGCAAAAATAGAAAGTTGCAAGAATATAACTTAGAGGTAACCCACATAAAAGGGTCGGAAAATGTGGTGGCTGACAACATCTCTAGGTGCTGAAGAAAAAAAATATGTGAAATAGAGCAGAAGGAAAGAAGAAAGAAGGAAGAGAAGGTAACAGAATTTAAAGGGAGGGGGTGTGATGAGTTGACATACAGAATGGGAGACACCACCCACATCTTCTCTGCAACCCGTTGGTCAAGGACAGTGGAAGTTAGTCGGGTGGCAGTTGTTGAAGAAGGGGAAAAGAAGTGGTAAAAGTTATCATGTCCTCTCATTACAAACCCTAAGTTAACGAGGAGAGAGAGAGTCAACACTCTCTCTTCACGAATAGTGTGCAGCCAGTTGGGTTAGTGTGTATGGAGGTCAGCCGAGAAGAGAGGATAACATTGTATAAAAAAAACCCAATTTGGGGCATATTGTTGAAGCTAAAAATCAGTTATGAGCCGATGTTCACTGAGGCAGGGTCGAAGACATCATAACTCCGAGGCATATCTAAAGTTCCATATGAAGACTCGCCAGCTGGAGAGAACCCCCACCAGGAAAATAGGATAAGATATATACTGCCATTTTCGTAATTATATCCTCTGTGAAGGTTAATGGATCAATGGGCCTTAGAAAAGAAAGAAAAATAGAACGAAATCCTAGTGACTCAATTTATTTAAAAAAAAAAAAAAAAAAAAAAAAAAAGAAGATCTGTGAATAAACATGTTTTTAAAAATAAGAAAGAAAAAAGCAAAAAAAAAGAAGAAAAGATCCTATAAAAAATAAGGGGGAAGAAAGGAGGAACTATGTGAAGATGTTAGCCTTGGCCGGGCTATGCATATATAAACTTTATCATAGAAAGAGAAAGACTTTTTAATTATAGTTATGTTTGTGTTGCTCTTTTCGTTAACTTACTCATTTTGTATGTTGTGTTGATAAATATTTGTCGTTATCTAAATCTATGTATGAATATATATATATATGTATTGCTTTGATTATTTGATTTCTTTCAATATTGTTATATTGCAAATCCACAAACTTCCTAAAGATATGGTTTCTCTCCAGTGTGTGTACGCATATGTTTGACAAAATCATGCTCACGTGACGATTCAAATCCACAAACTTCACAAGGATGTGGTTTCTCTCCAGTGTGTGTACGCATATGCGTCACTAAATGCGACTTCCGTGAAAATGCAGATCCACAAACTTCACAAGGATATGGTTTCTCTACAGTGTGTGTTCGCATATGTTTGAGCAAATTTGTCTTAGTTGAAAATGCAAATCCACAAACTTCACAAGGATATGGTTTCTCCCCAGTGTGTGTACGCATATGTGTTACTAAATGCGACTTCCGTGAAAATGCAGATCCACAAACTTCACAAGGATAGGGTTTCTCTCCAGTGTGTGTTCGCATATGTGTCACTAAATGCGACTTCACGGAAAATGCAAATCCACAAACTTCACAAGGATATGGTTTCTCTCCAGTGTGTGTACGCATATGTTTGACTAAATCTGTCTTACATGAAGATGCAGATCCACAAACTTCACAAGGATATGGTTTCACTCCAGTGTGGGTACGCATATGTGTCACTACATGCGACTTCCGTGAAAATGCAGATCCACAAACTTCACAAGGATATGGTTTCTCTCCAGTGTGTGTTCGCATATGTTTGACCAAATCTGCCTTACTTGAAAATGCAAATCCACAAACTTCACAAGGATATGGTTTCTCTCCAGTGTGTGTACGCATATGTTTGACCAAATCTGTCTTACATGAAAATGCAGATCCACAAACTTCACAAGGATATGGTTTCTCCTCAGTGTGTGTATGCATATGTGTTACTAAATGCGACTTCTGTGAAAATGCAGATCCACAATCCTCACAAGAATATGGTTTTTCTCCAGTGTGTGTACGCATATGTGTCACTAAATGCGACTTCCGGGAAAATGCAAATCCATAAACTTCACAAGGATATGGTTTCTCCAGTGTGTATGCATATGTCTGACCAAATCTGTCTTTTTGAAAATGCAGATCCACAAACTTCACAAGAATATGGTTTCTCTCCAGTGTGTTTGCATATGTCTCTCACTAAACGACTTCGGGAAAATGCAGATCCACAAACTTCACAAGAATATGGTTTCTCTCCAGTGTGTGTTGCATATGTCTCACTAAAAATGACTTTGGGAAAATGCAGATCCACAAACTTCACAAGAATATGGTTTTTCTCCAGTGTGTGTTTGCATATGTGTGACTAAACTTGACTTACATGAAAATGCAGATTCACAAACTTCACAAGAATATGGTTTTTCTCCAGTGTGTTTATGTATATGTGTCACTAAATGCAACTTCTGTGAAAATGCAGATCCACAAACATCACAATGATAAGGTTTCTCTCCAGTGTGTGTACGCATATGTTTGACCAAATCTGGCTTACTTGAAAATGCAAATCCACAAATTTCACAAGAACATGGTTTCTCTCCAGTGTGTGTATGCATATGTTTTACCGAAGTTGGCTCGCGTGAAAAGGTACATCCACAAGTTTCACAATAATGTGAATGTTTTGTAATATGTGTTTTCATCTGGCCTATTTTGTCTCACTTCACAACAGTTTAGTTGATGTCACATGAATATAACATATTTTTCCTGTTTATTCATATATAATGCAAAATGTGTTTTTTTAGAAACATAAGCCACACGTTTCAAAGTAGATTATTTCTTGCCAGCTGAAGTTCATTGTTATGCTTTTGACATTGTAGATCCATGACTTTCACATTAACCATGTAGTATATATTTGTCTTTGTTTTCATGGAATGTGAATTATCTTTTCCTTCATTGGAATTCTCAATTATTACGACTGGGAGTTTTGTACTGCCAAAGCACCTGTGAATAAAAAAAAGGCATAAATGATATATTAATACGAGCAGTCTATTTTATGAGAGATAAATGTAATTACAATTTCAATAATGCAGGAGCAACTACCACCTGTGAAGATCAAACATTTTGCTGTAATACAAAATTGCAAAATGAAAGACCAAAGGATTTTTTGACTATTAGTATTAAAATTAAATTATGTTTTCTGGTTAAAATTTTGTTTTTCTTGCATCAAAGGTGGACCATAAATTAGTATAGGAAATCTGTGTATCTTTTTGTGGTGACATCTTTTTGATGAAGAAGGAAATTTTACATTTGAAAGATTTTAGTTTTAATACTTTTTGCAAAGTTTTAAATCTTTTAAAATTCTGTATTAATTTTCATCAGTTAGGTATTTTTCTTATTAAATAAAAACTGTATTTACTCAACATAAAGTGAAATTCTCATACAATTCAGTGAGCACAGAATTTTAAAAAGAATTTAGAATTCATTTCTGTGTGTATAAACGTGCCTATTTTTGTAAATACACTCACATATGGTATGACATTATCAGAAAATAAGAGCAATAACTATTTAAAATTTATTAGGAATTTTCTAACATTTCAACAATTTCTTACCACAAATGCATATTTTTGTAAATATGGTCATCCATACATAGCATTATCAGAAAATAGGAGCAGTAAGTAATTAAAATTTCAACGATTTCTTACCACAAATCCCTGCAGAAACACAATGGCCATTATACATATATGTATATATATTATATTTGCCACACTTCTCAAAACACATTTAATATAAATTTCAAGAAATTCTTTTTCATATTGCTTTATGTTTGTATTAGATATATGCACAAGTACTTGGGGAATTGAAAAACCAAAGTCCCCTCAGAGATTCCTGAACAAACTTTTCATCTACATTAAAATTTGGTGACTTTATTGAACTTTTACTGAATATCCACCCATTTAATAAGTTACTCCAGCTAGTTAGGATTTTGTACCTCATACTTCAGCCCTTAATCTAACTTGATGAGTTTCTGAGATAACATTTGAAAAGAATGCTACAATCCTAAATAAGAAGTGACAGTGGCAAAACCTACAGAAAATTAGCACCACAAAGTCATTTATGGACAAAAAGCTACTTTATTTTTTACTCACTTTGTTGAAGTTATTAAATAACATTTTTGAAAAAAGTCTAATTCATCAAATTTGGCTTTCCAAAATGACAAACTGTCTATCACCATATGATAGGAATACTAAAGGATAAAACAAGAATACAAAATTCTGACCCACCACCAATTTTATTTTTTTTATAAATCAAGCCAACTTCATAAAACTTTTTTCCTAAATACTGTAGGGAGACAGTAAGTGAATGGATACATTAAAACCAAATTTATCCTTTCATGTCTGTCAAACAGAGTGAGAAAAATCAAACATAGTAACAAATTTAAATAGCAGCTGAAATCAGATTGCTAGAAAAAAAATCCATTTCAAATAAGCCATTCCACTTTTCCATTTTCAAGAAAAATTAAGCCCTCTACAATTTCTATGTATTTTTACTTTAGGTTTTTGTGTTTGGAAAAAAAAAATTAAGTTCTGGGAAATGGCAACAAATGTAGATACGAGGCAAAAATTTCCAATTGTGTTTTTGAGTTGAAAGGGTAAAAACCAGAGAAGAATTGCTGGAAATGGACCTTGATAAATTAAACACAGAGGAAGGAATGAAGTTATTGCAAGAAATGTTGGACTCTAATCAAGATGGATAATAATCAAGCAACTCTGATGGCATACATGATTTGCTTTACTAAAACTTATAACTAATATAATAACTAATTTGTATGGTAAAAGTTTTCATAAAATTAGTTGGTGGGGAGAGTAATAAATACTAAAAAAAAAAATGTTTTTGCCATGACTTTAAAAAAGGAAAACTTATTAATTTCCATAATTAGTGAATAGTTTCTGAAAGTTTCATTAAAATCTGACAATTATTTTTATTTTTGCAGGATTTTCCAATTTAATGTCTGTCATTAAAAAAATGTGCAAAAGTTTTGTATGGTATTTAGTACTTTTGCTGACATAGAAACCGAGGCTTTTTTTAATCAAAAGTTAGAATGTTCTAAAAGGAAAGGAAAATTTTTTTTAAAATCATTAAAAACATACTTTGTTCTTTACTCTTAATTATTAAACTTTCAATTAAAGCTAAAATGAAATCTTCAAGAAAGATTTTTCATTTTTAAAATTTAATTTCAAACCTCAGGTATCAAAAATTTATGCCAAAAACGTGAAGAGACCTAAGTTAAATGCTATCATTGCCTAATTTTTTATTCATATTTAAAAGCAGTGCGTAGCATATGCTTTTTCATTTTACTTTGGAAAAAAATCTCCATAGGCAATAGCTAAATTGTATGGAGATATATTAATTTTTCCAATGTCATAATTTCATTGGCAATCAATGACAATTTGGCAACATGTGGGCGAGCTACTGGTCAAACAAAATTAAAAAGAGATGCTCAATTTTTCGTTAAAAAAAATGGCATATCCTGATGAAAAAATGCCCCAAACTTAGAAACGTTTTATCATGAAAAATTTTGTTATTAATAAGAGTAAAGACCAAAGTATTTTTTAATTATTTTTTGAAATTTTTTATTCCTTTTTAGTATGTTTGAATTGGTGGTTGAAAATCTTTCTTTTTTTTACGTCAAAGATCACCTAATATTCTGCATTAGCTTTTTTTTCACTTAAAAAAACACAAAAATCTGGAAATTATTGCAAAAATCAAATAATTGTCACATTTTAGTGAAACTTTCAGAACTTATTCTGAAATGACCATGGGATTCGTAACTCAGTGAACATGATTTTAATTTTCCCTGATATTGCATTGGCTTACATAGACCTCAAAAGTATCAATCTGGTGTGAAGACAATGAAAAACTAATAATGGTTACTATCAGAGACATAACACTCAATGTTCAAATAACAAAGGAGATGGTTGTTAAACCAGAGACTTTAATGAGTACTTCCTCTCCAGCAATCTCTCAAATAAAGTCTGAACCAAGAGATGTGCAATTAAGTTAATATTTAGATGAAAATAGTGACGCATGGACAAAGGACATAATGTCAAGAGAAATCAGCAGAATTATTATTGTGGTAGAGGATGGAGAGACAATAGATTCAGTAAAAGAAGGCAAAGCCATACCAATTATCAAAAGAATAAATCCAAGAAACAAAATCATTTTGGACATGATGGTAAAAACTATGGATGTACTATTTGTGAATCTACCATACACTGGGCTGAAAATTGCCATCATGCCTTTGACAAAGGAAGAGGTATTTGAAGCCAAGATTGTATTTATGAATCATAATAACTCTGAAAATTGACATCATGAATTTTTAAATTGATAGTGTATCCATCATTGGCCAAAAGGTACAGCTTTTCTCCACTAACACTGGGCATTGTTACATACTCCTTGACACTCCAGGTTTCAAAAAGAATGAAAAAAATTGTTTTAATCAGCATTTGGGATATTAAAAATAAGACTTTTGGAGAAAAAACTGGCAGAAAAACTTGACAAGCAATTTCATCCTCCAAGTTATGAGAAAATGAGTACTCTCCTGAAAGATGCAGGAGTTCTTGATGTTGAACTTATGAAACAGCTTCAGGAAATTACTTCCAATTGTGACATATGCTTAAAATACAAGAGAGAACAACCCAAGCCAATTGTTGGTTTCTCATTAGCAAAACATTTCAATGAAATGATATCTACGGACATAAAATGAATTAAAGGGAAAAAAAAATTCTTCATTTAATCGATCATTTCACCAGAGACAGTGTAGCTTCTGTGAAGTCAAAAGAAAGTTCAGAAACTATTAACATTGGATTTTGGTTTTGCATATCTTTTTATATATATATATATATATATATATATATATATATAATTTCTAATTTTTTTTTTTACCTTAAGTTTGAGGGAGAATTCTTGAATAAAAAATAACATTTAAATTACGAAAAAATACATTTATAGTTCAAATTTTATGAGACAAAATTTTGTAACAATATCGTTATCTACACATAAAATTTTATGTTCATATTTTTTTTTTTTAATTAAGTTTTATTTCAGCACAGCTGTTTTTTGAGGGTTCCTAGTCCCACTAAACTTAAAGTCAGTTCAGGTTTGCTATAGTAAAAGTTTGTTTTGTTTTTTTTAACACCTAATAACCCGGGTGATGACAACAACAATGAACAGATGACACTTTTTTTTTTTTGTCTTTCATATGACAAAAACAAGCATTTTAAACAGCTATTTTCTTTAGTTATGAAATATTTTTCTGAGAATTTTTCCCAAAAACCACTTTTTTGTTGTTTCTGTCCCGAAATTTTAAATTTAATATTTGCAGTATGTCTTTCACTAAAAACGAGTTTGATCATAGATAAAAAAAAAAAAAATTAGAAGAAAAGTCTTGACAATGAAAATTTGACAAGTGCGTCACTCATTCAGGGGGAATAACTGTAACATGATATATATTTTTTTTATAAATGGGCATCCATAGTTTTGTCGGGAATGATTTTAATACATTTTTTGAAATCATAAAAAATTATTTGAAAATATGCTGCAAGTCACAGACTGTATTAAGCTCTCTAATTTATGATCGATAAAAATAGATCTTTTTAATGAGCAAAAAAAAATGAGGGACAACTGTTCTACTTTACTTTTGAAACATTTATCAATATTATTTGTTTTTATTTAGGTGTGAAAAAAAAAAACGAAAAACAATTCTCATAAAAATTTATTTTTCTACCGAAAAGGATTTTGACTTCAGAAAAAAGTCCTTAATATATATTATTTATAAAATACATTAAAAGCTGTTTTCATTCAAAAATGTCTTGGTTTTCTTGCATTTTTGTATTTTAAATTCAGAACTAAAATTTGGGTTCTTGTGAGTCAAAATTTGCATGAAATTTCTGATTTATATTCCTCAAAGTGTCCTTTATTTAAATAAAAAATAAAATTAGTTACAATGATCCTAGTTTTAAAATTAAGTCAGGTGGGTATCAGATGTAAAAAAAAAAAATTTTACGATGACATTCTAAAAGACAAACATTTCTAAAATAAATCCAGTCATTTCGGAATAAGTTCTGAAAGTTTCACTAAAATGCAACAATTATTTGATTTTTGCAATAATTTCCAAATTTATGTGTTTTTTAAGTGAAAAAAAGCTAATGCAGAACATTAGGTGATCTTTGACCTAAAAAAAAAAAAAAAAAAAAAAAAAAAAAATTTTCAACCACAAATTCAAACGTACTAAAAAGGAATAAAAAATTTCAAAAAATAATTAAAAAATACTTTGGTCTCTACTATTATTAATAACAAAGTTTTTCATGAAAATTTTGGTTTTTTAACTTTGGGGCCTTCTTTCATCAGGATATGCCACTTTTTTAGCCAAAGATTGAGCATCCCTACTAGGTTTGTCTACCATATCACTAAAATAGTGGTATAATCCGGTGAACAAAGGTCCCCAAATTGATAAAACAATTTTTAACGTGTTAGTATTAAAGAGGGAAGACCAAAGTATTTTCTGAACATTTTTTCAGATTTTTTAATTCTTCGTATGATTTAAAAAAAAAATTTTTTTAAATTTTGTTTTTTCTTGATTCAAAAACATTTTGTAAATTTGGCCTTATCGGCCTTTTTGACTGACTTTGTAAACAAAAATCAAAATTAGTTACTTTAAAAATCCTGTAAAATTCAGTTACACCTTTTTCTTTTGTCATTTGAGGAAAATTAGAAAATTTAAAGTATACTTAATGTAATTTGAAAGAAAAATTACTTTTTTTTATCAGAAATTTTTTTAAGAGAGACATTTCCAACCGTGGTGCTTGCTTTTGTGCGTGTTTGAGAGGTGTTAACTGATGTATGTTAATATATCAACAACTTACGTCAGGGGAATTTATCGGACGGTAGGGCAGAAGTGATATATTTCATTATAGTTTTAAGTGAACCTGATTAGTGTATAAATTACACTTCCAAATTTATTTTTTTTACCTTATGTTTGCGGTTTGAGGGAGAAGGATATTAACCATTTTTATTTTGGGAAAATCAGAAAGCCTAATTCATAATCATTCTATATATCAGGCATTAAAATTGAGTTTGAAAGGAAACAACTTTCCTAGGGGGTCAAAATGCAACAAAGTTCATTGGTAATTTCAATTATATGGCCGCTTGGGGTTAAAAAAAAAAATTGACACCCGGCCACGGAAATCTTCAGTAAAAAGAGAAAGTTTTATCTGCAATTCCTAACCAACAGAAACCAGGAGTGTCATTTTTTCTCTCAAAAAATAGCAGCGACAAGGAAAAATGAAGCCAAATTGACTTTGATATATTTGGGTCAAAGGCCAGCCAGCTAACAATATAAACGTTTTGTAACCACCCACCACTCTCAGGTAAGAACAAAGAGTGACACTATATATATATATATATATATATATATATATAGGGGTCTTTCATATGACAAAAATAAATCAAGCATTTTAAACAGCTGTATCAGTTATGATCAAATATTTCTATGAGAGTCAAAGCCATTGCACTGCTTCCGTGCCTAAAATTGAATAAAAAATTTAAAAAAAAAAAAAGGAAATATTTTCAGTTTGTCTTACACTGAAGGAAAAATTGTTTATATTTGAAAATTGAAGAGAAAAATTTGAAAATGCGATGATATTCAGTCAGAAAACATGACAAGCATTGTTGTGTTGCTAACTGAAAGTTTTATCTGAAAAACAACTTGCTTCTATCAAGGGAAAAAGGCTCACATGGCATTATTTCAAAGCTGTGTATCCATACTTTCCTTGGAGACGATTTTTAATACAATTTTGGTATATTAAAAAATTATTTTAAAAATATCAACAGTTCTCAGATTTTAATAAGCTTTCAAATTTATGATCTTCAAAAAAAATAGAGAACATAATATATCATTTACATAAGGTTTCATAAAGAAACTTAATTTTAAAATATATAACCTTTTGTTATATTATGTATTCAAAATTGAAATAAAAAAAAGAAAAAAATTGTAAAAATTCATTTTTCATCAAAATTTTGTTTTTCTTTCTGATACAAATTACCTTAGTATATGTTATTAAGAAAATCCATTTAAAGTTTTGTTAATTAAATATTGCCTTAGTATCATTGGGTTTTGTATTTTTACAATTGAGCTAAATGTTTGGACAATTTTGCGCATTTTTTTACCAAATAAAAAAAAAAAATTTTGTTTGAAAAAAACTTTTTTGAAGCTTTCATAAAATTAAGTTAGGAGGGTGTTAGTTAACCGATATAAAAAAAATATTTAATCCATGACTTTCGAAAAGACAAACATTTCTAAAATAATTTAATTCATTTGTGAATAAATTCTGAAGGTTTCATTAAAATCCAACAAGCACCTGATTTTTGCAAGATTTTCCAACAGAAAACAGTGAAAAACCAACTAACTAAAATTACCGAATCGCTGACCTAAAAAAAAAAAAAAAAAAGCAAGATTTTCACCCTAAATTTAAAACATGCAGCAAAGGAATAAAAAAAATAAATAAAAAATACCTTGGTCTTTCCTAAAATTTTTCACGATAAAATTTTGTTTTCATTAAGTTTGAGGCCTTTTTTCTTCATGCTATGTGTTTTTTGAGTGAAGAGACGGACGAACCTTTGAAAGAGAAAACGTTTTACTTACGTAGTTCTGTCTTTGTTCGTCTGACACGCAAATATTTAACTTTCAATTTTTTGAAGAGCAAAGTTCAAGGGAGATAATTCGTGAGCCTAAAAAAAAAAATCAAAAAATGCTTTTCTTAATTTTTAAAGTGGTTTTCCTTGTTTTAATGACAAATCGACAATAGATTAAAACGAAAAACGTGAACAGCGACGAAATTTTAAGAGAAAATGAAAACAAAAACGACATTTATACGTAGCATCATAAAGGGAAACTTGAAATTTCTGGATCATCCAATGTGGAAAGAGTGCTTGGAAATTTTGACTTTTAGATTTGAAGGCAAGAAGGTCAGAAGAAATCAGGGCAGGTTGGTTCCAATCCAATGGGGAATAAATGTATGTCTATTTTATCAAAAAATACAAGTGTGGCACAAGGCCAAAAAGAGGATAGGGTGTCTGGTCATCGCTTAGAAATTTTAGTAGATTTTTAACTGATAAAATCCATTAAAAGATGTTTTCATAAAATAAATAATATCTTAGCTTTTTTGCATTTTTGTATTTTAAATTCAGAGCTAAAATTGAGGTTCTGGCGAGTCAAAAATTTTACACGAAATTTAAGATTTTTATTCCTCAAAGTCTTCTTTATTTAATTAAAAAATAAAAATAGGGCAACTGTTCTAATTTTAAAGTTTTCATAAGTAAGGGTTGTATCAGACGTAAAAAAATATTTTTACGATGACATTCTAAAAGACAAACATTTCTAAAATAAATTCATTCATTTCAGAATAAGTTCTGAAAGTTTCACTGAACTGCGACAATTATTTGATTTTTGCAATAATTTCAAATTTAATGTGTTTTTTAAGTAAAAAAAAAAGAGCTAAAATGCAAAATATGAGGTGACCTTTGATCGAAAAAAAAAAAACTAAAAACAAAACAAGATTTTCAACCAATAAATTCAATCGTGCTAAAAATGAATAAGAAATTTCAAAAATACTGAAAAAAATACTTTGGTCTTTCCTCTTATTAATAACAAAGTTTTTCACGATAAAACGTTGTTTTTATTAAGTTGGAGGCCTTTTTTCCTGAGGATATATCACTTTTTTAGCGAAGTAGCGGACATCCCAAAACTGTGAACATCATGGATTTTATTTTTACTGAATAGACAACTAACTTTATTTCAATCAATATAAATTCAGTTTTAAATACATCAATGTATTTTGCTTCCTGGCTATAGTAAATTTATTCCTTTACCTTTGAATAAAGTAAAAAAGAAATCTTCAAGATAATTCATTTTAAACATTGGGTATCGCGAACTAAACATACACAATGTATCCAAATAGGAGGTTAACTGCTCCCCACAAATTTCTATAAAGTTTTCTAATGAAATTACGGCTATTAAAAAGTATAAACGTTTTTTTACTTACGTAGTTCTGTCTTTGTTCGTCTGACACGCAAATCGTTAACTTCCCATTTTCTGAAGAGCAAAGTTCAAGGGAGATAATTCGTGAGCCTAAAAAAATCAAAATGCTTTTCTTAAATTATAAGTCGTTTTTCTTGTTTTAACGACAAAACAATGGATTAAAATGAAAAACGTGAACAGCGACGAAATTTTAGAGAAAATGAAATAAAAAAACGACACTTATACGTAGCATCATAAAGGGAAACTTGAAATTTCTGGATCATCCAATGTGGAAAGAGTGCTTGGAAATTTTGACTTTTAGATTTGAAGGCAAGAAGGTCAGAAGAAATCAGGGCAGGTTGGTTCCAATCCAATGGGGAATAAATGTATGTCTATTTTATCAAAAAATACAAGTGTGGCACAAGGCCAAAAAGAGGATAGGGTGTCTGGTCATCGCTGGTCTAACTTTTTTAACTTAACTGGCTTATTTAACTCTGTATTTAACAGAATATGTGGCACAAGACCGAGATTGGGAAGGGGGAAGTGGTCAGTCTTCTGTCTTAACTTTAAACTTAGCTCGACACAAACGCTGACCCAATCATACTTACAATATTCCTTACACTAAATAGGCTTGTCCAAGGTAACACGAAAAAAGTGGAATACCCTGGAGAAAAAGATCCCTAAATTGATAAAAAAAAAAATTTTTAACGTGTAAAATGATTATGTTAAAATCAAAGAGGGAAGACCAATTTATTTTTTAATTATTTAAAATTTTTTATTTTTTTTCATTTGCAGCATATTTTAAATTTAGGTTGAAAATCTTGTTTGTTGTTTTTTTCAGGTCAAAAATTAGGTAATATTAGCTGTTTTCAGTTGAAAAATTACATTGATTTGGAAAATCTTGCAAAAATCAAGTACTTGTTGGATTTTAATGAAACTTTCAGAACTTATTCACAAATGAATGAAATTATTTTAGAAATGTTTGTCTTTTCGAAAGTCATGGTATAAATATTTTTTTTTTGTATCTGTTACACCCCTCGAACTTAATTTTATGAAAACTTCAAAAATTTGTTTTCAAAACCTGAATTTTTTTTTTCATTTAAATGCACAAGACTCTGAAGATTCTAAATCATCGATGTTTTTAGTAAAAAAAAAATGTGCAAAATTGTCCAAACTTTTACCTCAATTATAAAAATACAAAACCCAATAAAACTAAGACAATATTTAATTAAAAAAGCTTTTTATGACTTTTCTGAATAACATATACTAAGGTAATTCTTATCTGAAAAAAAAAATTTTGATGAAAAATGAATTTTTACATTGATTTTTTTCTTTTTTTCTATTTTAAATACACAATGACAAAAGTCACAAAATGTTGTCATATATTTTAAAATTAAGTTTCTTTATGCAACCTTATGGAAATGACATTTTGTTCTCTACTTTTTGAAGATCATAAATTTGAAAGCTTATTAAAATCTGACAAACGTTGATATTTTAAAAATAGTTTTTTAATATTCCAAAATTGTATTTAAAATCGTCTCCCACGAAAGTATGGATGCACAGCTTTGAAATAATGTCACATGAGGTAGACTTGTTTCTCTTGATAGAAGAAAGTTCTTTTTACTTCAGAAATTTTTCCTCAAACGTAAGGTTAAAAAAATTTGAAAGTGATTTTTTTTTTGAATTTACTCACCAGGTTCACTTAAAATTAGAACGAATTACATCACTTCTGCGCTACCGTACAATAAATACCCTTGACGTAAAGTTTTCAATATTGACATGTATATCAATTAACACCTCTCAATCCCGCACCTAGGCAAGCACTACGGTTGGAAATATCTCTATTAAAAAATTTTCTGCTAAAAAAGTAATGTTTCTTTCAAATTACATTAAGTATACTTTAATCATTCTAAATTTCCTAAGATAACAAAAAAAAAGGTGTAACTGATTTTTAATTGATTTTTGAACTAAGTTCGATTTTTTGTTTACAAATTCGGGCAGAAATGGCCGATAAATCGAATTTACTAATTTTTTTTATTCAAGAAAAACGAGATTTTTAAAAAAAAATTTTAAAATTTGTAGGAAGGATTAAAAAATCTGAAAAAATATTCAAAAAATACTTTGGTCTTCCTTCTTTAATTTTAACATAAACATTTACACGTTAAAATTTTTTTTATCAATTTGGGGACCTTTTTTCTCCAGGGTATACCACTTTTTTTAGCTTTACCAGGGACAAGCCTACACTAAAACAACACATTCTTACTTACCTTTCTCACCCCATCAACCATAATACCTCAATGTCTCCATGAAAATACTAACTAGTCCCCATATTTAAAATATATTATCTGTGGGGGGTGGCTAGTGGAATAAAACAACAATTTAAATATTTTTTATTAAAACAAGCCCCAATGAGTATTTACAGTATGAAGTAATAACTATTTACAAGAAACTAAACAAAATCATGTTAGTAATACCCCCCCCCCCATCACTAAATGTGGCAGAAACATCAGTTAACTGGACGAAATTAATGCAGGACTATAATAATGCAGAACAAACGTTCATTCCAAGCACTCACACAAACACGAATACATTCCGACACAATAACAAATACGAAAACACACACACAAAACGAAAGACGCCCCACATCCACCAGAGAACTGACGTCACTGATCACCGAATGAGGGAGGGGATGGGGAATTAAACTTAAAGAAAAATAGCGACAGAAATAAAAGGGGCCAGTGAGCATACATACCCTAGCTAAATTTAACTAAAAAGGAAACTAAAGACTCAAAAGTAAACCTAAGCTAACCTAATTTGGGATGGGTTACCCGTGTTCAACCCATGCAAGTAATATCCTGATGCCTACCGACATCAAAGTGCGACTCCAAGTCAGCCCCTTTCACATGACACAAACGCGCAAGATTCACCCACCTTTTGCCGAATTCTGATGAAGAGAGTCGCCGCCTTTCCGTCCTAATCTTAATCTGAAGCTGATGTTCTTATGCTTGCTAGGTGTTATGAGAGTCTTAAATTGGACGACACGCCAGAAGGGATTCTATGAAGGCGAGAAGTTCACTTCTTCCCAACTGATCTTATACTTTAAGAACACATAGTTCAGCTCTCGTCAGCGGTTGAGCCACATTGCTACAAACAGAAATGACCTCAAGGACAAAGAGCTTTCCAGGCAGCATGCGAACTCTGAGGCCCTCGACATACTTGCGCAACGGCACTACCACCCTGCAGTGAAAGAAGGCGTGACCAATGGTCTCGACTTCCCTACTACAGCGCCGGCAGTTTGAGATATTTCTCCAAGCCCGCTGAGAAAAGTCTTTTGACGACCCAGAGGGCCCCACGCATCACCAGCCAGGTGAGTGATGCCTCATTGTTATTGAGACATTTCAAACCGCGTGCCCAAGGCCATATCAAGCGAGCCTCCTGCTTCGTAAGACTGAGCCCCCCCCCCGCCAACTAACACTTGATATAATGCCTTACGAGACAACGCCTGGACGTTGGAGAGGACGTCCAACTCCACTAAGACGCGTTTCAGAGCATGACAACATTCACGGGAGAAGGAACACTCGACTTTTGGGTAAACGGTGGGCCTCCTCCCACACGAGTGCACACTTCTCAGGGATGGGAATTTCTTACGGGCGTCCTCTTTCCAGAAGGTGCCCATTTCATCCGGTTCGCGACACATTCGATTCAGGAACCCGATGCGAATCATATATTTACAAATCTCAATGCTAGGCATACCTAGAACGCCTTCAGATGGATGAAGGCAACAGATCCCTCGAGAGACTCTGGCGGCATTGCCTCCCCATAAGAAGGAGAACAAGAGCCTCACTAACACTAGTAAAGTGTCAGACGGAAGTGGAAGCACAGAGAGTCGGTAAAGGAGAATCGGGTAGATGTGTGAATCACATACTTCTGCCCTCCCCTTTAAGGAAAGATTTCTCTGCGACCAGAAATTAAATGCGATCTCGGTCGTCCCTTGCACCTCCGACCAATTCATTTCCAACTGGAGATCAGGACCGAACCAGACGCCGACAATCTTGGCCGGCCTATCCTTCCAGAGGAAAGGTCCGGAAAGAGAAACTCCCTTCCACGCAACCAATTCGCAAGACAACAGACTTATCGCAGATGATCTTGCCCCCAGTCACCATCTCACAACCACTGATTTCTTTGCTGACTTCGTTAATCTCGGCCCTGCTCGACACAAGAACCGAAATGTCATCAACATAGGCGGAATATCTGGGCGAGGTGGTAGCATCAGGTAGGGAAATTCCGCGTAGGACCGGATTCGTCTTTAACTTGCGAAGGAAAGGTTCCAACGCAAGAACGTAAAGCAAAGGCGAAAGCGGATAACCTTGACGAATGGAGCGAGACAATACGAAAGGCTCCGATCGTATTCCTTCCACCTCCATCAACGCACCGAAGGTCGCATACAGAAGACGGATCCAGTTGCAAAAGTACGGCCCGAATCCGGCCGCAGAAAGGACAACCTCGAGAAAGTGATGGTCAACCCTCTCGTAGGCCTTGGACTGATCTAAATTGATCAGCGCGCCTTCACTGTCGCTCGCTCGATGATCAAGCGTCCCATATGAAGGTTGTCCTCAATAATCCTGCCCTTCACAGCATAAGTCTGTTCAGAGCCAATCAGACCAGTGAGGGCAGCCTGAAAGCGGTTTGCTAAGGTGTTAGCCAAATCTTTAACTCTGTGTTTAACATAGTTAAAGGGCGAAAGTTACCTAACCCATCCCCACCGTTTTTATCCTTACGTAACAACTTGATTAAGTCCCTAGTGAAATTTATATGATCTTATTTTTATATTAATCTCAGTTATGACATTTTTCCATAAATGAAATATCGAAATTAATAATAAAATGAATGGAAATACAAATAACACAGAAAATGTAATGAATGTACATAAAAATAAAGTATTCTATGTACACTTCTGATAAAATTTCATAAAAAAAGGTACTTATAAATTAGATGATGACAAAAGTCATTTTTCAATTTTTTTTTTTTTTGCAGTTCAAATTGGCTGTAGTGTAACAAAATAACTTTTGATATGTTTGTGATGATTTTTACTTGGGATAGAAATGTTTTATTATAGCAGATCTATATTGACTTTAGGGGGCTATAGTTGCCCTCAAAAAGCTGTACAACACTTGTATTTTAATTTATTTATAATTTCTACAGATGGTATCAACAAACTTATGGTGTCAGCTACAGTAATAGAAAAAACAAAAGAAATTGGAATGCTGAAAAGTTGTTTTTTTTTACTTTAATAATTACGAGATACTACAGAAGCTGGTTCATATAAAAAAAAAAAGTGAGGTCAATTATGTCCTTCCGTATGATAACTCGAATCTCACGTTAGCTGTCGATATGTGATGACAGCAATCATTCATCACTTGTCAACAGCCAACGATGTTAAGATCACCTCCTTTTTATTTTAAACAACATTTTTCTTTGAAGAATGTAAGCAAAAGTTTTTTTCAAAATATATTAAATGATCTTTAAATTTGCTTATTTTCATCAAATAAATTTTGAAAAACGTATAATTGATTTTTGGAGAAATTTTAAACTGGGATTTTAACTTAGTTTGCAAAATTTAAAATAAAGGCTGATAATTAATTCTTTTTTATTAATTTCGTTGACAAAAAAAAACAAGATTTTTAACTAAAATTTTGGAAATGCTAAGAATGAGTAAAAAAATTTTAAAATAATCAAAAAATACTTTGGTATTTCTTCTTAATAATGATATATACTTAAGCAGATAAAAAATTTTTCATCAAATTTAAAAATCCGTTCTTGTCATGAAAGCTTAGTAAAAAAAAATAGAGCGCTGACAGTTTTCCTTAAAAATAACGTGGTAAATAATTTGTCCCCTTAAGTGTAAATTATTTCACTTTTCTCCTTCCGTAGAACAAATTATTCTCACGGAATCCGTCAATATGTCATGTGGCACCTTGCATTATTAGAAATATTCATAGAAATATGATTTAATTTTTTCTTACTCGGTTACTAAACAGGTTGTTGATTTTTTTTTAAAACGGAAAATAACTGAGTTGAAAATAATTCACTAAGATTGTACTAGACGATCTTAAGGGAAGAAGAAGGAAAGAAAAGAAAAAAGAAAAGAAAGAAGAAGAGAAAAAAAAAAAAGAGTTGTATGATGCATGACCCAATTGAGGGTGGAGATAGGAGTCAGAAAGAGATTTAGGTCAGCGTCTTGGCCGATTTTCGAAAGACAATTGGAAGAATAGAATTAGAAATAAAAAAGAAAGAAAGGGAAAAGACATGATATCAAAACGGGCCGCTGATGTAGACCAGATATCGTCAAAGCATCTGACCGACTTTTGCGTGGAGAGACTCCTTATCAATTTGGTTTAGAACAATAGAAATGAAATTTTTAATCAGAGAAAAAGTGTCTTTGGGTTGAGGGGAGTGACCGGTGGAACGATATACAGATCCTGACCTGTTAAGAATTGGACACCCACGTTAATAAAGTGGAGACATTTTCAAAGTAGATAATTAAGATTTTCGACTATCAGGAAAAACAAAGACAAAAAAAAAGGGACAATTGCTTTTTGGCTCACAGAGGGCGCCAAGAAGGCGGAAAAGATCCTTTCTGAAGTCAAGTCTAATTAGCGGCGGGCTGTTTGACAAAGTCCAGGTGAGAGAAAGCCAAGATTGTCATTTTGCGTACGTGCGAAAAAAAAAAAGGCAAAAATTTTTTTTTTTTTAAAACAAGAACGATGTAACCACGCCCGCAACAAGAGGAGAAAGGATGTTCGATCAATAACCATTGGTCGGAGACGGTCACGTGATCTGCGGAAGAGAAGGAAAGAAATGCTCGATCAGGAACGATTGGTCGAAGACGGTCACGTGTTCTGCGGAAGAGAAGGAAAAGAAATGCCCGATCAGGAACCATTGGTTAAAGCGGTCACCTGACATACGAGAGACTAAGAGAGATGGATGTGCGCCGCCCCACCAAAGGTACTGTGAGGAAGTAGGGGTGAAAACAATAGCGATAATGAGAAGACAGAATTAATGCAGCTTTTGGAATTATCGAGAAAACCCTGACGCCGACAGACCCACCCCAGTTTGTTGCGGCGTCAATATAAGCAGGACCCCAGTCGACAGAAATCAGTTGGAGTTGCAGTTGGAGTTGAGAGTTGGACCGCGGGCAGGGATAGAGCCTGAACGCGGCCATCAGGCCCGATTCACTCGCCCCTTTGCGGGCAGAAGAATCCTCAGACAAGAAATCCTTCCAGCCCAAGTCGAAGACAGGAGAACTTCCAGCCCAAGCAGACGAAGAAGAAGATTGCCTGAAAGCCTGAGAAGAATTGGAGATGCAGACAAGCCGAAAGTCGGTGAGAGGTTAAAGTTCAGCCCCGGACGGCAGTGAGAAGAGATCACCTCGGACGACAGAGAGTTGCGGCTAAGTTGAAACAAGAAATCTTCCTCCAAGTTGAAACAAGAAAACTACCAGCCCAAGCAGACGAAGAAGAAGAAATACAACTCAAGTCGAAGAGAAGGATCAACTGCGAACGATCGATAGAAATTAGCCCCAGTGTCAAACTGAACCACACTCCGACATACATACATGATTCTAGAAAGTAGGTAATTCGACATTTTTCTATTGTGTGATAGAAGCTTGGTGCCATAGCCCACAGAGAGGGTCGGGAAATGAGAACAATTTTGTTTTTTTATGTAACGGACTTTAAGATATAAAAAGGTTGTTACCCTTTTATCAGCAATTTTGTTTGGTGTCGTGAGTTTTTATTTTATTTGTGTTTTGCCACCCCGTCGGACTCAACTTGTATCGGCCCCGATCCCTGCTGGTCCCGTCTGTCTAAGATCTAAACACAGCGTGGGTAGACAGACCGGAGATCGGTATAGTTGCTTTAGTGACCAGGTATTGGAAGCGAGTCGGGAAAGGCGAGGCTGGTGATCATCTGACCAAAGGGTTGGAGCGGCACGCTTGGACCCAGGAGGAGCGACCAGGAGGAGCGACGTCACCGTTGGCGCCGTAACCAAAGGATCCGACCCTGGGCCAGGTGTGTAACCGTCACATCATTCATCACCTGTCAAGTGACACTAAAATTTATGATTAGCTTTGTTTTATTTCCAAATTACATCTTTTTGGCGCAGAAGTTAAGTTAAGCTTGATTCCAAATATTTCAAATAAACATTATAATTTCTGATTGTCGTAAAATAAGTTTTGAAAAAAATGATAATTGATATTTAAAGAATTTCGAAGTGAGATTTCCAGTTTTTTTATAAAATGGAAAAAAATAATCAATTTTGCTGATTCAAAGAAAAAACAAGATTTTAACGAAAATTTCGGACGTGCTAGGAAAGATTAAAAAATGTAAAGAAATACCCCCAAAATACTTTGCTCTTTCCTCTTAATAATAACATAAACATCTAGCCGATAAAATTTTGTTTTCGTCAAGTTTGGCGCCCTTTTCCTTATGCTATGCTCTTTTTTTACCGATCTCATAATATCTTTGTTTTATTGATTTTCAGGTAGAGGGGATTCAATTAAAAAAAAAAAAAAAAAAAAAAAGAAAAAGAAAAAAAACGAAAAAAAAATGATTTGCATTCCTCAAAGCCTTGTGTTTTTAACTATTGTAGTCACTAAACTTGATGCGATCGAATTTCTAGTGTTTTCATGGGTGTAATAAATATAAAAAAAATATTTCTGCCATGATTTAAAAAAAAAAAAAACCAAACATCATATTTATAATAATTTCGATCATCTGTGAATAGTTTCTGAAAGGTTCATTAAAATCCGACAATCATTTTTATTTTTGCCACATTTTCCAAATTAATGCGTGTCACACACAGAAAAAAAAAAAAAAAAAAAAAAAGGAAAAAATAGTGCTAATAAATAAATCTATGTTACTTTCGGTGATACAAAAAGAAACAAGGTTTTTTTTAAATCAAAATTTAGAATGTTCTAAAAAGAAGGAATTTTTTTAAAATAATTAAAATAAATGTTTGGTCTTCCCTCTTATAAACATAAACGATAAAATTTTGTTTTCGTCAAGTTTGGTGTCTTTTTCATCACCCTATCCTCTTTTTTTTGCGATTTCATGGAGACTGTGGACATCATAGATTTTATTTTTACTGAATAGAAAACTTTATTCCAATCAATATAAATTCGGTTTTAAATACACCAAAGTATTTTGCTTCCTGGCTTTAGTAAATTTATTCCTTTATCTTTGAATAAAAGTTAAATAGAAATCTTCAAGAAAGATTTTTAAATTTCATTTTAAACATTGGGTATCACGAACTCTGAACATACACAATGTATCGAAATAGTGGGTTAAAACTGCTCCCCGTAAATTTCTATAAAGATTTCGAATAAAATAACCTATTTAGTATACAATTCATTCATTGATTAATGAATAAGTGCTGAAGATTTCATTTAAATTCTATCATTCCCTAATGATTTTTTTATTTATTGTTTAAAGCGGTGGGTAGCGTGGTTTTATTTTAGAAAAAAAGAACTCCATTTTAAGCAGAAAGTTAAATTATATGGGAGTTTATTAAATTCTCTAATTTGGTAACGAGTGGGCGAGCCACTGGTCAAACAATAAAAACTGTAAACATTTTACTTAGACTAGTTCTGTCTTTGTTCGTCTGACACGCAAATACTTAACTTTCCATTTTCTGAAGAGCAAAGTTCAAGGGAGATAATTCGCGTGCCTAAAAAAAAGTATTTTAATTTCAAAAGTATTATTCAACCTGATTTCACAGATTAAAGAGATGTAACTTTCTATCATTCTTTAAAGTGGGTTCAACAGCAGTCAGAATGAGAAGCGCGGATGAATTCTGTCCAGCATGAAATTTAAGGCACCAAGTTTGGAACAATAACTTGGTGAATTAAAGTGTGGGTTTGTGAATTTAGTGATATAGTAATTGTGAGTTCAATCCCTCGACTGGATAGCCCAATCTTGGATTCAATAGAAACAGTATCAATACCTAAGCAGTAATAAACAAGAACAAGATGTGACATCCACAGACATGGACAATGGAACAAGAACAATTTATCCCTATAGTTTTAAATAAACAGCTAAAGGATGCTGGAGGGATAACAATAAAGATGATGCAGTGATGATAAATGGTTTTTAACGTTATAGTTCCTGGGGTGCACAAGTGGTGATGAGGGTACATCTGTGGAAAATTCAGTAATTCCAAAAAAAGATTTTTTTAATAAATTGTTGCATAAAAACTGTAGGAATACAGATTACATTTTTTTTGTACCATCAAAAACAATTTTAATCATGCCAAATCACTTCAATTGATAGAACTTTGTTTTTTTAATTGAATTAATAATTTAATTACAAAAACAGTATTTTAAACTTAATCATAATTTAGAAACTGTTCTATTTTTTTAGAATTATGATAAAGATTTCAAATTGACAAAAAAATTTCTTTTTCAAACTGAATCAATTAAAAAAAAAACACAGTTCAATTAAGAAATTTTATTTTGTGATAATGATGACAAAAACAAGAATTTTTTATAAATTGACCAAACAAAAATATTTAAAAAATTACAAACAAAAATTCAATGCAAAAACAATTCAATGAAGAAACTATAGTTTCTGATAATTTTTTTAAAGATTTTGAATAAATAAATTCATTAGAAAAATGTATTTACACTTACATTTTAAATTAAGAAATTATATTTTTTTGACAATAATTGAGGAACAATTTTTTTCAATTGATTCAACACTTCAATTAAAAAAATATATATTTCAGAATTATACAGTTTTTTTAAGCTGGTGGAACAAATGTTTTTTGAAATTAAATACAAAATTCAAAATAAAAACAGTTCAATGAAGAAATAATAATTTGTGAGAATTATGGCAACAACATTTTATTAATGTTTACACAGGACAACATCATCATCAAACAAGAGTGATAACAATAGTAAATTTAATGCCAGAAGGAATCTAAAATACAATAAAATATTAGATTACAGAGAATATTTTCCAGAGTACTCAAAAATTATATAAAAGAAATGTGCTGATGTTATATTCTTGAAATATTTTTAGATATATCCATTACAGAAAAACATTAGATAAACTTCAATCTGCCATACAAGCTGTCAATAATGTAAATGAGCAGCTGAAAACATATTAAAAAAATTTCTGTGATATTTTAAACTTAAAGTTATATTTGTTTCAAATCAGATAAATTAAAGTTCACATATAAATATTATACAAATCAAATTTCAGAAAAGTATATTTTATTTTTAGAAAGTAGTTTTTAAGATTATATTGTGATGAAAGATGGCTGAAAATAGGGCTAAAATAAAATTTTTCAGCAATTTCAAAATGAAAAGTACTCCCAGTCAATTTAAATTAGTTTTGAAACAGAGCAAAATATTTTACTTATTGGAAATATAAAAGTTAATCTATTAGCATGAAATCAAACCTAAAATAAAAGTTTGAAGAATGAATTTTCATCTTTAAAAATATATTTTAACCCATTGGTATCTTGAATCTGTGGAGGTAAGAATGAAGGGAATGTAGAAGTGGAAAGAGAGAGAATCAGACTAAGCTGATGAAAACAAATACTACACTTTGATCTTAGTAAAAATGCCCAGAAGATGAAAGAAAGAAGTGGAGAGAGAGAATCAGATTAAGCTGATGAGAACAGATACTACACTTTGATCTTAGTGAAAAGGCCTAGAAATAGGCTGACTACAATACTTGCACTATTTTCCAGGTGCATAGTATCGGACAATGAAACCCAATTATGTTAATAAAAAAAAATCCAGTGATCATAAACGAAATAGCATCATCTATGGAATTATTTTATAATTATTAAGAAAAAATAGTTTGTAAGATGGGGATTTGGTAAGAAAGAAAGAAGAGAATATAGAAGTCTTTAACATCTTTTGCAAAGAATTCATAAATAATAGACTATTCCATTTTGATAGCACAGAATAATAAAAGACCTACTGCTCTTGAGGTAAGGTCTCTGGGTTTCCAATCTCTGCCAGAAAGATGGGTAAGAACTCAAACTATGACAGGGGGTTCTCCCCAGGGTCATCTAGTGAGTGGTTTTTGACACCACCAGCACTACTTTGTCTTGCTAACTGTTCTACTTCACCTTACATTCTTTAACTTGTTAGCAGAATAGGAATATTGAGGCAGGACAGATGCTCTTTGCTTAGAACATGGCAAGTGAGGGTAGGATGAGAAAAGTTGGTGCAATTGTTTGGTCTATGCTTTATGAAGAGATGTGCCTGTTTTGTTATATTTAGTACAAATGTCACAATACATGAAGATTTCATATGAAAAGCATAGACATTTGTATTTTATGAGCCACTACACAACCAAATTTAGATTTTTTTTTGAAGAGGGTGAAAAGGATTACAACACTTCCACAGTTGATTCCTCAGGCTAAGTCAAAGAGGAGACAGATGTATGTATAGGGTGTGTTGAGTTTCTCTGAAAGCCAATTTCTTCTAATATCTGTAAACAAAAGCATTTAATTCGTTTTAGATAAAATGTGTTTTCATTGACACACTATCTTGATAGAAAATGTAGATCCACAATCTCCACAAGAATATGGTCACTCTCTAGTGTGTGGATGCAGAGGTTTGTGTAAACATATGAGAGACTAAATGCGACGAAATGCAACTTGCATAAAAAAAGCAAATCTAAAAACTTCACAAAGATATCGTTACTCTCCAGTGTGTGTATAAACATGTGTCAAAAATGTGGCTTCTATGAAAATGCAGATCCACAAAATTCACACGAATATGGATTCTCTCCAGTGTGTGTACAGATATGTATGACCATACTTGACATGTACAAAAATGCAGATAAACAAACTTCACAAGATTATGGTTTCTCTCCAGCGTGTGTACATATATGTTTCACTAAATGTGGCTCCTCTGAAAATGCAGATCCACAAACATCACAGGAATATGGATTCTCTCCAGTGTGCGTACGCATATGTCTGACCAAATCATGCTTACGTGAAAATGCAGATCCACAAACTTCACACCAATGTGGATTCTCTCCAGTGTGTGTACGCATATGTCTGACCAAATCATGCTTACGTGAAAATGCAGATTGACAAACTTCACAAGGATATGGTTTCTCTCCAGTGTGTGTACGCATATGTTTGACCAAATCTGGCTTACGAGAAATTGCAAATCCACAAACTTCACAAGAATATGGTTTCTCTCCGGTGTGTGTATACATATGTCTGACTAAATTTGACTTACATGAAAATGCAGATCCACAAACTTCACAAGAATACGGTTTCTCTCCAGTGTGTGTACGCATATGTGTTACTAAATGTGACTTCCATGGAAATGCAGATCCACAAACTTCACAAGGATATGGTTTCTCTCCAGTGTGTGTACGCATATGGTTGACCAAATCTGGCTTACTATAAAATGCAAATCCACAAACTTCACAATGATATCGTTTCTCTCCAGTGTGTGTATGTTTATGTCTGACTAAATGTGACTTACATGAAAATGCAGATCCACAAACTTCACAAGAATATGGTTTCTCTCCAGTGTGTGTACGCATATGTGTCTCTAAATGTGGCTTCTGTGAAAATGCAGATCCACAAACTTCACACCAATGTGGTTTCTCACCAGTGTGTGTACGCATATGTTTGACCATACTTGACTTGGAGATAAATGCAGATCCACAAACTTCACAAGAATATGGTTTCTCCCCAGTGTGTGTATGCATATGTGCTACTAAATGTGACTTCCGTGACAATGCAAATCCACAAACTTCACAAGAATATCGTTTCTCTCCTGTGTGTGTATGCATATGTCTGACTAAATTTGGCTTACGTGAAAATGCAGAACCACAAACTTCACAAGAATATGGTTTTTCTCCAGTGTGGTTACGCATATGTATCACTAAATGTGATTTCTGTGAAAATGCAGATCCACAAACTTCACAAGAATATGGTTTCTCTCCAGTGTGTGTACGCATATGTTTGACCAAATCTGGCTTACGTGATGATGCAAATCCACAAACTTCACAAGAATATGGTTTCTCTCCAGTGTGTGTACGCATATGTTTGACCAAATCTGGCTTACGTGAAAATGCAAGTCCACAAACTTCACAAGGATGTGGTTTTTCTTCAGTGTGTGTATGCGTATGTGTCACTAAATGTGACTTCTGTGAAAATGCAGATCCACCATCTTCACAAGAATATGTTTTCTTTCCAGTCTGTGTACGCATATGATTGACCAAAGTTGGCTTCTGTGAAAATGTACATCCACCAGTTTCACAAGAATGTGCATGTTTTGTAATATGTGTTTCCATCTGGCCTATTTTTTCTGACTTCACAACAGTTTAGCAGATGTCACATGAATATAACATATCTTTCCTGTTTATTCTTACATAATGCAAAATGTGTTTTTTAGAAACATAACCCACACATTTCAAAGTAGATTATTTCTTGCCAGCTGAAATTCATTTTCATGCTTTTGACATTGTAGATCCATGACTTTCACATTAACCATGTAGTATATATTTGTCTTTGTTTTCATGGAATGTGAATTATCTTTTCCTTCATTGTAATTCTCAATTATTAACACTGGGCTTTTGTACTGTCCAAGCACCTGTGAATAAAAAAAAAGGTGTAAATGATATGTTAATAGGGGCAGTCTATTTTATGAGAGATAAATGTAATTATTATTTCAATAATGCAGGAGCAACTAGCACCAGTGAAGATCAAACATTTTGCTGTAAAACAAAATTGCAAAATTAAAGACCAAAGGATTTGTTGACTATTAGTATTGAAATAAAATTATGTTTTCTGGTTAAAATTTTGTTTTTCTTGTATCAAATGTGGACCATAAATTAGTATAGGAAATCTTAGCATCTTTTTGTGGTGAAATCTTTTTGGTGAAGAATGTAATTTTACATTTGAAAGATTTTAGTTTTAATACTTTTTGCAAAGTTTTAAATCTTTCAAAATTCTGTATTAATTTTCATCAGTTAGGTATTATTTTTATTAAATAAAACCTGTATTTACTCATCATAAATCAAAATGCTTTGTACAATTCAGCGAGCACAGAATGTTAAAAAGAATTTACAATTCATTTCTGTGTGTATAAACGTGCCTATTTTTGTAAATACGCTCATACATGGCATGACATTATCAGAAAATAAGAGCAATAACTATTGAAAATTTATTAGGAATTTTCTAACATTTCATCCGCTAGTGTCTTCATAACTAAGACTATAAAGCCAAAATACCTAAAACTTACCAAATGTGAAAAGGATTTCTTACCCCGGGAACCAATTTTCTGTTTCCAATTTTCCTTAATTCCATTTCAGGAATTTCATTTTTTTTTCTCCAGTATGGAGTGGAAAAGTGTAACAATATATGAAAAATTTTACTAGCTGGAATTTTACGTTCATTTCTATGTGTATAAACATGTCTATTTTTGTAAATATGTTCACCTATAAATAGCATTATCAGAAAATAGGAGCAATATGTATTTAAAATTTCAATGATTTATTACGACAAATACCTGCAGATCCACAATGTCCACTATATATATATACATATATATATATATATATATATATATATATATTCGCCACACTTCCCAAAACATATTTAATGTAAATTTCATGAAATTCTTTTTTTACATTGCTTCATGTCTGTATTAGATATATGCAGAAGTACTTGGGGAATTGAAAAACCAAAGTCCCGTCAGAGATTCCTGAACAAACTTTTCATCTCCATTAAAATTTGGTCACTTTATGGAAATTATTAAATTAAACTTTTACTGAATATCCACCCATTTAATAAGTTACTCCAGCTAGTTAGGATTTTGTACCTCATACTTCAGCCCTTAATCTAACTTGATGAGTTTCTGAGATAACATTTGAAAAGAATGCTACAATCCTAAATAAGAAGTGACAGTGGCAAAACCTACAGAAAATTAGCACCACAAAGTCATTTATGGACAAAAAGCTACTTTATTTTTTACTCACTTTGTTGAAGTTATTAAATAACATTTTTGAAAAAAGTCTAATTCATCAAATTTGGCTTTCCAAAATGACAAACTGTCTATCACCATATGATAGGAATACTAAAGGATAAAACAAGAATACAAAATTTTGACCTAACACCAATTTTTTCTTTTTTTTAATCAAGCCAAATTTGTAAAATTTGGTTCCTAAATAATGTAGGGAGACACTAAGTGAATGGATGTTATTTGGGAGATGGCTCTGGTTGTGACTAAATTAAGATCTTTGAGGATGGGTATTTATTAATCTCCTTTGATGAAATGCTTCCACAACCAGTCAAAATAAAATGCGTCCTTTTTATGGTCTATTGGAGACCCATACTGATTTAATCAGTTAAGGTGACTCCGATATCATGAGACTCAGTCCTGGTCTGACTTTGTCTTAAAGTCAGGACACTCCGTTCGTTTATCCAAATTAGCTCTTATGTGTCAGCTCCAATTCTTAGTTTGTGATGTTTTTACCATATTACTGTTACTTAGCTTATGTTAATTGGCCTTACATATATTGTTTGCTTACTTTATTTGTTCCCTGTTCTTCTCTTTTTCTTGTTTCTCACAAACTTGGACAGTTCTGCCATTTCGTTGCATTAAACCATGACAACTCTACAATGCATAACCTACCTCCTTGTGTAAATGGTTGGAACAACAGGGATTAGAAGATAAAGCAAAAAGGCAAAATTTACTCAGGCTTACAAAAGACAGGAAATTGTGTAGAGCTGTGATTTAATTAAATGGCTACAAATCAACAATTTAAAAATAAAAATCTGTTAAAGATATAAACAATTCAAATTATAACATACAGACAGTTTCATGAGAAATAGTATAAATATTTAATTATACAAAGACTAAATTCATCTCTTTTATGCAAAATATAATTTTTTTTAAACTCATACTAAATCTGAATTCTTGTGCCAATCGCAAAAACCTAGTTAGTAGGAAAAGAAAGGGAAAAGAGAACATATGCTTCTCTTCTCCTTGAGCTTAAAATAGGTGCAAATAACAAAATAAGACTCAACCACTGCGTAAAATTTTAAAGAAAAAATATTTATTACACAAGTGAAGACAAAAAATGTACAAATATTAAATTTGAACAAAAATTTCCTTTTTATGCCGAAGGTAGGATAACATATTTCTGATGTTTAAAAATTTAAATATAACATATTTCTGATGTTTAAAAATTTAAATATAACATATTTCTGATGTTTAAAAATTTAAATATAACATATTTCTGATGTAACAAATTTAAATAGCAGCTGAAATCTGATTGCAAGAAAAAATATTTCCATTTCAAGTAGGCCATTCCACTTTTCCATTTTCATGGCAAATTAACCCTTCTACAATTTCTATGTATTTTTATGTTAGGTACCGCCACTAAATTTCATTACCCAAGGTTTAAAATTAATTTTTATAAATGAAGCTTTCTTGAAGCTTTCAATTGAAATCTAAAAGAATTAAATTTACTATTTCCAGTAAGCAAAATACTCTGGTATCTTTCAAACAGAAATTATATTGATTGGAATCAACTTTTTTTGTAAAATAGCTGATTAGTGAATTTTTTTTAGTTCTCTTTCATTGCCATGCAATTTTCTGTATTAAAAAGTCTTCCAAAAATAAAATATATTTTTCTGGAACTTTATTCGAGGAATATTAGCTAATTTAACTTATAATTTATCTGATTTGAAAACATATTATTTAATCTAAGTTTACAATAACTCAGAAAAGTATTTCTAAAATTAAAACAGTAAATATATTTTTAACCAACATCACTATATTTTACATAATTGATGAGGTGATGACAGTTGATTGCATAATGATTGTTTTTCTATGGAGACTTTATCTGTAAGACATAATTTAAGACAATGACGAGAGCACCATTCTCCGTAATCTAATTTTAGGAATGTTGACTTTAAATTTACTATAGTCATTGCTCTTATCTTCTGATAATGTCATGTATGGTTTACCATACATTCAAAAATGGGAACATTACATAATATTTTATATACATAAAAAAATGATTTTAAAAATCGTGATGTAAAATGATTTGTACCAAGCTTTTCTATTTTTGATTAGTAAGTATAGTTTTTATATTATAACAATATTAACTAACCTGTTGAAAGTAATGTAGAATTTTAAAAGATTGATATATTATAAATTATTCCAATTAAATTTTTTAAAAATGAAAACAATTCTTGTAAATATTTATTATTCATTTGAAAAACTTTTGTGCATAAGACAATAGTGTCCTTAATAAATCTTATTTCTGAAAGCCATTAAAAGCTTTTCTAATTAAATAATGCCATACTTTTATTGCATTTTTTATTTCAAAGCCTGGAGCAAATTTTCAGGAAATTATTACTTAGAATGTGAAACTATTTGTTACTGGTAATCATGAAAAGGTTTTCTTTGAATAGAAGGAAAGATATACTGACAGACCACTGATAAATAAGAAGGGTTAATGAATAAAAACTGGGAAAAATTGAAGATTTTAATTCTAATGTAGACAGTCTTGACATATAAAAATATTATTTTTTTTTTTTAATTTATTCGAATATTTATTTTCTTTCTTTGTGCCTTCATTTTTGCTTGGACCAGCCAATGTGAAGATATTTTGACAATGATTCAATCTAGGCTGCCTTATGATCTTTTTGGATCACAACATGGGGTAAGAAAGAAATTTGATAAGTCACAGTCCTGGACAGCCAGAAGGGTTTAAAAAAACATTAAAACAATTGATGATTTATATTCTCAAAGGAGTCCTGCTCTTAAATAATACAAAAAAATTTTGGGATGGAAATTTAATTTCTTTTTGAAATTAAGTATGGGGTTTGGGTGGCAAAAATATGAAAAAAGTTGTTGAGTTCATCCACTCCCCCTCATTTCATGATTCATGAAATTTTTAGGTATTTTTCTAGAAACAAAAAAAAAAAAAAAAAAGGAAAAATGACAAAAGAGACACTGAACATTTGTACATCGTGGGTTTGTTTTGTCAGTTCTTGTGCTACTTGTAGGATGCCATTAAACACATCTTGATTGGTTTTTGTGTCAAATAAATAAACTGTAATGAATAAATGCATCATGAGTCTGATTAACAAGTCTAGGATAGTTAGAAATGACCAGCCTTACTCAAATTCCCAATTGGCCTTGTGCCATAATTACTGTATAAAAGTGGTAATAAGTAATCAATATTTCTGCTGTTTAGTGAAGTGCTGTCATTCAGTTGAGGAAATCCTGTTTCAACATTTGCTAGCTGAGCATAGTTCATGAAAATGAAAAATGGCTTTAAATATTAAGTTTTAGACCTACCAGTGCTTATCCCAGAAAAGTACCATGTTTGGAAAAAAGAAATTAAGTACCGGGAAATGGCAACAAAAATAGATATGAGGAAAAGATTTCCAATTGTGTTTTTGAGTCGAAAGGGTAAAACCAGAGAAGAATTGCTGGAAATTGAGCCTGATAAATTAAACACAGACGAAGGAATGAAGTTATTGCATGAAATGTTGGACTCTCTATTCAAGATGGATAATAATCAAGCAGCTCTGATGGCATATGGAAATCATGAAAAATATATTACACCACAAAATACCATCATCGCTGAATTCATTATAGAATTTGACCATATGGTTCAGTAACTCAGTGAACATGATTTTAATTTGCCTGATGTTGTGGCTTACATAGACCTCAAAAGTATCAATCTGGGGGGAAGACAATGAAAAACTAATAATGGCTACCATCAGAGACATAACACTCAATGTTCAAATAAAAAAGGAGATGGTTGTTAAACCAGAGACTTTAATGAGTACTTCCTCTCCAGCAATCTCTCAAATAAAGTCTGAACCAAGACATGTGCACTTAAGTTAATATTTAGATGAAAATAGTGATGCATGGACAAAGGACATAATGTCTACAGAAACCAACAGAATTATTATTGTGGTAGAGGATGGAGAGGAAATAAATTCAGTAAAAGAAGGCAAAGCCATACCAATTATCAAAAGAATAAATCTAACAAACAAAATCATCTTCTGTTCTGATAAATAAATCCACAGCTTTAATGGGTGTTACATTATTTTGAATCTTTAATAAAAATAATATTTCATAAGAGACATAAAGAAAATTATATGTACATCTCTCATGAAATATTACTTTTATTATTTTCTTTAAATTAATTTTTGTATTATAAAGATTTATATGTAAATTACTTTAAAATTTCATAAGTAAGTGTTTATGGTAGAACACACCTATTCTATAGTTAATAGACTCTCCCACCTAATATACGTAGCATTAATAGAAATGGGAGTCAGTCAGTCAGTCAATGTCGGTCGACCGGCTGATCGGTTGAACTCTCTGCCTTTGGGTGGGAAGGAATATTTGAAAGAGTCTCGTTTCTTTTAAGGGCGGATTCTCAGATGGGGAGGTAAACCGACCCTGAACCTGTTTATACGGGTTCAATGGGTATATTTTTGGCAGAGTCCATGTTAAAATGGCCTTTTGTCACATGATGCTCATGTGGTGGGGTGACTAAATATAGTCAGTCAGTCAGTTGATGTCGAACGACAGTTAGTCAAATACAAAAGTATCAGCAACCAAAACAAGATTACTCTGCATTATATTTTTATATCAAGTTCCTAATGTTGAATAGATGTCTAACCTATTTTAGGATTGCTTTTTTAGTATAAATACAAGCCTCCACTGCTAAAAAATCACTCCCCAACAGAGAGGTACTTAATAATTAGATGTAATACTTTCATTTATGAAAAAATGTTATATTTTAAATTTTTAATGTTTTATTTTAATCCTTATTTTTAAAATTCAAAAATATGAAATTTTATATTAATTATGTAATTATTTTCACTTTTATTTTATTTAATTAATTTCTTAGCCCACTAAGAATAAAAATGTAAAATAAAACAAATTGTTAAAACAGATCTTGAAAACATGAGAGATGCTGTACAAATTTTTATCTCAGTCATGAAATTTTGTTATCTAACACCCAGATATGAAATTTTAAATTTATTGTTATAGCATTTTAAATTTTATTATTTTTCTGGGAAGAATATTCAAACAGAAGGCTATAAAACTAAAGTAACTAAAAGAAAAAGATAATAAAATATCAGATTACCGAACATATTTAATTCTTGAAAATTACTACATAGTTAAAAAAAAAAAAAAAAATGATATCTTTTCTGTTCTACCATCTGATAACTTACCCTCACGTAAGCTGTCAATACATCAATTTAACAATCATTTAAGAAATATTATAAAGTTAGTTAAAAGCCACGTCAACTCTTCTAAGTGTCCTTATGAGATTGTCATTGTCTGGCGCTTTGTAAATTGTGTCATTTGGACCAATCAGAAGATCCGCAGTAATTAAGAAATGTAATTTTGTGTTTATAATCAGGCAGTAATTGTAAAGTAAGGAAGACCAACCAGAATACAATTTAGTTGCATTATTTGAGTTCAGCATTGTTCTCTGCTGTTAAGGCCTTTACTTTTGCAAAATACATGTGGAGAAGTTAATTTGATTTTTCAATTTCAACTGAGAACGGTACCTATAAGTATCAGTATCATCTTATGAAATTTAACTACTGCTAAACTTTAATTTATATGATCTTATTTTTATATTAATCTCAGTTATGACATTTTTCCATAAATGAAATATCAAAATTAATAATGAAATGAATGGAAATACAAATAACACAGTAAAATGTAATAATGTACATAAAATTATAGTATTTTATGTACACTTCTGATAAAATTTCATAAGAAAGGTACCTATAAATTAATTACATACCTTTCTTATGGAATTTAATCTCACTAACAGTAGTTAAATATAATTGGCAGAAATGCCTCTAAATAGAAATGACAAACAAATGAACACAGCAAGAGAAAGAAGGTACCTCCACTTTTGGCATAAATTTTCGATACCTAAGAAATTTGTAAACAAACAAAATTTTGAATTTAAACATCTTCCTAAAATAAATTTATATATTTTTGACACGCTATTTGAGTAAAATTAGAAAATTTAAAGTTAAAATAATCTGATATGAAACAAACAGTTCTTACTTATAGCTTAAAAAATTTGTATCCAAACATTTCTTAATGATGTGTCTGAATTTTTTGCATGTCTTTCATGGCGTTCACAAACAAGAAGGTGATGACAGACAGCTATGGATGATCAAAATTGACAAATTTTTAAAAAAGAAAGAAGCATTTTTTCATCTGTTTTTAACTAGTACTTTTTAAATATTAACATTTTTTATTCAGCAATTATGTACTATTTATTTTTTATTTCATACTTTCTTAATTAGACAATTTTAAATTTTTTTAAAATCATTACATAATTGTTTAAACTTTTCTTATTAATTAGATAATTGTATATAAACTTTTCTTATTCAAACTTTTTCATTAGATAATTCTTTAAACTTTTTCATTAGATAATTCTTTAAACTTTATTAGTTAGATAATTCTTTAAACTTTATTAGTTAGATAATTCTTTAAACTTTATTAGTTAGATAATTCTTTAAACTTTATTAGTTAGATAATTCTTTAAACTTTATTAGTTAGATAATTCTTTAAACTTTATTAGTTAGATAATTCTTTAAACTTTATTAGTTAGATAATTCGTTTTTAAACTTTATTAGTTAGATAAACTTTTTAGTTAGATAATTCTTTAAACTTTATTAGTTAGATAATTCTTTTGTGGGGAAAATTGTGAAAATGGCCTACCTCGGAAAGGCGTTCGAATCTGCGCAGTATGTAAACTCTGGTCCTTCCAACTGTAAAAAAGAAAACCAAAATGGCGGCGCCCGTGTTTTATGCCGAGCGGTCTCGGTCAGTTAACGTGAAATCTCGTTGCCTCGTGATTCGCATGCAAATCGTGGTCGGTCCGCAGCTGTATAAAACAGGCTCGTTTCTGCTGTTTAAGATCAGAAGGCCTTCGGCTCGTGAGAAGGTTGGACGTGCGACACGGTTTTCTTTGTGCTTACCTGCTATCATCAGTTGAATTGTTGAGTTACACACCACAAGCTATTTCGGCAATGGACAAGTTCGATCTAAAAGTTGATCCCAGAATTCGACGGCTCCCCATGGGCCCGACTATCGTCGAATGGTTTGAAAAAAGGCCGAACGTGTTTGCAGGGTGTCCAAAATAAAGGAACCTGCACTAGTCATCCCACTGAGACTCACGGGAGGAGCCTACACAGTATATCAACAACTTCGGGACGATGCTGACCTAGAAGAGATCAAGGACGCCCTGTATACGGCCTTTGGAATAGATCCGTTCATCGCTTGGAAACAGTTCGTCGGACGGACTTGGCTCGAGCAGGTGAGACCGTGGATGTTTACCTGGCTGATTTGCAAAGGCTGGCAGTACCGTTTGGCGGAGCAACGGACTGCATACTGGGATGCGCCTTCCTGGCAGGGCTTCCGACGACACCAGTCGGCTCCTGCGCAGCGTCTTCAAGATTGGACACACTGGGAATTGACGAATTGCTAGCCAGGGCCCGAAACATCTTGAAGGACACGGAACAGATCGCGGCAGCCGTGAGAACGCCTGAGACACCGAGGAGGGCCCAAAGTGCTACAAGTGCGGTGGACCCAACCATTTCTCTAGGGACTGCGGAGCGGTGACGTGGGAGGGAGCAGCAGACGGGAACCGAGCATCGCACTACGCTGCTATCACTGCAAAGAGTTAGGCCATGTAGCACAGGATTGCTCAGGAAATGAGTCCGGGGACAAGGTGCTGTCGCAACCCTTGCCCCCCTTTCGGTCAGTAAATGCGGCATTGCCTGTTGTCAACGCGGTACGTTGAGGGTAAACGATGTTCGGGCTTTCGTTGACACTGGATGTTCCCGATCGATCATTAGTGCGGATCGATGCGTGACATGGAACAGTCAACAAATCGAGATTCGGACGATTGACGGGTGTCCCGGGCCTGTTGTGGTGTCGGGACTGTGTCAGTCCTAACAGACGGAGGGAGTCATGCCAAAGTCGACGTCTTGGTGGCACGTCAAAGGCCCCTTGGGTATGACCTGCTACTTGGGATTGATGCGATCCGAAGCGTTAGGAGGCATGATGATCACGCCAGCCGGAAATGTGGAACTGGGTGAAAGAAGAAAGGTGTGTGCAGCCCTTTGCGTTAGTGAACCAGATTTCGACGTCTCCTTCAATTCGACGAGAGAGTGTGGACCGCCAGGTGGAAATGGGCCCAAAAGACCCGCCAGTTCAGCTTTCGCAACAAGGTCGCTGAGTACAAAGTTCCAGACAGCATCAGAGGAAAATACGAGAAAGAGCTTCAGCAGTGGATGGTGAACGGCTGGCTGATTCCGTACCCCAGGAAAGACTGGGACCCCAAAGGGTCTGATTCCCTTGATGGCAGTCGTGCAGAAACAGAAGGTGCGTCCGGTACTTGATTACCGCGAATTGAACGACTTTGTGGATGCTTTCACTGCCGATGCAGAAGTGTGCGCACATAAGTTGAGAACGTATGGCGGCAGGGAGTCAATGTGTCGCTTCTGGATCGCGGAACGATATCTTCAGATTCACATCGACGAAGCGCCAGGCCATTTCAAACGGTTATTTTCAAAGGCCAACGCTTCTGTCTTACGCAGCTAGGATTTGGGCTAAATGTGGCGCCACTCATCATGAAATTCGTTATAGACGCCATCGCGCCGCAAGACCGCACAATTGAAAGTGCCACATCAGCATACGTTGATGATATATTCATTAATGAAAGTTTGGCCTCTGCATCGCGTGTAAGACAACACTTTTCAGATTACGGTTTGGTGTGCAAGGATCCGGTGCGACTGAGAGATGGAGCAAGAGTTCTTGGCTTGCAGGTCTGGGAAGAAAATGGCACCCTCCGATGGAAACGAGGAAGTCAAATTCGGAAGCCCCTGATGTGTTGACCGGGCGCGATTTTTCGTTGTGGGGAAACTTGTTGGACACTTCCCAGTGTGTGGATGGCTCAGGGTGGCAGTTGCATTCGTCAAGCGCCTGGCAACCGCAGCAACCAACGGATGGGATGATAACATCAAAGATCCCTCTCTCTGTCGCATACTAGCAGAGATGTTAAGTAGAGTGCGGGAACTGGATCCCGTCGGAGGAGACTGGTGCATGAGTGGTGACGAGATCACAGTCTGGGTGGACGTGAGTTCCGTGGCGACAGGAGTGGCATTGGAAGTAAACGGAAATGTCATCAAAGATGCGTGCTGGCTGCGTCAGACTAATGATGCCAGGCACATTAATTTGGTTGAACTCGATGCGGCGCTTAAAGGAGTGAATCTGGCTCTCCAGTGGGAGGCGACAACGTTGCACTTGGTCACTGATTTGGCGTGTGTGCACCGGTGGATTTCAGACACCTTGACCGGGAAGGCACGGGTGAACACAAGGGCGGCTGGTGAGATGCTGGTCAGGCGACGGCTGGGCATTTTGCGATCGTTGGTGCAGGACGAATATGGATTGACCGTGAGGCGTGACACTTTCGTGCAGTCCTGTCAGAACCGTGCAGATCGCCTCACCAGAGTACCGCACAGGTGGCTAGAACTGCTCAAGAGAGGAGAACCGCACTCGAGAGCTGTGCAGTGGCAGGGAGACGACTGGATGAGGACCAGGTTGCCAATACGCATCGTCAATGCGGACATCCGGGCGTGAAACGAACTCTGTACTTCGCCAGGTTAGTCGACCCACAGGTGTCCAGAGAAAGCGTTAAATCCATTGTGAAGGCCTGCACAACCTGTCAGTCGATCGATCCGGCACCCGTTCACTGGGAAAGGGGAGAACTGGCGTGAAGAGCAACTGGAGCAGACTGGCAATGGACATAACTCACTACAATGGTGAGAATTTTTAACACTCATTGATTGCGGTCCCTCCAGGTTTTGCGGTATATGGCGCTGCGCAGACAAGACGCGAGCACCGTCATTCGACTGTTGGAGAATGTTTTCCTGGACCGAGGCCCACCATGGAAATACTGACGGATAACGATACTGCGTTCACCAGTAAAGATTTTAAAGAATTTGCGGACACTTGGGACGTGCATCTGCGGTTTCGATGTGCCTACCGCCAAGTGGAAACGGCATCGTGGAGCGGAACCACAGAACCATCAAGACCATCGCAGCCAGGAAGGGCTGTACAGTATCGAAGCGGTTTACTGGTATAATGTCGCCCCAAAAGATAACATTTCACCATCCACGGCGCGGCTGATGCACTGCACAAATATCATGTCCGCGTGAAAGGCATCGAAGCCAACCCACTGCCTGAACTAGAAGTGACTGGAGGGAGATTGAAAAAGGAGACATCGTTTGGGTCAAAAACCCCGCGGCAAGTGTAACGACAAAAGCACGGCACTGGACGTGTTACGGAGGTTATCAGCCCGCAATCTGTGAGAGTTGATGGGGTGCCTCGTCACATTAAAGACTTGCGACCGGTGGACGCAATCACTACCGTTACTGAGCGATGAAAGCGATTCAGTCTGGAAGTAGTGAGCGTTCAATCTGCCTTGAGTTAGACCTGCAGGGCAGCGATTCTGATAACAGCAGCCTCGGCGGACACAGTGTTTACCGACACTCAAACCACAGACAAGAACACGCACGAGGATGAAGCTTGTGTTATCCCCTTCGGAGAGGGACTCGACGGCGACGATCGCCACCTCCTGCCCTGTTTGTGATCATGAGATCAGGGGAGTGTGGGGAAAATTGTGAAAATGGCCTACCTCGGAAACGCGTTTCAAATCTGCGCAGTATGTAAACTCTGGTCCCTCCAACTGCAAAAAAAAGAAAAACAAAATGGCAGCGCCATGCGTTTTATGCCGGCGGTCTCGGTCAGTTAACGGAAATCTCGTTGCCTCGTGATTCGCATGCAAATCGTGGTCGGTCCGCAGCTGTATAAAAGCAGGCTCGTTTCTGCTGTTTAAGATCAGAAGGCCTTATTTCGTGAGAAGGTTGGACGTGTGACACCGGTTTTCTTTGTGCCTACCTGCTATCATCAGTTGAATTGTTGAGTTACACACCACATCTTTAAACTTTATTAGTTAGATAATTCTTTAAACTTTATTAGTTAGATAATTCTTTAAACTTTATTATTAATCATTTCATTTTATTAATTATTTCAATGAAATATTATCCAAAATAAAAGAAAATACTTTAAAGAAAAATATTTAATAAAAAGTAATTAAAAATAATTACAACTTTTAAAATTTGAAAAGAATTTCTGCAAACACATTAACGATGTGGATCTGAACTGGACAGAGAAGAGAAATAACTGCGGCACCAGACAACACAAATTATGTGACCTTTTTAAGGATTATGTTGCGTATACATTTCCATACATAGAAATTATGAACGTTTTTTTCAATAAAAATTTCTTTTTAAAATTATTTTTAAAATATTTCCGTTCAAACGACTGTTATGTGCTTTTCAAAGTTCGATTCGTAAATTTACATTTTCATTAACGTTATCATTGCCTTACGTGCGTGAAAGAAATAAAGAATTTTAAACGATTTTTGAAGTATTAAGACGTTAATGGAAAAAATTTTTAAAATGTGGAAAAAAATTTGCAAAAAATACATTATTCATCGAAATATTTTTATTTCTTCACAAAATAATGTCCTTAGTATAACGTATCTACAAAGACAGGTGAAAGCTTTTCTAATTAATTAAATGTCATACTTTTTTATATTTTTTATTTTACAATTCAAAGCAGATTTTCTATAAACCAGCTAATGTTTTACAAAAAAAAACTGGTGATTTACTTTCTACAATGAGTCCTGTTTATAACTAATAAACAAAATCCCTCACACGAAGATTTAATTTCTCGAAATTTCATGAAAATATGTAAGTGGGTGGAAATATGTTAAAAAAAAAAAAAAAATCTCTTTTTAACAAGATTTTCTAAAAAAAAAAAATTTCAAAAATAATTTCATTCATTTGTGAATAAGTCCTGAAAGTTTCATTAAAATCCGACAATGATTTGATTTTTGCAAGAATTTTTAAACTTAGGTATCGAAATTTATGCCAAAAAGTGGAGGTACCTAACTAAGTCTTATTTTTTAATTTCTTCATTTTTTCCATAAAGCATCGTAAACGTAAAGATGAAAGCTAAGTACAAAAAAAAAAAAAAAAAAAAAAATAGAGCGCTGAAAGTTTTCCTTAAAAAAAGTAATGAGGTAAATAATTTGTTCACTTAAATCTAAATAATATCACTTCCTTCCATCCGTAGAAAAAATTATCCTCCCGTAAGTTATCTAAACGTCGTGAAAATGTCTTTTGTCACCTGTCAAATGACGCGAAAGACCTACTTTGTTTTGTTTTTTTCAAGTTACGTTTTTTCGGCGCAGAAGCTAAGTTAAGCTTGGTTCAAAATATTTTAAATAAACATTATAATTTCTGATTCTATTAAAACAAGTTTTGAAAAAATGATAATTGATTTTTAAAAGTAATCAGATGTTTATCTTTTTTTAAAAATGATTGAAAGTGATGGATTAAAAAAAAAAGAAAAGATTTTTAACGAAAATTTCAGACGTGCTAGGAACGATTAAAAAAATGTAAAAACTCAAAACAAACATTATTTGCTTTCCTCGTAACATTGTCATTTTAACTAACAAATTTGTATGGTAATGAATTTCTAGAGTTTCCATAAAAATTAGTTGGCGGAGTGGTGGGGGTAATAAATATAAAAAAATATATTTTTGCCATGACTTTAAAAAAGGAAAACATTAATTTCATTTGTGAATAGTTTCTGAAAGTTTCATTAAAATCCGACAATTATTTTTATTTTTGCAAGATTTTCCAAATTAATGTCCGTCATAAAAAAAAAAAAATGGCTAAATTTCCTATGTTATTTAGTACTTCCGCTGACAGAGAGAAACAAAAAGGTTTTTTTTAATCAAAAGTTAGAAAATTCTAAAAAAAAAAAATAAAAAAAAGGAAAACATTTTTAATATCGTTAAAAAAATACTTTGTTCTGTCCTCTTAAAATAATAAACTTTCAATTAAAGCTAAAATGAAATCTTCAAGAAAGATTTTTTATTTTTAAAATTTAATTTTAAACCTTATGTAACGAAAATTTATGCCGAAAAAGTGAAGAGCTAATTTTAAATTCTATCATTGCCTAATTTTTTCTTTATATTTAAAAGCGATGAGTAGCAAAGTTTTACATTTTACTTTGGAAAAAAAAACTCCTTCAGCAATACTTAAATTGTATGGAGATTTATTAAATTTTCCAATCTCATAATTTCATTACCAATCGATGACAATTTGGCAACGAGTGGACGAACCACTGGTCAAACAATGTTAAAAAGAGTAAACGTTTTACATACGTAGTTCTGTCTTTGATCGTCTGACACGCAAATAGTTAACTTTCCATTTTCTGAAGAGCAAAGTTCAAGGGAGATAATTCGTTTGCATAAAAATCAGAATGCTTTTCTTTATTTATAAGTTGTTTAATTTGTTTTAACGATAAATCGACAATGGATTAAAATTATAAACATGAGCAACGACGAAATTTTAGAGAAAATGAAAACAAAAACGACACTTATACGTAGCATCAGAAAGGGAAACTTTAAATTTCTGGGTCACCTAATGAGGAAAAAGTGCTTGAAAATTTCGATTTTTAGTAGATTATTTAAATATTGAAAGCAAGAAGGTCATAAATCAGGGCAGGTTGGTTCCAATCTAATGGGGAATAAATGAATGTCTATTTTATCAAAGAAATACAAGTGTGGCACAAGGCCAAATAGAGGATGGTGTGTCTGGTCATCACTGATCTAACTTCCACTTAACTAGTCACATTCACTGACCAATGTATACATTTATAAAAAAAAAAAAAAATATGCACCCATACCACAATCACCAAGAGATTTTTAAACCAATGTATTCCTGCTGCATTTTGCCGTGGTGATGCTTCCATACTAATATTTACATTGTATAATTTTTCATTTCTTATGAGTTATTTTTTTTTATTATTTTGCAAATAAAAATCATTTATACTTTATATCTTACCACCCCACATCCTTTCAAATATGGGGCATTAGTTTAAGTTGGTTGGTGGATTTTGTTTACCTGCATATCAATCTTTTTTTTTAATCCTGAAAACAAAATATTTAGAACACAATTGTATGCCTACAGATAAGATAGATACTTGATCATTTTGCTATAAAATATATTGTTGGAAATTCTACTATAAATGTGTATTTTAGCTAAGTTTTTTTATATAAAAATGTGTTTTACTATAAAAATGTATTTTATTTTTTTTGTTTGTGGGGATTACTATTTGTCCATAGCTGGGACCCTAACAGTGGCTGCTACTCCCGGTCAGGGTGGACCTGAGAACAACAGCAATTAAGAGGTGGTATCATGCTTCTTAAAACCTCCAATCTCCTGATCTCACTGCCAGATGAAGTTTATCCTCATCCCCAGGAATATATTTCTTTAGCATCTCATGGAGAATATGTGTTGTTTTGATGATTGTATTCAGGTCTTTTTTTTTGTATAACTGCAGTATTATGGGATTAATATAATTAGTATACTTGTGTCAGTAAATGTGACCAGTTAAGTTAGACCAGTGATGACCATACACAGCCATTCTCTTTTTGGCCTTGTGCCACACTTGTATTTTTGATACAATAAATATTCATTGATTCTCCATTGGATTGGAACCAACATGCCCTGCTTTCTTCTGTCTTGTTTACCTTCAAGATTGTTCCAGTAAGTGTCAAAATTTCCAAGTCCTCTTTCCTCATTGCGTGACCTATAAATTTCAGTTTTCCCTTTCTGATGCAACATACAAGTGTTCTTTTTGTTTTCATTTTCTCTAAAATTTTGTCGTTGCTCACATTTTTCATTTTAGTCCATTGTCGGTTTGTCATTAAACAAGAAAAATAACTTACTAAAGAAATTAAGAAAAGCATTTTGATTTTTTAGCCTCATGAAATATCTCCCATGAACATCACTATCCGAAAGATGGAAAGTTAACTATTTGCTGGTCAGACGAATGAAGAGAGAACTACATAAGTAAAACATTGCCCACTTTTCATATTGCTTCACCAGTGGGCCGTTGACTCATCAACAATCAATTGGAAATGAAAGTATAAAATTGGAAAGTTTAATAAATTTTCCATAAAACTGAGGTACTGATTTTTAAAAAGTACCAAATATCAGGGAATTATCCAATTAAAATGAAATCTTAGCAATTATTCATTATATGGAATAGGTTACTTTATTAGTAAACTTTATAGAGATTTGTACAGAGCAGATACGCCCCACCCATTTCAATACATTGTGTATACTTTTTTAAGGCATATTTAATCCAATTTCAATTGAATCCCCATGTTTCAACATGACTGTGAAGAAGATGCTAACTTATGTAGTTACAAACACACACAATGCTGCTTCACATCAGTTTGCATACTGAAAAGCTCTGAATTGCCATATTCTACAACACCCTACATAATCCCATGATATGAATTGACAATTTTGAGTCATCTTTGAGGGCAACTGCTTCTGATCTTAAACAAGCCGTCCCATCTTACAAGATCAAATCCTTTTGTGAGGTCGATAAATGCAATGTACAGTGATTGTCCTTATTCTTAATATTTCTCCTGTTGTTGTTGAAAGGAGAAGATTATGTCAATTGTAGAATGTTTCAAACTGAAACTACACTTTGATACAAGTATATAAACTTTGAAATAAGCATGTAAATAACTAAGAGTACAATCTATTCCTATAGATTAAATAAAGGTTTTCAGTCCAGTAAGTTACCAGATTGGCATACTCCTGATGAAGGCCAGATGGTGTAACACCTGAAACATTGTTGTTTTAATAACAACAAAGATGAGGACAATAGTAAATGATCACTACTCACTGCATTAACTTATACAGAATCTATATATGTAAAGTTACATATTATTTTCATTCAAAAATTAAGTGAATATGAAAAATGCAACATTTCAAAATTCTAAGCTTTTATAAAATTATAAAGTTTTTTTTAATAAATCTATCGTGTTGACTTATCAGATCAGGTGAATTTTCCTTTAAAAATTTAAGTAATCTCCCTTGAATTGACCTAGACATATGGAAATAATTAATCAGTTATGTTCCTAAACAAAGTATTTTTATTTCAAAATTATTATTCAACCTGATTTCACAGATTTAAAGAGATGTAACTTTCTATCATTCTTTAAAGTGGTTTCAGCAGCAGTCAATATGAGAAGCGGGGATGAATTCTGTCCAGCATGAAGTGTAAGGCTCCAAGTTTGGAACAATAACTTGGTGAATTAAGGTGCTGGTTTGTGAATTTAGTGATATAGTAATTGTGAGTTCAATCCCTGGACTGGATAGCCCAAACTTGGATTCAATAGAAACAGAGTGATCAATACCTGAGCAGTACTGATTAAGAACAAGACGAGACATCCACAAACATGGACAGTGGAACAAGAACCATTTATCCCTACAGTTTTAAATAAACAGATAAAGGATGCTGGAGGGATAACAATAAAGATGATGCAGTGATGATAAATGGTTTTTAATGTTATAGTTCCTGGGGTGCACAAGTGGTGATAAGGGTGCATCCATGGAAAATTCAGTAATTCCTAACTAAATTTTTAGTAAATTGTTGCATAGAAAGGGTAGGGCTACAGATTACATTTCTTTTTACATTCAAAAACGATTTTAATCATGCCAAATCACTTAGAACTTTGTTTTTTTTAATTGAATTAATAATTTAATTACAAAAATAGTATTTTAAAGTTAATCACAATTTAGAAACTGTTCTTTGTTTTAGAATTATGACAAAGTTTTCAAATTGACAAACAAAACTTTTCCTTTTGAAACTAAATCAATAAATTAAAAAAAAAAACACAGCTTAAGTAAGAAACTTTATTTTTTGATAATGATGACAAGAACAAGAATTCTTTATAAATTGACCAAAAAAAAATATTTAAAAAAATTGCAAAAAATAATTCAATGCAAAAACAATTCAATGAAGAAACTATAGTTTTTGAGAATTTTTTAAATATTTTGAATTAATAAATTTAATAGAAAAATATATGTACTCTTCATTACTTTTCAATTAAGAAATTATATTTTTTTGACAATAATTGAGGAACAATTTTTTTCAATTGATTCAATAAATTTCAAACAAAATGATTCTTTACATTTAGTTCAATTAAAAAAATATATATTTCAGAATTATGACAGATTTTAAAGCTGGTGGAACAAATGTTTTTTTTAAATTCAATACAAAATTCAATATAAAAACAATTCAATGAAGAAATTATAATTTGTGAGAATTATGGCAACATTTTATTAATGTTTACACAGGACATCATCATCAAAAAAGACTGACAACAATAATAAATTTAATGCCAGAAGAAATCTAAAATACAATAAAATATTAGATTACAGAGAATATTTTCCAGAGTACTCAAAAATTATATAAGACAAATGTGCTGATGTTATATTCCTGAAATATTTTTTGATATATCCACCATAGAAAAACATTAGATAAACTTCAATCTGCCATACAAGCTGTCAATAATGTAAATGAGCAGCTAAAAACATGTTAAAAACACTTCTGTTATATTTTAAACTTAAAGTAATATTTGTTTCAAATCAGATCAATTAAAGTTCAAATCTAAATATTATACAAATGAAATTTCAGAAAAGTATATTTTGTTTTTAGAAAGTAGTTTTTAATATTATATTGTGATGAAAGATGGCTGAAAATAGGGCTAAAATAAAATTTTTCAGCAATTTCAAAATGAAAAGTACTCCCAGTCAATTTGAATTAGTTTTGAAAGAGAGCAAAATATTTTACTTATTGTAAATATAAAAGTTAATCTATTAGCATGAAATCAAACCTAAAATAAAAGTTTGAAGAATGTATTTTCATCTTTAAAAATATATTTTAAGCCATTGGTATCTTGAATCTGTGGAGGTAAGAATGAAGGGAATGTAGAAATGGAAAGAGAGAGAATCAGACTAAGCTGATGAGAACAGTTACTATAATTTGATCTTAGTGAAAAGACCTAGAAATAGGCTGACTACAATACTTGCACCATTTTCCGGGTTCAGAGTAACAGACAATGAAACCGAAGTATGTTAATCAACAAAAATCCTGTGACTATAAACAAAATAACATCATCTGCAGAATTATTTTATAATTATTAAGAAAAGTATTTGCAAGATGGGGATTTGGCAAGAAAGGAAGAAGAGAACATAGAAGTCTTTAACATCTTCTGCCAAGAACTCATAAATAATGGACTCTTTCATTTTGATAGCGTAGAATAATAAAAGACATACTGCTCTTGAAGTAAGGTCTCTGGGATACCAATCTCTGCCAGAAAGATGTGTAAGAACTCAAACTATGACAGGGTGTTCTCTCCTGGTCCATCTAGTGAGTGGTTTTTTGACACCACCAGCACTACTTTGTCTTGCTAACTGTTCTACTTCACCTTACATTCTTTAAGTTGTTTAGCAGAATAGGAATATTGAGGCAGGACAGATGCTCTTTGCTTAGAACATGGCAAGCGAGGGTAGGATGACAAAAGTTGGTGTAATTGTTTGGTCTATGCTTTATAAAGAGATGTGCCTGTTTGTTATATTTCCTACAAGTGTCACAGTACATGAAGTTTTCATATGAAAAGCATAGACATTTGTATTTTATGAGCCACTACATAACAAAACTTTGATTTTTTTTTTTTTTTGGAGAGGATGGAAAGGATTACAGCACTTCCACAGTTGATTCCTCAGGCTAAGTCAAGAGGAGACAGATGTATGTATAGGTTGTGTCGAGTTACTCTGAAAGCCAATTTGTTCTAAATGTGTGTAAAACAAAAGCATTAAACATTTTTTCTTTTTTTTTTTTAGATAAAATGTGTTTTCACTGACACACTACCTTAACAGAAAATGTAGATCCACAAACTTCAGAAGATTATGGTCACTCTCCAGTGTGTGTATGCATATATCTGACCAAAACAATATTCAGTGAAAATGCAGTTCCGCAAACTTCACTTGAATATAGTTACTCTCTAGTGTGTGTACACATGTGACTAAATTTGACTTCTGTGAAAATGCAAATACAAAAACTTCACAAGAATATGTTTTCTCCACATGTGTGTACACATGTTTCACCAAACGTTGGTTATGTGAAAATGCAGATTCACAAATTTCATAATAATATGGTTTCTCTCCAGTGTGTGTATGCATGTTTGACCAAATCTTGTTACATGAAAATGTAAATCCACAAACTTCAAAGGATATGATTTCACTCCAGTGTGGGTATACATGTGTCACTAAATGTGGCTTCTGTGAAAATGCAGATCCACAAACTTCAGATGAATATGGTTTCTCTCTAGTGTGTGTACGCATATGTTTGACCATACTTGACTTGGACAAAAATGCAGAGCCACAAACTTCACAAGAATATGGTTTTTCCCAGTGTGTGTATTCATGTGCGACTAAATGTGACTTCAAACTAGACAAGAATATGTTTTCTTTCTTGTGTGTGTATGCATATGTTTGACCAAATCATGCTTATGTAACGATGCAAATCCACAAATTTCACAATATTATTTCACTTCAGTGTGTAACTGAGACAGGTACACACACATACACTCACATGAATGCACACATGCAAATATAACTTTGACTGGAAGTGGAAATGGTGTTTATATCAAAGTACAATGAGGGTTAATATGTGTTTACCGATGAGAAACACGATCTCAGACAGGAGGCAATGTTTTAAATCTGGTTCATTACGAAGGACAATGAAAAAATGATCTAAATAAAATTTATCGATTCAAAATTGAAATAGAGCATAGTCAGGCTATGAGATATTTGGTTATGTTTAACAGTATTTGTTTTGATTAAAAGGTTGAATCAATGTTTAGATATCCTAAAGTATAATTTTGGGGAACTCATGATTGAGATAAGATAAATAGTTGGAGAATCAGTTTACCTGTCAAGGGATAGTTTTTGACACTCATGATAATTGCGTGCCAGACCAAGGGTCGATTCATGATCAAACAGATTTATCTATATAAACCAGCATAGTTATGCTGAAGGGAGAGACGGTCAAGTGAGACAGAAGAGAGAGAGGAGAAAGACTGCGATCAGTTGGCACATCGTCATTGCTGCATGCCGTCATGTGCGTTGGCATCTGCCGCTGAACATAACAGGCTGTGGTGCTACAGGAGAGACAGAAGAGCAAGATGGGAAAGGTTGATGAGTAAGGCCAACGAGAAGCAGACCGAAGAGAGATTTGCGGAAGAATTAGAGGAGGAAGACTGCCCCCTGTTCTGAGAAGTCTGTATGAGACTGGACTACTAGTCATAACATTCCCCAGGTGATTCAATACACATTTATCACATACAAACCGTCTCTCTGCTGGGAATTCGCTGGATGCATTGTCTCTTTTTCTTTTCTCATTTATGTTAAATGTTTTTATTCTCCCTGTAACCTCTGTTCTGATGTTATCTTCTTATATAAAACAAATCTATATTCCCCCACCCATGTTGTCTGGCTTCTGCAGATATTATTTCTTGTTTTATTTTGCCACATTCTAAACTTCCTACTGCCAACTCTCACAGCTGTGTCCACAACACCCCGCTTACTGGATCTAAAAACTAACACAGCGTGGGCAGCAAGCAGGACTTGACCAGTTGACCGGTCAAAATAATCTACGGGTACGCAGGGAGCATACTGCCAGTTACCCCTAAGTTTAGTTCGGACCGAGTGGACACCTCAACCCAAAGAGGAAGATGCTGGAGGTTGAGGGGCTGAGGACGAAGTGGTAGAATTGTGTGTATGCATATGTCTGACTAAAGGTGACTTCCGTGAAAATGCGGATCCACAAACTTCACAAGAATATGGTTTCTCCCCAGTATGTGTACGCATATGTTTGTCCAAATAATTTTTACGTGACAATGCAAATCCACAAACTTCACAAGGATATTTTTTCACTCCAGTGTGTGTATGCGTATGTCTGATTAAATTTGACTTCTGTGAAAATGCAGATCCACACACTTCACAAGAATATGGTTTCTCTCCAGTGTGTGTACGCATATGTTTGACCAAATCTGGTTTATGTGAAAATGCAGATCCACAAACTTCACAAGAATATGGTTTCTCTCCAGTGTGTGTATGCATATGTGCAACTAAATTTGACTTGGTCGAAAATGCAGATTCACAAACTTCACAAGAATATGGTTTCTCTCCAGTGTGTGTACGCACATGTTTCACTAAGAGCGACTTCCGTGAAAATGCAGATCCACAAACTTCACAAGAATATGGTTTCTCTCCAGTGTGTGTATACATATGTGTAACTAAATGTGGCTTCTGTGAAAATGCAGATCCACAAATTTCACATGAATATTGTTTCACTCCAGTGTGTACATGCATATGTTTGACCATACTTGACTTGTATAAAAACGCAGAGCCACAAACTTCACAAGAATATGGTTTTTCCCCAGCGTGTGTATGCATATGTGTAACTAAATGTGACTTCCGTGAAAATGCGGATCCACAAACTTCACAAGAATATGGTTTCTTTCCAGTGTGTGTACGCATATGATTGACCAAAGTTGGCTTCCGTGAAAATGTACAACCACAAGCTTCACAAGAATGTGATTGTTTTGTAATATGCGTTTCCATCTGGCCTATTTTGTCTGACTTCACAACAGTTTAGTTGATGTCACATGAATATAACATATCTTTCCTGTTTATTCATATATAATGCAAAATGTGTTTTTTAGAAACATAACCCACACATTTCAAAGTAGATTATTTCTTGCCAACTGAAGTTCATTGTCATGCTTTTGACATTGTAGATCCATGACTTTCACATTAACCATGTAGTATATATTTGTCTTTGTTTTCATGGAATGTGAAATAGCTTTTTCTTCATTGGAATTCTCAATTCTTACCACTGGGGTTTTGTACTGACAAAGCACCTGTGAATAAAAAAAAAAGGTGTAAATGATATGTTAATAGGGGCAGTCTATTTTATGAGAGATAAATGTAATTATTATTTCAATAATGCAGGAGCAACTAGCACCAGTGAAGATCAAACATTTTGCTGTAAAACAAAATTGCAAAATGAAAGACCAAAGGATTTGTTGACTATTAGTATTGAAATTAAATTATGTTTTCTGGTTAAAATTTTGTTTTTCTTGCATCAAAGGTGGACCATAAATTAGTATAGGAAATCTTAGTATCTTTTTGTGGTGAAATCTTTTTGGTGAAGAATGAAATTTTACATTTGAAAGATTTTACTTTTAATACTTTTTGCAAAGTTTTAAATCTCTCAAAATTCTGTATTAATTTTCATCAGTTAGGTATTATTGTTATTAAATAAAACCGTATTTACTCATCATAAATCGAGATGCTTGGTACAATTCAGTGAGCACAGAATTTTAAAAAGAATTTTGAATTCCTTTCTATGTGTATAAACGTGCCTATTCTTGTAAATACACTCATATATGGTATGACATTATAAGAAAATAAGAGCAATAACTATTGAAAATTTATTAGGAATTTTCTAACATTTCATCCGCTAGTGTCTTCATAAGTAAGACTATAAAGCCAAATTTTTGTGTTTTTTACGTGGAAAAAGCTAATGCAGAATATTAGGTAATCTTTGACCTAAAAAAGAAAAAGATTTTCAACCACAAATTCAAACATACTAAAAAGGAATAAAAAATTTCAAAAAATAATTAAAAAGTACTTTGGTCTCTACTCTTATTAATAACAAAATTTTTCATGATAAAACGTTTTTGTTATGTTTGGGGCATTTTTTCATCAGGATATGCCATTTTTGTTAGCGTAAAATTGAGCATCTCTACTCTTTTTAATATTGTTTGACCAGTGGCTCGTCTACACGTTACCAAAATGTCATCAATTGGCAATGAAATTATGACATTGGAAAAATTCTCCATAGGCAATATCTAAATTGTATATAGATTTATTAATTTTTCCAAAGTAAAATGAAAAACCATGCTAACCACTGCTTTTAAATATAAACAAAAACTTAAATCAATTTTAGCTCTGAATTTAAAATAGAAAAATGCAAGAAAACTAAGACATTTTTTTTAAATGAAAACAAGTTTTAATACATTTTATAAATAATATATATTATGGACTTTTTTTTTCTGAAGTCAAATTCCTTTTCGGTAGAAAATTAAATTTTTATGAGAATTGTTTACTTTTTTTTTTACATAAATAAAAAAGTGATAATTGATGTTTCAAAAATAAAGTAGAACAGTTGTCCACCATTTTCTTCGCTCATTAAAAAGATTTATTTTTATAGATCATGAATTAGAAAGCTTATTACAATCTGTGACTTGCAGCGTATTTTAAAATAATTTTTTAGGATTTCAAAAAATGTATTAATAAAATCATCTCCGACAAAACGATGGATGCCCATTTATAAAAAAAAAAAATCTTGTTACAGTTATTCCCCCTGAATGAGTGACGCACTTGTCAAATTTTCATTAATATCCCACTGTCAAAACTTTTCTTCTAATTTTGTATTTTTTCTATATAATCAAACTCTTTTTCAGTGAAAGACATACTGCAAATATTAATTTTTTTTTAAATTCAAATTTAGGGACAGAAACAACAAAAAAGTGGTTTTTGGGAAAAATTCTCAGAATAAATATTTCATAACTAAAAAAATAGCTGTTTAAAACGCTTGTTTTTTCATATGAAAGACATGTGGTAAAAAAGCAGTGTCATCTGTTCAGTGTTGTTGTCATCACCCGGGTTAGTAGGTGTTAAAAAACAAACTTTTACTATAGCAAACCCGAACTGACTTAAAGTTTAGTGGGACTAGGAACCCTCAGAAAACAGCTGTGATGAGATTCAAAAAAAGAAAAAAAAAGGAACATAAAATTTTATGTGTAGATAATGATATTGTTACAAAATATTTGTCTCATAAAATTTGAACTATAAATGTATTTTTTTGTAAATTAAATGTTATTTCTATTCAAGAATTCTCCCTCAAACGTAAGGTAAAAAAAAATTGGAAATCATATTATAATTTAAAAATAAAAACAGACCACTTTAAAAGGTTCCATGTATTAAATTATTTCACCACAATTTTAAATACAATTTTGGAATATTAAAAAATTATTTTAAAAATATCAACGGTTGTATTTAAAATTGAAAAAAATAAGATAATTGTAAAAATTCTCTTTTCATCAAAAAAAGTCTTTTTCGTTCAGATACAATTAATTACCTTATGTTATTATTCAGAAAAGCCATTAAAAGCTTTGTTAATTAAATATTATCTTAGTTTCCTTGAGTCTTCTATTTTTTACAATTGAAGCAAATTTTGGAAAATTTTTTTTTTACCAAATAAATCGATAATTGACATTCTTCAGAGTCTTGTGCATTTAATTAAAAAAAAAAATCAAGGTTGCAAAAATAATTTTTTAAGTTTTCAGAAAATTAAGTTTGGACAGATATAAAAAAAATTTATATCATGACTTTCGAAAAGACAAATATTTCTAAAATAATTTAATTTATTTGTGAATATGTTCTGAAGGTTTCATTAAAATCCAACAAGTACTTGATATTTGCAAGATTTTCCAAATCAATGTGTTTTTCAACAGAAAGCAATGAAAAACCAACTAAAGAGTAAACGTTTTACTTACGTAGTTCTGTTTTTGATCGTCTGACACGCAAATATTTAACTTTCCATTTTCTGAAGAGTAAAGTTCAAGGGAGATAATTTGGGAGTCTAAAAAAAATCAAAATGCTTCTCTTAATTTTTAAGTTGTTTTCCTTGTTTTAACGACAAATCGAAAAAAAAAAAAAAAATGAAAAACGTGAGCAACGACGAAATTTTAGAGAAAATTAAAACAAAAACGACACTTATACGTAGCATCAGAAAGGGAAACTTCTGGGTCACCTAATGAGGAAAGAGAGCTTGGAAATTTTAGATTAACATAAATGATAAAAATAAAATCCATTAAAAGATGTTTTCATTCATAAAATAATATCTTATTTTTCTTGCATTTCTGTATTTTAAATTCAGAGCTAAAATTGGTGTTCTGGCGAGTCAAAATTTTACACGAAATTTAAGATTTTTATTACTTAAAGTCTTCTTTATTTAATTAAAAAATAAAAATAGGGCAACTGTTCTAATTTTATTTAAATTTTTCATAAGTAAGGGTAGGTAACTCCACGAAATCGCTAAAAAATAGAGCATAGTCTGATGAAAAAGACGCCAAAGTTTATGAAAACAAAATTTTATCGTCAAAATGCTTATGTTTTTATGAAGAGGATAGACCCAATTTTTTAAAAAAATTGTTCCATCTTTTTAGATTATTCTAAATTTTTTTTTAAAAAACCTTGTTTCTCTTTGTTGCAACATGGAGTAGTAAATAACAGATAATTTTTAGCGCGTTTTTTTTTGTATTGCACACATTAATTTGGAAAATCTTGCAAAAATAAAAATAATTGTCAGATGTTAATGAAACTTTCAGAAACTATTCACAGAATATCGAAATTATTATAAATATGATTTTTTTTTTATTAAAGTCATGGCAGAAATATTTTTTTTTTTATATTTATTAACACCCCCATAACTAATTTTATGAAAAACTCTAGAAATTCGAGCCCATCGGGTTTAGTGATTACTATAGTTAAAAGCACAAGGCTTTGAAGAATGCAAATCATGTGTTTTTTTGTTTTTTTTTTTAATTGTAGCCAACGTACCTGAAAATCAGCTCTGAATTGTAACATAGAAAACTCAATAAAAGAAAGATATTATTTAATTTCAAATGTTTTTAGTTGTTTTTATGAATATGGACAATATTTTCCGAAAGCAAAAAAATTTTTCAATGAAAATTGAATTTTTAATACAATTATTTCTTATATTTTAAATAGATTTTTTTAAATTTTTTACATTGAATTTTTAAAAATATTATAACATTTGTTAAAAGCAACGTCAACCTTTCAAAGTGTCCGTGTGAGATTGTCATTGTCTCGCGCTTTGAAAATTGTATAAATTGGAGCAATCAGAAGATCCATAGTAATTAAGAAATGTAATTATTGTGTTTATAATCGGGCAGTAATTATCAAGTACGGAAGACCAATCAGAATACAATTTAGTTGCATTATTTGAGTTCAGCATTGTTCTCCGCTGTTAAGGCCTTTACTTTTGCAAAACACGTATGGAGAATTTAATTTGAGTTTTCAATTTTAACTGAGAAGGGTACCTACAAGTATCAGTATCATCTTATGAAATTTAACTCCTGCTAAACTTGAATTTATATGATCTTATTTTTATATTAATCTCAGTTATGACATTTTTCCATAAATGAAATATCAAAATTAATAATAAAATGAATGGAAATACAAATAACACAGTAAAATGTAATAAATGTACATAAAATTATAATATTTTATGTACACTTCTGATAAAATTTCATAAGAAAGGTACCTATAAATTAATTAGATGAGTTTTTTTCTTATGAAATTTAATCTCACTCTTAACAGTCTTATTTTTTTAATTTATTTTATATTTTCCATAAAGCATCGTAAACGTAAAGATGAAAGCTAAGTAAAAAAAAAAAAAAAAAAAAAAATTAGAGCGCTGAATGTTTTCCTTAAAAGTAACGAGGTAAATAATTTGTTCACTTAAATCTAAATAATTTCACTTCCTTCCATCCGTAGAAAGAATTATCCTCCCGTAAGTTATCTAAACGTCATGAATCTGTCTTTCGTCACTTGTCAATCGGCGCGAAAGGTTATGACCTGCTTTGTTTTATTTTCAAATTACATTTTTCGGCGCAGAAGCTAAGTTAAGCTTGGTTCAAAATATTTTAAATAAACATTATAATTTCCGATGTTATTAAAATTAGTTTTGAAATAATGATAATTGATTTTTAAAAGAATATCAAAGTCAGATTTCCATCTTCTTTATAAAATGGAAAAAAATGATTGAAAATGATGGATTATCTGTCCATTTTTTTGACAAAGAAAAACAATATTTTTAACGAAAATTTCAGACGTGCTAAGAACGATTAAAAAATGTAAAAAAAATACCCAAAAATACTTTGATCTAGGTACCTTCATGAAAATCGATAGCATGACAAGAACGGTCTGAAAATTAACGAAAAAAAATTTTTTCATGACAAATGTATATTTCATTATTGAGAAGAAATGCTAAAGTATTTTTTGAGTAATTTTTGAATTTTTTTACTCATTCTTAGCATGTCCGAACTTTTAGTTAAAAATCTTGTTTACAAAATAACGACCAAATAAGTTAAATTCTTCGTTTAAAATTCGTTTAAAAATTAATTATACGTATTTCAAAATTTATTCGAAGAAATTTAGAAAATTTGAAGTTTATTTAAAATATTTTGAAAGAAACTTTTACTTACTTTTTTCGTAGAAAAATGTTTTTTAAGATAAAAGAGCCGATCTTAACGTCGCCGTCCATTGACAGAGTGCTGAGTGATGACGTCTATAAATTATTGACAGCTGACGTGAGATTCGAGTTCACATACGGAAGGACAGAATGGACATATCATTTTTTTTAAGCGGACCTACTTAAGTAGTGGCTTGTAATATTTAAAGTAAAAAAACTTTCGCCATTACAATTTTTTTCTTTAAGTACTGTACCATAAGTTTGTTGATGGTATCTGGAGAAATTATATATACTATTAAAAAAAAAAAAGATACAAGTGCTGCACTGCTGTTTAAGGGCCCATATAGACCCCTCTAATTAAAGTCAATTCAGATTTGCTATTATAAAAAAATTTCTATCCCCAGTAAAAATAATTAAACATAGTAAAAGTCATTTTGTCACAGCCTATATTCTCGGAAAAAAAAAAAAAAAATGGATTTTTATATTTTTTAATATATATATATATATATATATATATATATATATATATATATATATATATATATATATATAATGACTTATCTGAAAAAGATATCAGGGAAAGTTTATCTGAATCCCATGAAACTAGGTATTTTCTGAAAGCAAACAATATGTTTCATTTAAAAGTAAAATTGGCCAGTGTAAATGACTGAAATGTTTTTAGTTTTCTGGAGGCAAAATGTGAATCTTACTTATTATAAAACCCAGGTTGTGTGTGTGTGTTACGTTTATATATTGGATCGGATTTTCTACATTTTTCAACCGATTTCGACAAAACTTTACAGGACTACGTAAAATTACCCTGCGGTGGTTGTTATAGTGCCAATAATTGGAAAAACAATTGTTTTTACACAAAATCAATTTGAAAACACGATTAAGACGCATCACTGTCAAGAATGAAAGAGGGTGGGGGGAACTCATATTGAGTTATACTTATTATAAAGCCCAGGTTGTTTGTGTGTGTGTGTGTCTGTTACGTTTATATATTGGATCGGATTTCCTACATTTTTCAACCGCTTTTTCTTTATTTTTACATTCAGAATGCTTTCAAAATTCCATTTACAAGACAATTGTTTATAATAAAATTCAATTCAGTCGGTAGACTCATAACGATTGAAAATGTTTTTGTTTGAGTTTGGGTTTGACCAATTCGTAAAAAAAAAAAAAAAAAAAAAAAAAAAAAACTAATTAAGACATGCGTGTCCGTCAACCGTAAACAATAATCTTTGTCAATTTTATTTTTCAGTCTTTATGATGGTTGATACTTAATCTATCTCTTACTGTTACATCCCCGGGCAATGCCGGGCTCTACTGCTAGTAAATTATAAATGGACATTTTCCCATTTCAAGTATAACATTGAGAATTTGCTTGAGAACTTATATGATGGGTTTAATGTTGCTGACGAATGGGAATTTTCACCTAATATTTTGTTGGATTTTCCTATATGACAAAAACAAGCATTTTAATCAGCTTTGGCTGAGGGAGATAAAATTTTACAAGAAATGTACATGTATACTAATTTTAAGTACACTTATGAAATTTCATGGTCTTTTTATGCTCAATTTATCAAATTTTAAAAATATCTCATAGAAAAAATGTCATGGCTAACATAATACAAAAATAATACTGTATAAATTTCATTGAATAGGTAGCTGATAAGTGTAGGTGTCCTCATTTAAAATGTTATACATTTTGTTGATTTTTATCACATATTTTTATATTTAGCTATGACAGTATTAAAAATGATTTTTTATGCAATCATTTACTCTTGATTTATTCAGTTAAGTAACATATCGAAATTGAAGTAAGATGTAATGCATGTTATCAGACTTTCGTGAAAATTTGGTGGCCCTGAAAAGGACTGTTTTTTTCTGCTATTTTCCCCATAGCTGAGACTCTAACAGGTGCTTCCTCTTCATGTTAAAGTGGTCCTGGGAACAACACCAATTAAGATGTGGTTCCATACTCCTCAATTTCAATCTGCTTCATGTGGTTGTCCTATCCGGGAAAGTCACTATATGTGATGTCCGAATCATTCATAATATAATCAGTGGCCATATCACATTTATGTAATTCATAATCTTCACTTTCGTTTTTCATAGAAAACATTGTAAAAATGGGTCACTTTTTTTTTATTAACTGATTTAACAAATAACTGGTCAACAGAATTGACATTCCAAATGTGGGTAATTCGTTGACCAGTTAGTTTGCCGTGTAGTATATCGAAAAATTTTGCAACACTCAAATTGCAAAGAAGGAAATTCTGCCTGAATGTCAGAAATTGAGTGATTTATTTTCATTATTCTCTTCTGAGTTTGGTTACATTCTTTTCTGTCTTGTATGACTCTTTTTTCTTTAATTCTCTTTTTCATTTCAGCTTCTACAAGTTTTTGTTTGGACTTCGTTCGACATGCATGTGGCTACTGGATGTTATTGCCAAATTGAAATATTTATGAAATTCAGCTTCACTTGGGTTGTTCAAAATGCCCAAACATTGTTCCTTTTTGCTTTAATTAAGTTACTAATGCTGGATACATAAGCATTTAGAGAAATCCTTTTTTTTTTTTCACAATACTCACCAATAACGCTTTCAATTTCCATTGTATGTTGTCGAACGGAAGTTAACAAAAGTTTCCACTGAATTTTCCACAGTAGAGAAAGACTTACTATATTGTCATTCTAAAACTTCAATTATTCCTTGCAAGGATGCAGAAAACATTTTGTGAAACAACAAAAAATTATTTGGGGCAACCAGGAAAATATTCTTTTCTTTTTCTGGTAATAAGTTGCCAAAAAAGTTTTTTTCAAATTGGGAAAAAATCACGAAATTCTACAAAATTTTTCACATTTTGAATAACACTCTTCACAATAGTCATGGTGTTCACTGGATTTTGAGTTGCACTCAGGTCAGTGTAAAATGTTTTCATCCATGGGCCTAAAAACAATTTTCCCACTAACCCAAGCACTTGCAGTTCTATAACTGCTGCTTCATTATTAATAAGCATTTTCAGCTTTTTAACTATTTTATTAGTGGGGTTTAAGATAGACACATATTTTTTTAAATTCGAAAAAATTGAGAAATACACTCCTAGCTTAAAAATGACATAGAGCCTGTGTCCAAGGAATCTGGGAACCTCACATAATGGCAACCCTTGTTCCTCAAGAAAATCTTTGATCAATGTAACATGGCGATATTTGTTACTGTACCGTAAAGAATTCATGGCCATAATAATATGCCATGCTACACAGTCATCAAAAATTTATTTATGTTTTAAACGCATGCAGTTCCTTCTTAATGCGAGAAGAAACTATTTCAAGCGGGGGTGAACATTACAGTTCAATTCTACCAAATTTTTGTTCCAGTCTTTTCAAAAAAAAAAAAATAGTCAAGTGGTTGACTGGTGTCCGGTCAATCAGGCAACACTTTATATTTGAAAACTATTTTTTTGTATGTATGATCGACATTCGCACCAGAAACTTTGAATGCAAATCAGAAATTTGTTTAACACTCTACCAAAAAAAATTTGCCGATAATCCTCTGCAGTCCCACCAGCCAAATGTTCAATTGACACAAGATGGGATGAAGATGGTGTTGTTACATAACACAATTCACATGAACCCCATCTTGTGTTGTTGCATCGAAAATTAGTGTAACATTGTCTGATGCCTGAATGGAATCACCAGATTTTTAAATCAAAAAAAAAAAAACCCAGCTCACCTAACATACGGCCAACTGTTGCTTCTGATTTTATAGGAAACTTCCTGTATATAATTTGATAACTTTGTCAAAAGTCCAGGAACATTTTTGCTGCCCTCCACTTAACAGGAGTAGTGAATTTTCCTGGATGTCAAGTGTTCTGTGGACTTATTTGTTTTTTTTTATTTTTTCAACTTTTTTAAAATTGATTGCAGTTTCTGCAACTTTTGTTTTAAAAGGAAAATCATTTTTTTTTGTTTCAACATTTTTGTTTTTAATTTCTTATTTTGTTTCATAAGGGAAGAGGTCTCCACTGGGATTGCTGGGGTCTTCACTGGGGTTGTGGGGTCTCTGAATTTACCAATTCCTCACAGATTTTTGTGAATTTAATAAAATTTTTCCCAGTGTGCCTGGATTTATAGATCCGCCGCAGTTCCGATACAGTGGTATATGACACTGCAAGAAAACCATTTTTGGCATTCTTGCAAGATGCCCATGACTGTATAGCCCTCACTGTCAAAAAATTTCTTGAAAATATGGCTGCAGATAACTGGCTGTCCAGATTCCACAGCATCATAAGTAAGCAAAACTTGTGCAGGTTTGTTCACCTGTAAATATCAAACAAAAAAACGAGCAAATTAATTCCCATGTAAAATATATTTAATGGAGATATTAAATAATATTTGAATAAATTGAATAAAGAAACAATGTCAGCATTGATTTTCAATTCAAGATAATGTATTCTTAATTGAAACAACAACTAATAATGAGCAAATTATGACTAACAAAGCAATGTAAATATTCATTGAAACAAAACAATTAAAAAAAGGAAATGTAAACTAAGTACAAAAATTCAAAAAATATATTGAAATAGGTAAAAAAAAAATCTTTAAAACAAATGGTACTTACTTTGAAGAATGTATAACAGAAAAAAAAATCAGTGCTTGGTGGAGTATATTTACTTTGTTATTTCTTAAAAAAAGAAAAAAAAGTAACTGAATTAAAAACTCACTAAAAACAAAGTCACAAATTCCACAAATATCATGAAATAAATTCAAAATAAGTATAAAAAAATAGAATTCCAGTTTAGGATAAAAAATAATTAAGCCAGTTGAACTTACTTGGAAAAATAGGGCACAAATATGGCAGAGGTTGGTGGCAGAGTATATTTAATTTGTTATTTCTTAAAAGAAAGAAAAAGAAAGTAACCGAATTAAAAACTCACTAAAAACGAAAAAATACTTTGGTCTTTCCTCTTATTAATAACAAAGTTTTTCACAGTAAAACATTGTTTTTATTAAGTTTGGGGCCTTTTTCATTAGGATATGTCACTTTTTTAGCGAAGTAGCGGACATCCCAAAACTGTGAACATCATGGATTTTATTTTTACTGAATAGACAACTAACTTTATTTCAATCAATATAAATTCGGTTTTAAATACATCAATGTATTTTGCTTCCTGGCTTTGTCCCATATAATGCTAAAAAAAGTGGTATACCCTGGAGAAAGAGGTTTCCAAATTGATAAAAAAATTTTTAACATGTAAATGTTTATGTTAGTATTAAAGAGGGAATATCAAAGTATTTTCTGAATATTTTTTCCGATTTTTTAATCCTTCCTACAAATGTTAAAAATTTTACATAAAAATCTTGTTTTTCTCGAATAAAAAAAAAAATTCGTAAATTCGATCTTATCGGCCATTTCTGCCCAAGTTTGTAAACAAAAATCAAATGTATCAAACAAAAATCATGTAAAATTCAGTTACACATTTTTCTTTTGTTATCTTAGGAAATTTAGAATGATTAAAGTATACTTAATGTAATTTGAAAGAAACATTACTTACTTTTTTAGCAGAAATTTTTTTAATAGAGATAGTGCTTATATATTGACAACTTACGTCAAGGGAAATTATCGTACGGTAGCGCAGAAGTGATGTAATTCATTCTAATTTTAAGTGAACCTGGTTAGTAAATTAAAAAAAAAAATTCACTTTCAAATTTTTTTTTTTAACCTTACATTTGAGGAAAAATTTCTGCACTGACAATAACATTTAAATTATGAAAAAAAAATCAAATTTTACAAGTAAAAATAAAAGAGTAACAACATTTTTTTGAATTGGGTTGTATTATTTGTCATGAAATATTTTTCTGCGAATATAAAAATTACATGAAACACCATTAAATTTCATAATTGAAACAGGTTAACTTAATGAAATGAGATTTTATTTCTTTTTATTAAGGCAGACCTTTTTTCTATTTATTAATACTTGTGATATGGCAGTCATGGGAGTTTTATACATATTTTATTTATTAATAAAATTAACATTGAAATGCTATGAAATTGATTTCAAACTTTGCTGTTGTTAACTGAACAAATGCAAAGCAATTTCTGAAGTAAAAAGAACTTGCTTCTATCAAAAGAAACAAATCTACCCCATGTGACATTATTTCAAAGCTGTTCATCCATACTTTCATTGGAGACGATTTTAAATACAATTTTGGAATATTAAAAAATTATTTTAAAAATATCAATATACGCATATGTTTGTCCAAATCATGCTTACATGTCGATGCAAATCCACAAACTTCACAAAGATATTTTTTCACTCCAGTGTGTATCCATATGTCTGACTAAAGTTGACTTCCATGAAAATGCAGACCCACAAACGTCACAAGAATATGGTTTCTTACCAGTGTTCGTATACATATGTATCACTAAATTTTGCTTCAGTGAAAATGCAGATCCACAAACTTCACAAGCATATGGTTTCTCGCCAGTATGCATACGCATATGGTTGTCCAAAACTGGATTCTGTGTAAATGCAGATCCAAAAACTTCACAAGAATATGGTTTCTCTCCAGTGTGTGTATACATATGTCTGACTAAAGTTGACTTCCGTGAAAATGCAGATCCACAAACTTCACAAGAATATGGTTTCTCACCAGTGTGCGTATACATATGTGTCACTAAATGTGGCTTCTGTGAAAATGCAGACCCACAAACTTCACAAGAATATGGTTTTTCCCCAGCGTGTTTATGCATATGTGCAGCTAAATTTGACTTTTGTGAAAATGTAGATCCACAAACTTGATAAGAATATGGTTTCTCTCCAATGTGTGTACGCATATGTCTCACTAAATGTGACTTCTGTGAAAATGCAGATCAACAAACTTCACAAGCATATGGTTTCTCTCCAGTGTGTGTACGTATATGTTTGAACAAAGTTAGCTTACATTAAAAAGTACAACCACAAGCTTCACAAGAATGTGATTGTTTTGTAATACGTGTTTCCATCTGAACTAGTTTGACTTCACAACAGTTTAGCAGATGTCACATGAATATAACATATCTTTCCTGTTTATTCTTACATAATGCAAAATGTGTTTTTTAGAAACATAACCCACACATTTCAAAGTAGATTATTTCTTGCCAGCTGAAATTCATTTTCATGCTTTTGACATTGTAGATCCATGACTTTCACATTAACCATGTAGTATATATTTGTCTTTGTTTTCATGGAATGTGAATTATCTTTTCCTTCATTGTAATTCTCAATTATTAACACTGGGCTTTTGTACTGTCCAAGCACCTGTGAATAAAAAAAAAGGTGTAAATGATATATTAATAGGGGCAGTCTATTTTATGAGAGATAAATAATTATAATTTCAATAATGCAGGAGCAACTAGCACCAGTGAAGATCAAACATTTTGCTGTAAAACAAAATTGCAAAATGAAAGACCAAAGGATTTGTTGACTATTAGTATTGAAATTAAATTATGTTTTCTGGTTAAAATTTTGTTTTTCTTGTATCAAAGGTGAACCATAAATTAGTATAGGAAATCTTAGCATCTTTTTGTGGTGAAATCTTTTTGGTGAAGAATGAAATTTTACATTTGAAATATTTTACTTTTAATACTTTTTGCAAAGTTTTAAATCTTTTAAAATTTTGTATTAATTTTCATAAATTAGGTATTATTTTTATTAAATAAAAACTGTATTTACTCAACATAAATTGAAATTCTCGTACAATTTAGTGAGCACAGCATTTTAAAAAGAATTTAGAATTCATTTGTGTGTATAAACATGCCTATTCTTGTAAATACACTCATATATGGTATGACATTATAAGAAAATAAGAGTAATAACTCTTTAAAATTAGGAATTTTCTAACATTTCATCCACTAGTGTCTTCATAAGTAAGACTACAAAGCCAAAATACCTAAAACTTACCAAGTGTGCAAAAGATATCTTGTCCCAGGAACCTATTTTCTGTTTCAAATTTTCCTTAAATCCGTTTCAGGAATTTAATTTTCTTTTCTCCATTATAATACTTAGTGGAAAAGTGTAACAATATATGTTATTATAATCAGAGAATAAAAAGAAAATGAAAGATTTTACTAGCTGGAATATCCACTGATTAGATTTGTCGCTTGATACTTCAGTCCTTATTTGGCTGCAAATAAAAATTTTCATCATAAATCAAAAAGATTGGTACAATTGAGTGGGCACAGTATTTTAAAAAGAATTTTGCATTCATTTCTCTGTGTATAAACATGCCTATTTTTGGAAATATGGACATCCATACATAGCATTATCAGAAAATAGGAGCAATAAGTATTTAAAATATACACAATTTCTTACCACAAATCCCTGCAGAACCACAATGACTACTATATATATATATATATATATATATATGCCACACTTCCCAAAACACATTTAATATAAACTTCAAGAAATTCTTTTTCATATTGCTTCATGTTTGTATTAGATATATGCACAAGTACTTGGGGGAATTGAAAAACCAAAGTCCCCTCAGAGATTCCTGAACAAACATTAAAATTTGGTGACTTTTTTGAAATTATTAAATTAAACTTTCACTGAATATCCACCCATTTAATAAGTTACTCCAGGTTTTTAGGCTTTTGTACCTCATACTTCAGCCCTTAATCTAACTTGATGAGTTTCTGAGATAACATTTGAAAAGAATGCTACAATCCTAAATAAGAAGTGACAGTGGCAAAACCTACTGAAAATTAGCAACACAGTCATTTACAGACAAAAACTACGTTATCGTTTACTCACTTTATTCAAAAATGTTATTTAATACTTTCAATAAAGTCTAATTCATCAAATTTGGCTTTCCAAAATGACAAACTATTCATCACCATATGATAGGAAAACTAATGGATAAAACAAGAATACAAAATTTTAAACTAACACCAATTTTTTTTCTTTTTTTAATCAAGCCAACTTCATAGAACTTGGTTCCTAAATACTGCAGGGAGACAGTAAGTGAATGGATGTATTAAAACCAACTTTATCCTTTGACGTCTGTCAAACAGAGTGACAAAAGTCAAACATAGTAACAAATTAAAATAGTAGCTGAAATCCGATTGCTAGAAAAAATTTCCATTTCTAAATCCTGATTTCCATTTCAAGTCGGCCATTCCATTTTTTCATTTTCATGGAAAATTAACCCCTCTACAATTTCTATGTATTTTTACTTTAGGTTTTTATGTTTGGAAAATAGAAATTAAGTTCTGGGAAACGGCAACAAATATAGATATGAGGCAAAGATTTCCAATTATGTTTTTGAGTTGAAAGGGTAAAAACCAGAGAAGCAGTGCTGGAAATGGACCTTGATAAATTAAACACAGAGGAAGGAATGAAGTTATTGCAAGAAATGTTGGACTCTAATCAAGATGGATAATAATCAAGCAGATCTGATGGCATATGGAAATCTTGAAAAATATATTACACCACAAAACACCATCATCGCTGATTTCATTGTAGAATTTGACCATATGGTTCAGTAACTCAGCGAACATGATTTTAATTTTGTATTTTAAGCATTTAAGTTTGTATTTATGAATCATAATAACTCTGAAAATTGCCATCATGAATTTTTAAATGGATAGTATGTCTATCCATCATTGGCCAAAAGGTACAGCTTTTCTCCACTAACTCTGGGCATTATGTAACATACTCCTTGCCACTCCAGGTTTCAAAAAGAATGGAAAAATTGTTTAAAATCAGCATATGGGATATTAAAAATAAGACTTTTGGAGAAAAAACTATCCGAAAAACTTCACAAGTAATTTCATTCTCCAAGTTATGAGAAAATGAGTACTCTCCTGAATGATGCAGGAGTTCTTGATGTTGAACTTATGAAACAGCTTCAGGAAATTACTTCCAATTGTGACATATGCTTAAAATACAAGAGAGAACCACCCAAGCTAATTGTTGGTTTCTCCTTAGCAAAACATTTCAATGAAATGATATCTACGGACATAAAATGAATTAAAGGGAACAAAAATTCTTCATTTAATCGATCATTTCACCAGAGACAGTGTAGCTTCTGTAATAAAATCAAAAGAAAGTTCAGAAATTATGAACATTGGATTTTGGTTTTAGATTGCATATCTTGGACTTCCTTCTAGTTTTCTGACTTATCATGGGTGAGAATTTCATAATGAAACTTTCAGAAAGATGGCCCAGAATTTAAATATTATTGTATGAACCACACCAGCACCAAGTCTACAGAGAAATGGATTAAATGAGTGCCACAATGCTATACTTAATGAAATGGTACTCAAAACTATGGAAGACACTGATGCAGCTTAGAACATGCTACCATTGCTTGGTCACTGAGTTCCAAAAATACCTTGCATCTCAATGGTTATAGTCCAAATCAACTGGTATTTGGACAAAATCCTAATATACCTTCTGTTCTGATAAATAAACCCACAGCTTTAATGGGTGTTACATTAAGTGAATCCATATTAAAAATAATATTTCATAAGAGATGTACATTGTAAAATGAGAGGCAATAGAGCATGTATAATTACATAGGTAGCTCCATGACATCACTAAAAAAAAGCATGAATAAAAAAGGGCCTTGAACTTGATGAAAATATTTTTTATTGTCTAAATATTTATGTTATTATTAGGAAGTGAGATCAAAGTATTTTGGGGGGTATTTTTTAATCATTCCTCACACATCCAAAATTTTTGTTAAAAATCTTGTTTTTTTTGAGGCAGCAATATTGACAGATCATTTCAACAATTTTTTTCCCTATTATAAACAAAATGAAAATCTCCGTTTCAAATTCTCAATTATAAATTATTCAAAATTTGTTTTAAGAAAATTAGAAATTATAAAGTTTATTTAAAATATTTTGAAACCAACATTACTTATTTTCTGCACCCAAAAAATGTAATTTACAAACAAGACAAAACAGGTCTTAACAATGGTGCCAATTGACAAGTGATGAGTAATGATTTCATCATGTGTTGACAGCTTACATAAGGGAAAGTTACTGCATGGAAGGACAGAAGTGACATAATTATTTAGTTTTAAGTGAACCAATGTATTTAACTCTTTATTTTTAAGGAAAACTTTCAGCACTAATTTTTTGTTTTTCTTTTTTTTCTACTTAGCTTTCACGTTTACGTTTACGGTGCTTTATGGAAAATATATTATAAAAAACTTAAAATAAGACTGTTGAGAGTGAGATTAAATTTCATAAGAAAGGAATCTAATCTATAGGTACCTTTCTTATGAAATTTTATCAGAAGTGTACATAAAATACTATAATTTTATGCACATTTAATACTTATTATTGTGTTATTTGTATTTCCATTCATTTTATTATTAATTTTGGTTTTTCATTCATGGAATAATGTCATAACTGAAATAATATAAAAATAAGATCATATAAATTTCATAAGATAGGTAAATTTTAGTTAAAAATCTTTTTTTTGTCAAAAAAAAAAAAAAAAAAAAATCGATATCAGCCATTTTTAAAATTTTGTAAACTAAGTTAAAATCCTAGTTTAAAATTTTTCCAAAAATCAAGTATACGTTTTTCAAAATTTATTTGATGAAAATTAGCAAATTTAAAGATCATTTATATTTTGAAAAAAACTTTTGCTTACTTTCTTCGAAGAAAAATGTTTTTTAAAATAAAAAAGAGGCGATCTTAACATTGTTTGCTGTTGACAAGTGATGAATGATTGCTGTCATCACATATCGACAACTAACGTGAGATTCGAGTTATCATACCGAAGGACAGAATTGACGTAACTTTTTTTTTACATGAACCAGCTTATGTAGTACCTCGTAATTATTAAAGTAAAAAAATCTTTCAGCATTCCAATTTCTTTTATTTTGTTTTTTTTATTAGTGTAGCTGACACCATAAGTTTGTTGATACTCTCTGTAGAAATTATAAATACTATAAATAAATTAAAATACAAGTGCTATACAGCTTTTTGAGGGCAACTATAGTCCCCTAAAGTCAATACAGATCTGCTATGATAAAACATTTCTATCCCAAGGAAAAATCATCACAAACATATCAAAAGTTATTTTGTTACACTACAGCCAATTTGAACTGAAAAAAAAAAAAAAAAAAAAAAAAAAATTGAAAAATGACCTTAGTCATCATCTGAACAAAATATCAAGGAAACTTTTGATCTGCACCCCATGAAACTAGGTATTTGTTGAAAGCAAAGAATGCTCTTTCATTTCTGAAGAAAAATGGTTGGTGGAAATGATTATAAAAAATTTTGTGGGGGATAAAATATGAAAAAATAGTTAAAATTGCTATTCCTGAACATTGGAAACCATGATTTTTTTTACATGTTTTTTTATTTTTAGTTTTTTTTAATTGTTTTTAAATCAGCAATAAGGAAAACGGTTGTAATTAATCCAAAATTGACTTTGACATTGCTGGGTCAAAGGCCAGCCAACTGACAATACCAAGCTGTCATCACCTTCTAAAAACTCTCATTTTTTAATTTTTTTTAAATCTTTGTTTGAACAATGGCTTGATGTATTTTTGTTTTTTAACACCTTTTGAGCAGGGTGATGAAAACAAAACTTAAGGATAAAACCAAAAACAGTTTATTTGAAACAAGAAATTCACATAAAATTTAAATAAAGACGACTCAGTGAAAACTGTAAAACAACTTCAAAAAATTGAAATTGCAATGAAATATGTAAATGAAATAAATGGTACTTTTAAAAATGTAGTAATGTTCATGGTGAAAATGGCTTAGGATGATGTTCAAATTTTTGTAACGAGTAAAAAACACTAATTCAAAATGTGTTTTGCACGAAGAATTTGCAATATAATTGACATTCAGCGGAGAATGCTTACACTACTCAAGCCACATGACGTTTAACTGCTTCTGACCTTCCGTAATTTTTAATTACAGTCATTTTAACGATTTTTATGTAAACAAATTTACATTTCTTAATTACTGCGCATCTTCTGATTAGTCAAAACGATACAATTTACAACACACTAAAAAAAGATCTATCTTATAAGAACACTTAGGAAACGTGATGCGGCTTTTAACTAATTTTATATTTTAACAACTGAAATGTAAAAATCTGTCAAAATTAAAGCAATAACAAATAATTGTATTAAAAATTCATTTTTCATCAAAATTTTTTTTTTTGCTTTCAGAAAATATTGTCCATATTCATAAAAACAACTAAAAGCAAATAAAAGCATTTGAGATTAAATAATATATTTGATTTATTGAGTTTTGTATAGGCAACTCACCGTTTTGCGGGCAAACAGCATAGCGTAATGAAAAAGGCCACAAACTTAACAAAAATAAAGTGTTATCGTCAAAATGTTTAGGATACAAGACCAAAGTATTTTTAAATTATTTTTTGAAATTTTTTAATCCTTTCTAACACGTTCGAAATTTTGGTTAAAGTCTTCTTTTGTTTACGTCATCACGGTGACATGAAAATAACAGGTTTTTTGCGTTTTTTTTTACGTTGAAAACACATTGATTATGAAATTCGTGTAAAAATAAAGTAATTGTCCGATTTTAATGAAATTTTCAGGACTTATTTACAAATGAATGAAATAATTTTTGAATACATTTCCTTTATTTTGGTAAAAATATTTTTTTTTAAAATATGTTTTTACTTAATGGAAATAATAAATTTAATTATTAAACTTTCAATAAAGCTAAAATGAAATCTTCAAGAATGTTTTTTTCATTTTAAAAAGATTCATATTAAATTTAGGTATCGAAAATTTATGCTAAAAATGTGGAGAAACCAAGACAATTCAGATCTGATTTTCAGGTACTGCAAGTCCAATTAAAAACAAAAAAAAATAATTTGCATTCCTCAAAGGCAAAGCCTTGTGCTTTTATTTTTAACTATTGTAATTATTAACCTAGACTCGATCGAATTTCTAGCGTTTACATTCATAAAATTTGTTATGGGGGTGGTGTTATAAATATAAAAAAATATTTCTGCCATGACTAATAAAAAAAAAAGAGACTTATAATAATTTCGGTCATCTGTGAATAGTTCCTGAAAGTTTCATTAACATCTGACAATTATTTATATTTTTGCAAGATTTTCCAAATTAATGTGTGACATAAAAAAGTGCTAAAAATTGTCTGTTATTTACTAGTTCCACTGATACAAAGAGAAACAAGAATGTTTTAAAAAGAAAGAAAATTTCAAAAAAAAAAAAATAATAATTAAAAAAAAACTTTAGTCTTTCCTCTTTATAATAACATTAAACATTTTGACGATAAAATTTTGTTTTCATCAAGTTTGCCGTTTTTTTCATCGTGCTATGCTATTTTTTTTTTAGCCATTTCATACAGGGACCTAAAACTTCCCCACGCATTTTTCGCACAAAAATTCGGAAAAATTTTACAATTCAGAGCTGATTTTCAGTTAGAGGTGCGCAGATAAAAAACAAAACAAACAAACATAATTTCCTTTACTCGAAGCTTTGTGCTTTTAATACAATAAGTAATTTTTATGGTAATGAATTTCAAGAATTTTCATAAAATTAGTTGTTGGTGGTGGGGGGGTAATAAATATAGAAAATATATTTTTGCCATGACTTTAAAAAAGGAAAACATATAATTTCCATCATTTGTAAATAGTTTCTGAAAGTTTCATTAAAATCCGACAATTATTTTTATTTTTGCAAGATTTTCCAAATTAACGTCTATCACAAAAAAAGAAAAAAAAATGCGCTAAAATTTCCTATGTTATTTAGTACTTCCGCTGACAGAGAAACAAAGGCTTTTTATTTTAATCAAAAGTTAGAATATTCTAAAAAACGGAAAACATTTTTAATATCATTCAAAAAATATTCGCTCTTTCCTCTTAAAATAAACTTTCAAATGAAATCTTCAAGACAGATTTTTCATTTTTAAAATTTAATTTTAAACCTTAGGTATCGAAAATTTATGCCGAAAAAGTGAAGCATTGCCTAATTTTTTTATTTATTTTTAAAAGCGGTGAGTAGCAAGGTTCTTCAGAGAAGAACTGCTAGAAATGGACCCTGATATATTAAACACAGAGGAAGGAATGAAGTTATTGCATGAAATGTTGGACTCTCTATTCAAGATGGATAATAATCAAGCAGATCTGATGGCATATGGAAATCTTGAAAAATATATTACACCACAAAATACCATCATTGCTGATTTCATTATAGAATTTGACCATATGGTTCAGTAACTCAGTGAACATGATTTTAATTTTCCCTGATATTGCATTGGCTTACATAGACCTCAAAAGTATCAATCTGGTGTGAAGACAATGAAAAACTAATAATGGCTACCATCAGAGACATAACACTCAATATTCAAATAAAAAAGGAGATGGTTGTTAAAGCAGAGACTTTAATGAGTACTTCCTCTCCAGCAATCTCTCAAATAAAGTCTGAACCAAGAGATGTGCAATTAAGTTAATATTTAGATGAAAATAGTGATGCATGGACAAAGGACATAATGTCAACAGAAATCAACAGAATTATTATCGTGGTAGAGGATGGAGAGGCAATATATTCAGTAAAAGAAGGCAAAGCCATACCAATTATCCAAAGAATAAATCCAAGAAACAAAATCATTTTGGACATGATGGTAAACACTATGGATGTACTATTTGTGAATCTACCATGCACTGGGCTGAAAATTGCCATCATGCTTTTGACAAAGGAAGAGGTATTTGAAGCCAAGATTGTATTTATGAATCATAATAACTCTGAAAATTGCCATCATGAATTTCTAAATGGATAGTATATCTATCCATCATTGGCCAAAAGGTACAGATTTTCTGCACTAACTCTGGGCATTATGTAACATACTCCTTGCTACTCCAGGTTTCAAAAAGAATGAAAAAATTGTTTTAATCAGCATTTGGGCTATTAAAAATAAGACTTTTTTTAGAAAAAACTGGCAGAAAAACTTGACAAACAATTAAGTGAATCCATAATAAAAATAATATTTCATAAGAGACATACAGAAAATTATATGTACATCTCTCATGAAATATTACTTTTATTATTTTCTTTATTAGTTTTTGTATTATAAAGATTTATATGTAAATTACTGTAAAATTTCATAAATAAGTGTTATGGTAGAACACACCTATTCTATAGTTAATAGACTCTCCCACCTAATATACATAGCATTAATAGAAATGGGAGTCAGTCAGTCGACTGGCTGATCGGTTGAACTCTCTGCCTTTGGGTGGGAAGGAACCCGAAGGAGTCTATGCTGAAGGGCGGATTCTCTCTCGGGGAGGTAAACCGACCCTGAACCTGTTTATACGGGTTCAATGGGTATATTTTTGGCAGAGTCCATGTTAAACTGGCCTTGTGTCACATGATGCTCATGTGGTGGGGTGACTAAATATAGTCAGTCAGTCAGTTGATGTCGAACGACAGTTAGTCAAATACAAAAGTATCAGCAACCACAACAAGATTACTCTGCATTATACCTATTATATCAAGTTCCTAATGTTTTGTACGTCTAACCTATTTTAGGACCGACTTAGTATAAATACAAGCCTCCACTGCAAAATCACTCCCCAACAGAGAGGTACTTAATAATTAGATGTAATACTTTCATTTATGAAATGTTATATTTTAAATTTTTAATGTTTTATTTTAATCCTTATTTTTAAAATTAAAAATATGAAATTTTTATATTAATTATGTAATTATTTTCACTTTTATTTTATTTAATCATAGCCCACTAAGAATAAAAATGTAAAATAAAACAAATTGTTAAAACAGATCTTGAAAACATGAGAGATGCTGTACAAATTTTTATCTCAGTCATGAAATTTTGTTATCTAACACCCAGATATGAAATTTTAAATTTATTTTATTGTTATAGCATTTTAAATTTTATTATTTTTCTGGAAAGAATATTCAAACAGAAGGCTATAAAACTAAAATATAGTAATTGTGAGTTCAATCCCTGGGCTGGATAGCCCAAACTTGGATTCAATAGAAACAGAGTGATCAATACCTGAGCAGTACTAAATAAGAACAAGACGAGACATCCACAGACATGGACAATGGAACAAGAACAATTTATCCCTATAGTTTTAAATAAACAGCTAAAGGATGCTGGAGGGATAACAATAAAGATGATGCAGTGATGATAAATGGTTTTTAATGTTATAGTTCCTGGGGTGCACAAGTGGTGATAAGGGTGCATCCATGGAAGATTCAGTAATTCCTAAGTAAATTTTTTAATAAATTGTTGCATAGAAAGTATAGGGCTTCAGATTACATTTCTTTTTACCTTCAGAAACAATTTTAATCATGCGAAATCACTTCAATTGACATAACTTTGTTTTTATAATTGAATTAATAATCTAATTACAAAAACAGCATTTTAAACTTAATCACAATTTAGAAACTGTTCTTTTTTTTAGAATTATGACAAAGTTTTCACATTGACAAAACAAAACTTTTCTTTTTCAAAATGAATCAATAAATTAAAAAAGAAAACACAACTCAAGTAAGAAACTTTATTTTGTGATAATGATGACAAGAACAAGAATTTGTTATAAATTGACCAAACAAAAATATTTAAAAAATTACAAACAAAATTTCAATGCAAAAATAATTCAATGAAGAAACTATAGTTTTTGAGAATTTTTTCAAAGATTTTAAATTAATAAATTCAATAGAAAAATGTATTTACACTTAATTACATTTCAACTGAGAAATATTTTTTGACAATAATTGAGGAACAATTTTTTTCAATTAATTCAATAAATTTCAAACAAAATTAAAGTTCAATTAAAAAAAAACTTAGTTAAATTAAAAAATATATATTTTTCAGAAGTATAACAGTTTTTTTAAGCTGGTGGAACAAAAGATTTTTTTTTTAAATTAAATACAAAATTCAAAATAAAAACAGTTCAATGAAGAAATTATAATTTGTAAGAATTATGGCAACAATATTTTATTAATGTTTACACAGGACATCATCATCAAACAAGAGTGATAACAATAGTAAATTTAATGCCTGAAGGAATCTAAAATACAAACAAATATTAGATTACAGAGAATATTTTCTAGAGTACTCAAACATTATATAAAAGAAATGTGCTGATGTTATATTCCTGAAATATTTTTAGATATATGCACCATAGAAAAACATTAGATAAGCTTCAATCTGCCATACAAGCTGTCAATAATGTAAATGAGCAGCTCAAAACATGTTAAAAAGATTTCTGTGATATTTTAAACTTAAAGTAATATTTGTTTCAAATCAGATCAATTAAAGTTCAAATCTAAATATTATACAAATAGAATAATAAAAGCATACTGCACTTGAGGTAAGTTCTCTGGTATTCCAATCTCTGCCAGAAAGATGTGTAAGAACTCAAACTATGACAAGGGGGGGGGGTTCTCTCCTGGGCCATCTAGTGAGTGAATTTTGATAACACCAGCAATACTTTGTCTTGCTAATTGTTCTACTTCACCTTAAGTTGTTCAGCAGAATAGGAATATTGAGGCAGGTGTGAAGAGGTGTTGTAGAAAGCGAGACCCCCCCCCCCCTCATCTTCTCTGCAATTCGTTGGTCAGTCAACAAAAATCAAGTGACCATAAACAAAATAACATCATCTGCAGAATTATTTTATAATTATTAAGAAAAGTGTTTGCAAGATGGGGATTTGGCAAGAAAGAAAGAAGAGAACATAGAAATCTTTAAGATCTTCGGCCAAGAACTCATAAATAACTCATAAATAATGGACTATTCCTTTTTGATAGCGTAGAATAATAAAAGACATACTGCTCTTGAAGTAAGGTCTCTGGGATTCCAATCTCTGCCAGAAAGATGTGTAAGATCTCAAACTATGACGGGGCTCTCTCCTGGGCCATCCAGTGAGTGGTTTTTTGACACCACCAGCACTACTGTGTCTTGCTTATTGTTCTACTTCACCTTACATTAAGTTGTTTAACAGAATGGGAATATTGAGGCAGGTGAGATGAGGTGTTGTAGAAAGTGAGAACGCCACAAATCTCTGCAACCTGTTGGTCAAGGACAGCGGAAGTCAGTCCGGTGGCAGTCGTTGAAGAAGGGGAAAAGAAGTGGTAAAAGTTATCATGTCCTCTCCGTACAAACCCTAGGCGAACGATGAGAGAGAAACAAGTCCACACTCTCTCTTTGCGAATAGTGTGCAGCCAGTTGGGTTAGGGTGTATGGAGGTCAGCCAAGAAGAGGGGATAATATTGGCACCAAAAAGCGACCCACATGGGGCAGATTATTGAAGCTAAAAATCAGTTATGAGCCGATGTTCGCCGAGTCAGTCTCGAAGACATCATAACACTGAGGAAGTCCCGTAAGAAGGCGTGCCAGCAGGAGAGAAATCCTCTCCTCAGGAAAAGTGCATAAGTAAGGTTAATGGATCAATGGGCCTTAGAAAAAAAAGAAAAGGAAGGAAAAATAGAACGAACAAAACCCTAGTGACTCAATTTACTTTTTTTAAAAAAATAGAGAAGATCTGAGACTACATGTGTTAAAAAAAAAAAAAGAAAAAAAAAGGAAAAAAAAAAGAAATAAAAAAAAAAGAAAGGATCCTATAAAAAAAAAGCGGGGAAGAAAGGAGGAAGTATGTGAAGACGTTAAACTTGGCTGGGCTATACATATATAAACTATATCACAGAAATAGAAAGACTTTTTAATTATAGTTATGTTTGTTTTGCTCTTTTCGTTAACTTACTCATTTTGTATGTTGTGTTGATAAATATTTGTCGTTATGTAAATCTATGTATGACTATATATATACGCATTGCTTTGATTATTTGATTTCTGCCAATATTGTTAAACTGACCCCCGACCCCAAGCCAGCCAGGATCGAGAAAATCACGACATTCAATTTTGGATAATTACCAACCTATAAATTCACCACCGGACAAACAAAAACGGGAGACGGAGAAGAGTTTGGTGGTGTATGAACCTACGTAGTCGTCCTCCCTGCCACTTCACTGGATTTGCAAAAAGCTCCCCCTCTTAACAAACTCAGTGCAACGTCACACAGGACAGATGCTCTTTGCTTAGAACATGGCAAGTGAGGGTGGGATGACAAAAGTTGGTGTAATTGTTTGGTCTATGCTTTATGAAGAGATGTGCCTGTTTTGTTATATTTCCTACAAGTGTCACAGTACATGAAGTTTTCATATGAAAATCATAGACATTTGTATTTTATGAGCCACTACATAACAAAACTTTGATTTTTTTTTTTTGGAGAGGATGAAAAGGATTACAACACTTCCACAATTGATTCCTCAGGCTAAGTCAAAGAGGAGACAGATGTATGTATAGGTTGTGTTGAGTTACTCTGAAAGCCAATTTGCTCTAATGTCTGTAAAACAAAAACATTTAACTCTTTTTTTAAACAAAATATGTTTTCACTGATACACTATCTTGACGGAAAATGTAGATCCACAAACTTCACAAGAATATGGTCACTCCCTAGTGTGTGTATGCATATGTCTGACCACAACTATCTTCTCTGAAAATGCAGTTCCACAAACGTCACATAAAAATAGTTACTCTCCAGTGTGTATACGCATGTGTGACTAAATGAGATTTGCATGAAAAATGCAGATCCACAAAATTCACAGGAATATGGTTTCTCTCCAGTGTGTGTATGCATATGTTTGACCAAATGTGGCTTACGTGAAAATGCAAATCCTCAAACTTCACAAGGATGTGGTTTTTCTCCAGTGTGTGTAAGCATATGTGTCACAAAATTTGACTTCTGTGAAAATGCAGATCCACAAACTTCACAAGAAAATGCTTTCTCTCCAGTGTGCATATACATATGTTTCATCAGACTTGACTTGTGTAAAAATGCAGATCCACAAACTTCACAAGAATATGGTTTCTCCCCAGTATGTGTCCGCATATGTGTGACCAAATTATGCTTACGTGACGATGCAAAGCCACAAACTTCACAAGCATATGGTTTCTCTCCAGTGTGTGTACGCATATGTCTAACCAAATCTAGTTTACTTGAAAATGCAAATCCACAAACTTCACAAGAATATGGTTTCTCTCCCGTGTGCGTATGCATATGTATGACTAAATTTGACTTACATAAATATGTAGATCCACAGACTTCACAAGAATATGGTTTTTCTCCAGTGTGTGTACGCATATGTGTCATTAAATACCACTTCCGTGAAAATGCAGATCCACAAACTTCACAAGGATATGGTTTCTCTCCAGTGTGTGTACGCATATGTTTGACCAAATCTGGCTTACGTGAAAATGCAAATCCACAAACTTCACAAGGATATGGTTTCTCTCCAGTGTGTGTACGCATATGTTTGAACAAATCTGACTTACGTGAAAATGCAAATCCACAAACTTCACAAGTATATGGTTTCTCTTCAGCGTGTGTACGCATATGTTTGACCAAATCTTGCTTACGTGAAAATGCAAATCCACAAACTTCACAAGGATATGTTTTCTCTCCAGTGTGTGTATGCATATGTGTGACTAAATTCGACTTACATGAAAATGCAGATTCACAAACTTCACAAGAATATGGTTTTTCTCCAGTGTGTTTGCGCATATGTGTCACTAAATGCGATTTCTGTGAAAATGCAGACCCACAAACATCACAAGGATATGGTTTCTCTCCAGTGTGTGTCCGCATATGTGTGACTAAATTCGACTTACATGAAAATGTAGATCCACAAACTTCACAAGGATATGGTTTTTCTCCAGTGTGTGTCCGCATATGTGTGACTAAATTCGACTTATATGAAAATGCAGATCCACAAACTTCACAAGTATATGGTTTTTCTCCAGTGTGTGTATGCATATGTTTGACTAAATCTGGCTTAGTTGAAAATGCAAATCCACAAACGTCACAAGAATATGTTTTTTTTCCAGTGTGTGTACACATATGATTGACCAAAGTTGGCTTACGTGAAAAGGTACATCCATCATCTTCACAAGAATCTGATTGTTTTGTAATATGTGTTTCCATCTGGCCTATTTCACAACAGTTTAGCAGATGTCACATGAATATAACATATCTTTCCTATTTATTCATATATAATGCAAAATGTGTTATTTAGAAACATAACCCACACATTTCAAAGTAGATTATTTCTTTCCAGGTGAAGTTCATTGTCATGCTTTTGACATTGTAGATCCATGACTTTCATATTAACCATGTTGTATACATTTGTCTTTGTTTTCATGGAATGCGAAATATCTTTTCCTTCATTGGATTTTTCAGTTATTATCACTGGGGTTTTGTACTGTCCAAGCACCTGTGAATAAAAAAATTTGTAAATGATATATTAATTGGGGCAGTCTATTTTACGAGAGATAAATGTAATTATAATTTCAATAATGCAGGAGCAACTACCACCAGTGAAGATCAAACATTTTGCTGTAAAATAAAATTGCAAAATGTAAGACCAAAGGATTTGTTGACTATTAACTTTAAAATTAAATTATGTTTTCTGGTTAAAATTTTGTTTTTCTTGCATCAAAACGTGAACCATAAATTAGTATAGGAAATCTGAGTATCTTTTTGTGGTGAAATCTTTTTGGTGAAGAATGAAATTTTACATTTGAAAGATTTTAGATTTAATACGTTTTGCAAAGTTTTAAATCTTTTAAAATTCTGTATTAATTTTCATCAGTTAGGTATTATTTTTATTAAATAAAAACTGTATTTACTCATCATAAATGAAAATGTTTGGTACAATTCAGTAAGCACAGAATTTTAAAAAGAATTTAGAATTCGTTTCTGTGTGTGTAAACGTGCCTATTTTTGTAAATACTCTAATACATGGTATGATATTATAAGAAAATAAGAGCAATAACTATTTAAAATTTATTAGGAATTTTCTAACATTTCATCCACTAGTGTCTTCATAACTCAGACTATAAAGCCGAAATACGTAAAACTTACCAAATGTGCAAAGGATTTCTTACCCCAGGAACCAATTTTCTGTTTAAAATTTTTCTTAATTCAATTTAAGGAATTCCATTTTTTTTCACTATTAAATATATCGATTTCTGTTTTTGCTTCATTATAATGCTTAGTGAAAAAGTGTAACAATATGCTATTATAATAAGAACATAAAAGGCAAATGAAAAAATTTCCTAGCTGGAATATCCACTGATTAGATTTGTCACTTGATACTTCAGTCCTTATTTGGCTTTAAATAAAAATTTTAATCTGGCACCTATTTACTCATCATAAATCAAACAGATTGGTACAATTAAGTGGGTACAGTATTTTAAAAAGAATTTTGAATTCATTTCTCTGTGTATAAACATGCCTATTTTTGTAAATGTAGTCATCCATACATATCATTATCAGAAAATAGGAGAAATAAGTATTTAAAATTTCAATGATTTCTTACCACAAATCCCTGCAGACCCACAATGACCACTATATATATATATATATATATATATATATTTGTTTGAATAAAAGACAGACCACGTTAAGATTCCATGTAATAAGCTATTTCACCATAACCCTTTTAACAGGGTTCTGGATCATCAGACTTTACTTCCAAAAGCTGAAATGAAGAATGAAAAGACAATTCACAGGTTTTTTACGGAACTCATCAAGTATACGCAAAGTTAATGGAGTGGGGAAGTGAGGTGGGAGAGAGGATGTGAGTGTGTCATATGTATCATTTTAGTTTTCTATTTTAACTTTAGTGTGTGTCGGCTGGATGTTGCTCTAATCTAATGCGTCTCGTCTCTAGATAAAGGTGGAGCTCTCTGGATAACTGCTACATTGAGGAAGACGCGCTATAATAGCCCCAATAAATTATCCAACAGGTTTCATTCAAATTCCTAGACGCTGTCAGTTCACGTTACTTTAGCGTGCATATTTGGGAGGTTAAGGTTTGATAAGTATCTCTATTTTAAAAACAATCTACGAAGAGATTAATTTGAAATTCAGTGGTTTTTTGGGTATTTTCCTATGAGGCAGTTGATTGGAAAGATCTATAGGTAGAACATTGAAAGAGTAATCCAATAAATTTATAGCTTGTTAGGTTGACATTTATTCATTTGATTTTTTGCTCATAAAGTGAACCTGTTATTGTTTTTGATTTTTGTTCATTAATAAACTCGTGGTTGTTTTAGGCCCTCCCTTTTATATTTTCTTGTCTACATATGTCTCAACCCCCTATTTGTAACCACATATCTATATCGTCTTATATGTCTCTGAGTTCCTATATACATCTACACACTCATTCCCACGAAACGATATATGTATCTTTCCATCTTTACACATATACTCCTGCAGAATATTTTGATGTGCTAATGGGATCTTTTGATTCAGCTCAAATAGCAGACCTAATAGGTATATACATTTTAGATATCCTAAGTAGATTCCTTGACCCTCAAAATATAGGATTATACAGAGATGACGGGTTAGTGGCTGTACCTAATACTAATGGTCCGTTAACATCCCAACTACAAAAGAAAATAATTAGGGCCTTCAAATTCCTAGGATTTAAAATCGAGATTTCTTCCAACTTAAAAATAGTAAACTTCCTAGACGTTACATTTAATTTGAACAATAATACTTATAAACCCTTCCAAAAGGAAAACCAATCACCCGTATATATAAATATTCACTCCAATCACCCGAAATCAATAATTAAACAAATCCCAAATACAGTAAATGCTAGAATAAATAAACTTTCCTCCAGTAAAACAATTTTTAACCAGAATAAATGGGAATACAATAAAAAGCCCTGTCAAAAAGCAATTTTAAACAAACAATAAATTACATAGATAAGTCAGTAAGCAAAAAAAATCCACTAAACCCAAAAAACAGAAAAAGGAAAATTATATGGTTCAATTTTTTTTTGTAACCTCTCCAATATTAACATAGGTAAATACTTCATAAAACTGATAAAAAAACATTTTAGCAAAAATGCATCTCTGAAAAAAAATATTCAACAAGATGAATCTAAAGATTAGCTATTCTTGCATGAACAATATGGAGAGAATTATTAGCTCACACAACAGTAAAATTTTAAAAAGACCTTCAAGAGAATCTAAGACAAGATCAAGACACAACACGAATAGACAAACCAACATGCAACTGCAGGACAGGATCAGAGTGCCCAGTTGAGGGAATGTGCATGGCAGAGAACACAGTATATGAAGCGACAATTTTCCCCAAAGAAAAGGTTGAAGAAAAAAAGATATACATTGGAATATCTTTGGGAGATTGGAAACGTCGACTATACAACCATCGCCAATCCTTCAAAAATAAAAATAAAAAAAACCAAACAGCACTATCAAATCATTATTGGTCTTTATTGGAGAGTGGCCTAACACCACAAATAAAGTGGAGAATAATATCAAGAGCCAGAACTCCCCAAAACTTCAGAGACAGATGCAACTTATGTTTGAAGGAGAAAATCTTCATAATCAAGCATAAAGATCCGGATATACTGCTAAATAAACATAATGAACTAATATCTAAATGCCGACACAAGAACAACCTAAACCTAAGTAAGTACACTAAGGAATAATCATATAGGAACAGCAATTTTGAATGTTTTATATTCGCTTTGTTTTTTAGAAATATTACTATGCACAAGTGGACACTAACACATGACTGTATATATACAACCATGATAATGTATTTGCACACTGAGACACCTGTTGATATGTACATGTATATGTTTTTATACGGAAATAGAAACATATCGTTTTTTTTTTGTTTTTTTTTTTGTGAGTGTGGAGATGTACAATTAGTTAGGTACTTATATATTTTACCATAAATATGAAAAATCGGATAATATTATATGTGTAAAGACATAGATAATATAATTAAATACTGAGATAGTCTTCGAACGCAGGCACAAGTAGTTGCACAGACGGACATGAGAATAGGGAAAAATACGTAAGTAGAGAGAGATATATATAAGTGCAAATTAACGTATGTGGGTAGATAGAGGTCTGTAAATTGTGTATGCATGTGTGTGTGTCCGTATACATATATGTGTGCGTCTGCATATATAGGTGTGGGTGTGTATGTGGATACATGTGGATGTGTAGATATATATATATATATATATATATATATATATATGTGTGTGTGTACGAGTATATATGGGTATGCAGATGTCTTTGTGTGTGGATATATATGTATATGTAAGTATAAGTATACATGGAGACAAGTATGAAGACATGTGGATGTGCATTCTTTCTGCAGGAGTATATGTGTAAAGATGGAAAGATACATATATCGTTTCGTGGGAATGAGTGTGTAGATGTATATAGGAACTCAGAGACATATAAGACGATATAGATATGTGGTTACAAATAGGGGGTTGAGACATATGTAGACAAGAAAATATAAAAGGAAGGGCCTAAAAACAACCACGAGTTTACTTAATGAACAAAAATCAAAAAACAATAACAGGTTCACTTAATGAACAAAAATCAAACGAATAAATGTCAACCTAACAAGCTATAAGCTGGAAAAATTACTAAATTAAATTGGATTACTCTTTCAATGTTCTACCTATAGATCTTTCCAATCAACTGCCTCATAGGAAATACCAAAACTCCACCGAATTTCAAATTAATTTCTTCGTAGATTGTTTTAAAATAGAGATACTTATCAAACCTTAACCTCCCAAATATGCACGTTTAAAGTAACGTGAACTGACAGCGTCTAGGAATTTGAATGAAACCTGTCGGATAATTTATTGGGGCTATTATGCGCGTCTTCCTCAATGTAGCAGTTATCGCCCCCCCCTTAACCACCTTTATCTAGAGACGAGACGCGTTAGATTAGAGCAACATCCAGCCGACACACACTAAAGTTAAAATAGAAAACTAAAATGATACATATGACACACTCACATCCTCTCTCCCACCTCACTTCCCCACTCCGTTAACTTTGCGTATACTTGATGAGTTCCGTAAAAAAACCTGTGAATTTTCTTTTCATTCTTCATTTCAGCTTTTGGAAGTAAAGTCTGATGATCCAGAATCCTGTTAAAGGGGTTATGGTGAAATAGCTTATTACATGGAATCTTAACGTGGTCTGTCTTTTATTCAAACATATATGCTCTGAATCTTACATTGAGCTCTCTGGATATCATCCTCCTCAGGTCTACCCATACGGATTACCTAAATTTGAATAAACTATATATATATATATATACACATATATATATATATATATATATATAAAGATATATATGCCACACTCCCCAAAACACATTTAAAGTCCCCTCGGAGATTCCTGAACAAACTTTTCATCTACATTAAAATTTGGTGACTTTATTGAAATTATTAAATTAAACTTTTACTGAATATCCACCCACAAACAAAATCTACTTTATTTTTTACTCACTTTATTGAAGTTATTAAATAACATTTTTGAAAAAAAGTCTAATTCATCAAATTTGGTTTTTCACAATGACAAACTGTCCATCACCATATGATAGGAAAACTAAAGGATAAAACAAGAATACAAAATTTTGACCCACCACCATTTTTTTTTCTTTTTTTAATCAAGCCAACTTTGTAAAACTTGGTTCCTAAATAATGTAGGGAGGCAGTAAGTGAATGGATGTATTAAAACCAATTTTATCCTTTGACGTCTGTCAGAGTGACAAAAGTCAAACATAATAACAAATTAAATTATTAGCTGAAATCCAATTGCTAGAAAAAATTTCCATTTCAAAATCCTGATTTCCATTTCAAGTAGGCCATTCCATTTTTTCATTTTCATGGAAAATTAACCCCTCTACAATTTCTATGTATTTATACTTTAGGTACCTCCACTGAATTTTGGTAACTAAGGTTTAGAATTAATTTTTATAAATGGAAAAGCTTTGAAGCTTTCAATTGAAATCTAAAGAATTAAACTTTCTTTTGCCAGTAAGCAAAATACTCTGGTGTCTTTCAAACAGAAATTATATGGATCTGAATCAAAATGTAAAATAGATGATTAGTGTATGTTTTTAGTTGTCTTTCATTGACATGCAATTTTCTGTAGTAGAAAATCTTCCAAAAATGAAAGATGTTTTTCTGAAACTTTATTTGAGGAATATTAGCTGATTTAAATTAGAATTAATCTGATTTGAAAAAAAAATTATTTAATTTAAGTTTACAATAACTCAGAAAAGCATTTAAAAAAAATAAAACAGTAAATGTATTTTAACCAACATCACCATGTTTTTACATAATTGATGAGGTGATGACAGTTGACGACATAATGATTGTTGTTCTAACGGAGACTTTATCTGCAAGACATAATTTAAGAAAATGGCATAGAGCACCATTCTCTGTAATCTAATATTAGGTATGTTGACTTTAATTTTACTGTAGTCACTTCTCTTGTCTTCTGATAATGTCATGTATGGTCTATGTTGTGTCGGAAACCTACCACCCCTCTTGAAGATGAACTTTATCCTTTCATGTCTGTCAAACAGAGTGACAAAATTCAAACATAGTAACAAATTTAAATAGCAGCTGAAATCTGATTGTGAGAAAAAATATTTCCATTTCAAGTAGGCCATTCCACTTTTTCATTTTCATGGAAAATTAACCCCTCTACAATTTCTATGTATTTATACTTTAGGTACCTCCACTAAATTTCGGTAACTAAGGTTTAAAATTAATTTTTATAAATGGAAAAGCTTTCTTGAAGCTTTCAATTGAAATCTAAAAGAATTAAATTTACTATTTCCAGTAAGCAAAATACTTTGGTGTGTTTCAAACATAAATGATATTGATTGGAATCATATTCTTTTGTAAAATAACTGATTAGTGTATGTTTTTAGTTGTCTTTCATTCCCATGCAATTTTTCTGTATTAAAAAAAAAAAAAATGGAAAAATCTTCCAAAAATAAAATATTTTTTTGCTGAAACTTTATTGGAGGAATAATAACTAATTTAAATTATAATTAATTAGATTTGAAAACAAAAAATTATTTAAGTTTACAATAACTCAGAAAAGCATTTCTAAAAATAAAACAGTAAATGTATTTTTAACCAACATCACCATGTTTTACATAATTGATGAGGTGATTACAGTTGACTGCATAATGATTGTTGTTCTACGGAGACTTTACCTGTAAGACTTAATTTAAGAAACTGATGAGAGCACCATTCTCCATAATCTAATTTAAGGAATGTTGACTTTAAATTTATTATAGTCATTGCTCTTATCTTCTGATAATGTCATGTATGGTCTAGTGTAATTTCGAAAATGGGCACATTACATAATATTTTATATACATAAAAAATGATTCTAAAAATCTTGATGTAAAATGATTTGTACTAAGCTTTTCTATTTTTGATTAGTAAGTGTAGTTTTTATTTTATAACAATATTAACTAACCTGTTGAAAGTAATGTAGAATTTTAAAAGATTGATATATTATAAATTATTCCAATTAAATTTTTTAAAAATGAAAACAATTCTTGTAAATATTTATTATTCATTTGAAAAACTTTTGTGCATAAGACAATAGTCACCTTAATAAATCTTATTTATAAAAGCCATTAAAAGCTTTTCTAATTAAATAATGCCATACTTTTATTGCATTTTTTATTTTACAGCCTGGAGCAAATTTTCAGGAAATTATTACTTAGAATGTGAAACTATTTGTTACTGGTAATCATGAAAAGGTTTTCTTTGAATAGAAGGAAAGATATACTGACAGACCACTGATAAATAAGAAGGGTTAATGAATAAAAACTGTGGGAAAAATTGAAGATTTTAATTCTAATGTAGACAGTCTTGACATATAAAAATAGTATTTATTTTTTTTAAATTTATTCGAGTGTTATTTTCTTTCTTTGTGCCTTCACTTTGCTTGGACCAGCCAATGTGAAGATATCTGACAATGATTCAATCTAGGCTGCCTTATGATCAAAGTGGATCACAACGTGGGGTAAGGCAGAAATTTGATAAGTCACAGTCCTGGACAGCCACGAAGAGTTTAGGGCGACATGAAAACAATTGATGATTTACATTCTCAAAGGAATCCTGCTCTTAAATAATACAAAAAATTTTGGTATGGAAATTTAATTTCTTGAAATTAAGTAAGTGGGTTTGTGGGTGGCAATATATGTAAAAAGTTGTTGGGTTCATCCACTCCCACCTCATTTCATGATTCATGAAATTTTTAGGTATTTTTGTAGAAACAAAAAAAAAAAAAAAACAGAAAAGTGACAAAAGAGACATTGAACATTTGTACATCATGGGTTTGTTTTGTCAGTTCTTGTGCTACTTGTAGGATGCCATTAAACACATCTTGATTGGTTTTTGTGTCGAATAAATAAACTGTAATGAATAAATGCATCATGAGTCTGATTAACTAAGTCTAGGATAGTTAGTAATGACCAGCCTTACTCCACTTCCCCCTTGGCCTTGTGCCACAATTACTGTATAAAAGTGATAATAAGTAATCATTTTTTGTTGTTTGGTAAAGTGCTGTCACACTGTGGAGGAAGATCCTGTTTTAACATCTGCTAGATGAGCGTAGTTCATAAAAATGAAAAATGGCTTTAAATATTAAGTTTTAGACGTACCAGTGATTATCGTAGAACAGTACTATGTTTGGAAAAAAGAAATTAAGTACCGGGAAATGGCAACAGAGACAGAGACAGAGAGTTGAACCGCCCTTTGGCGGAGTCTCCTTCGGGGAGGTAAAACCGGCCCTGAACCCGCTTAGGCGGGTTCAAATGGCATTTTAATTTTGGGCCGAGCCCACGGGCTCGGGTAAACCCACAATAAACAACCGACCTTGTATATACATGTTGCCCCAGTGGGGGGGAGACTGAATATTGTCAGTCAGTCGCTCACTTTCTGAGCGACTGTTCGGTTATAGTCTCTTCCTACGGGCGGGAAGAACCCAAAGGAGACTCCGCCCTTTGGCGTACCAGCCCTGAACCCGTTTATACAGGTTCAAATGAGCTATTTTTTGGTCGAGCCTAATGGCATGGAAATGCCCACGTTAAAAAGGCCTTGTGCCACATGACACCCTCGTGACTGAATATCGTCAGTCAGTTGCTCACTTTCTAAGCGACTGTTTGGTTGTACTCTCTTCCTACGGGCGAGAGGAACCTGAAGTAGGCTACGCCGAAAGGCAGAGTCTCCTTCGGTGTGGTAAAACCGGTCCTGAACCAGTTTATTCGGGTTCAAATGGGCTATTTTTTGGCAGTGCCTAATGGCTCGGAAATGCCCACGTTAAAAAGGCCTTGTGCCACATGACACCTCCGTGGGGGGGGGGGTGACTGAATATCGTCAGTCAGTTGATCTCAGTTGACCGGCTGATCGGTTGAACTCTCTGCCTTCAGACAGGGAGGAACCCGAAGGAGTCTACATCGAAGGGCGGATTCTCTTTCGGGGAGGTAAACCGACTCTGAAACCATTTATACGGGTTCAATGGTTATATTTTTGGCCGAGTCCATGGGCTCGGAAAGCCCACGTTAAACTTGACTTGTGCCACATGATGCCCACGTGTTTTGACAAAATATAGTCAGTTAGTCAATATCAGATGACACTTAGTCGAATACGAAAGTATCAGTGACCACGACAAGATTACTCTGCATTAAGTTCCTAACGTTTTGTACGTCTAACATATTTTTGGACTGACTTAGTATAAATACAAGCCTCCACTGCAAAATCATTCCACAACAGAGAAGTACTTAATAATTATATGTACATCTTTCATTTATGAAATGTTATATTTTTAATTTTTAATGTATTATTTTAATCCTTATTTTTAAATATTAATTATTATATGACAGTTATGAAAATAAGAAATTTTTATATTAATTATAAATTTTCACTTTTATTTTATTTAATCATAGCTCACTAAGAAACAAAATGTAAAATAAAACAAATGCTATGCAAATTCTTAAAACAGATCTTGAAAACATATGAGACGCTGTACAAATAAATATAAAAAAATATATTTTTGCCATGGCTTTAAAAAAAGGAAAACATATAATTTCCATCATTTGTGAATAGTTTCTGAAAGTTTCATTGTAAAATCTGGCAATTATTTTTTATTTTTGCAAGATTTTCCAAATTAATGTCTGTCAAAAAAAAGAAAAAAGAAGCGCTTCCTAGTACTTCCGCTGACAGAGAAAAACAAGGGTTTTTTTTAAACAAAAGTTAATGTTCTAAAAAAACGGAAAACATTTTTAATATCGTTTAAAAATACTTTGTTCTTTCCTCTTATAAACTTTCTAGGAAAGCTAAAATGAAATCTTCAAGAAAAATTTTTCATTTTTAAAATTTAATTTTAAACCTTAGGTATCGAAAATTTAAGCTGAAAAAGTGAAGAGCTAATTTAAATTCTATCATTGCCTAATTTTTTATTTATTTTTAAAAGAGGTGAGTAGCAAGGTTTTTCATTTTACTTTGGAAAAAAACTCCTTAGGCAATACTTAAATTGTATGGAGATTTATTAAATTTTCCAATCTCATAATTTCATTGCCAATCGATGACAATTTGGCAACGAGTGGGCGAACCACTGGTCAAACAATATTAAAAAGTGTAAACGTTTTACTTACGTAGTTCTGTCTTTGATCGTCTGACACGCAAATAGTTAACTTTCCATTTTCTGAAGAGCAAAGTTCAAGGGAGATAATTCGTGAGCCTAAAAAAATCAATATGCTTTTCTTTATTTATAAGTAAAAGTTGTTTTCCTTGTTTTAACGACAAAAAAATGGATTAAAATAAAAAACGTGAACAGCAACGAAATTTTAGATAAAATGAAAACAAAAACGACACTTATACGTAGCATCAAAAAGGAAAACTTGAAATTTCTTGCTCGCCTAATGAGGAAAGAGTGCTTGGAAATTTTGACTTTTAGTAGATTTTTTAATATTGAAGGCAAAAAGGTCAGAAGAAATCAGGGCAGGTTGGTTCCAATCCAATGGGGAATAAATGTATGTCTATTTTATCAAAGAAATACAAGTGTGGCACAAGGCCAAAAAGAGGATGGTGTGTCTGGTCATTACTAGTCTAACTTGAACTTAACTAGTCACATTCACTGACCCAAGTATACATTTATAAAAAAAATGCATATCACCCTTTTTTTTTAATACTGAAAAATAAATATTTTGAACACAATTGTATGCCTACAGATAAATTGGATTGTTGATCATTTTGCTATAAAATATATTGTTAGAAATTCTACTATAAATGTGTATTTTTGGTAAGTTTTTTTATATAAAAATGTATTGGTCATGTTTTAATATAAAAATGTATTTTTTTTTTTTGTTTTTGTTTTGGGGGATTACTATTTGTCCAAAGCTGGGACCCTAACAGGGGCTGCCACTCCCGGTCAGGGTGGACCTGGGAACAACAAGAATTAACAGGTATCATGTTTCTTAAAACCTCCAATCTCCTGATCAAAGTCCTCACTGCCAGATGTAGTTTATCCTCATTCCCAGGAATATATTTATTTAGCATCTCATGGAGAATATATGTCATTTTGATGATTGTGTTGAAGGGTTTTTTTTTGTATAAATGCAGTATTTTGGGATTAATATAATTAGTATAATTGTGTCAGTAAATGTGACCAGTTAATTATGGCCATACACAGCTATTCTCTTTTGGGCCTTGTGCCACACTTGTATTTTTTGATACAATAAATATTCATTGAGTCCATTGGAGTGGAACCGACATGCCCTGCTTTCTTCTGTCTTGCTTGCCTTCAAGATTCTTCTAGTGAGTGTCAAAATTTCCAAGCCAGTTTGTCATTAAACAAGAAAAACAACTTACTAAGGAAAATTAAGAAAAGATTTTTGATTTTTTAGGCTCACAAAATATCTCCCTTGAACATCGCTCTCCAGAAGATGGAAAGTTAACTATTTGCAGGTCAGATGAATGAAGAGAGAACTACATAAGTAAAACGTTGCCCCCTTTTCATATTGCTTGACCAGTGGGCCACTGACTTATCGACAATCAATTGGAAATGAAAGTATAAAATTGGAAAGTTTAATAAATTTCCATACAATTGAGGTACTGATCTTTAAAAGTACCAAAAATCAGGGAATTATCCAATTTAAATGAAATCTTAAGCAATTATTCATTATACGAAATAGGTGATTTTATTTGTAAACTTTATAGACATTTGTACGGAGCAGATACACCCCACCCACTTCAATACACTGTGTATACATTTTAAGGCATATTTAATCCAATTTCAATAGAATCCCCAGGTTTCAATATGACCATAAAGAAAATGCTAACTTAGGTAGTTACAAGCACACACAATGCTGCTTCACATCAGTTTGGATACTGAAAAGCTCTGAATTGCCATATTCTACAACACCCTACATAACCCCATGATATGAATTGACAATTTTGAGCCATCTTGGAGGGCAAGTGATTCTGATATTGAACAAGCCGTCTCTTCTTACAGGATCAAATCCTTTTGTGAGGTCGTTAAATGCAATGTACAGAGGTTGTCTCTATTCTTGATATTTCTCCTGTTGTTGTTGTTGAAAGGAGAAAATTATGTCAATTGTAGAATGTTTCAAACTGAAACCACACTTTGATACAAGTATATAAACTTTGAAATAAGCATGTAAATAACTAAGAGTACAATCTACTCCTATAGATGAAATAAAGGTTTTCAGTCCAGTAAGTTACCAGATTAGCATACACCTGATGAAGGCCAGAGGGCATAACACCTGAAACGTTGTTGCTGTAATAACAACAAAGATGAGGACAATAGGAAATGATCACTCCTCATTGCAGTATCTTACACAGAATCTATATATGTAAAGTCAGATATTATTTTCATTCAAACAATAAGTGAATATGAAAAATGCAACATTTTAAAATTATAAGCTTTCATCAAATTATAAAGTTTTTTTTAATAAATCTATTGTGTTGACTTATGTTTCTTATAAAATCAACTCAGGTGAATTTTCGTTTAAAAATTTAAGTAATCTCCATTGAATTGACCTCGACATATGGGACTAATAATCAGTTACTTTCCTAAGCAAAGTATTTTTATTTCAAAATTATTATTCAACCTGATTTCACAGATTAAAGAGATGAAACTTTCTATCATTCTTTAAAGTGGGTTCAACAGCAGTCAGAATGAGAAGTAGGGATAAATTCTGTCCAGCATGAAGTTTAAGGCTCCAAGTTTGGAACAATAACTTGGTGAATTAAAGTGCTTGTTTGTGAATTTAGTGATATAGTAATTGTGAGTTCAATCCCTCAACTGGATAGCCCAAACTTGGATTCAATAGAAACACAGTGATCAATACCTGAGCAGTACTAAATAAAATTTTGTTTGGTTTGATTTGTTTACTGCATACCAATCTCAATGTTTTATTTGAAGTTGACAACTTTTTTTGCTGGTAATATTTTGTTTTGTCAAAAATCTATTTCTGGTAATATTTTTTCCTCAAAAATGCATTGCTGGTATTATTTTTTTTTCAAAAATATATCATTGGTAATAGTTTTTTCTTCAAAAATTTATTTCTCGTAATAATTTGTTTAACAAAGTATTTATGTTATTAAAACCTATTTTTACACTTTTATAATGCATTTTGCCTCAGTTTTATTGAGGCTAACTATTGAATAAATTTAATTACAAAAACAGTATTTTACAATTAATCACAGTTAAGAAACTGTACTTCTTGTTTAGAATTATAATATATATATCATACTGACAAAAGAAAACTTTTCTTTTGGAAAGTGAATGAATAAATTAAAAAAACATTCAACTCAAGTAAGAAACTATATTTTTTGACAATGATGACAAGAACAAGAATTCTTTATAAATTGACCAAACAAAAATATTTAAAAACTTACAAACAAAAATTCAATGCAAAAACAATTCAATGAAGAGACTATAGTTTCTGACAATTTTTTAAAAGATTTTGAATTAATAAACTTAATAGAAAAATATATTTACACTTCATTACTTTTCAATTAAGAAATTATATTTAATTTGGCAATAATTGAGGGACAATTTTTTTCAACTGATTCAATAAATTTCAAACAAAATCATTGTTTACAACTAGTTCAATTAAAAAAATTTATTTCAAAAGTATGACAGTTTTTTTAAGCTTTTTTTCTTTCTTTTTTTGCCAAATCCCCATCTTACAAACACTTTTATTAATAATTATAAAATAATTCCGCAGATGATGCTATTTTGTTTATGGTCACTGGATTTTTGTTGATTAACATAATTGGTTTTCATTGTCCGAGACTCTGCACCTGTAAAATGGTGCAAGTATTGTAGTCAGCCTATTTCTAGGCCTTTTCCCTAAGATCAAAATGTAGTATCTGTTCTTATCAGCTTAATCTGATTCTCTCTCTCCACTTCTATCTTTCCTTCTTTCATCTTCTAGGCCTTTTCACTAAGATCAAAGTGTAGTATCTGTTCTCATCAGCTTGATTTGATTCTCTCTCTCCACTTCTATCTTTCCTTCTTTCTTTCATCTTCTAGGTCTTTTCACTAAGATCAAAGTGTAGTATCTGTTCTCATCAGCTTAATCTGATTCTCTCTCTTCACTTCTATCTTTCCTTCTTTCATCTTCTAGGCCTTTTCACTATGACCAAAGTGTAGTATCTGTTTCATCAGCTTAATCTGATTCTCTCTCTTCACTTCTATCTTTCCTTCTTTCATCTTCTAGGCCTTTTCACTATGACCAAAGTGTAGTATCTGTTCTCATCAGCTTAGTCTGATTCTCTCTCTTTTCACTTCTACATTCCCTTCATTCTTACCTCCACAGATTCAAGATACCAATGGTTTAAAATATATTTTTAAAGATGAAAATTCATTCTTCAAACTTTTATTTTAGGTTTAATTTCATGCTAATAGATTAACTTTTATATTTCCAATAAGTAAAATATTTTGCTTTATTTCAAAACTAATTTAAATTGACTGGGAGTACTTTTCATTTTGAAATTGCTGAAAAATTTTATTTTAGCCCTATTTTCAGCCATCTTTCATCACAATATAATATTAAAAACTACTTTCTAAAAATAAAATATACTTTTCTGAAATTTCATTTGTATAATATTTAGATTTGAAATTTAATTGTTCTGATTTGAAACAAATATTACTTTAAGTTTAAAATATCACAGAAATTTTTTTAACATCGTTTTAGCTGCTCACGAATATTGAGGCAGGACAGATGCTCTTTGCTTAAAACATGACAAGTGAGGGTGGGGTGACAAAAGTTGGAGGGATGAATGAAGGGAATGTAAAGTGGAAAGAGAGAATCAGATAAATCTGATGAGAACAGATACTACACTTTGATCTTAGTGAAAAGGCCTAGAAGATGAAATAATAGAAGGAAACCATTTTCCAGGTGCAGAGTATCGGACAATGAAACCCAAGTATGTTAATCAACAAAAATCTAGTAACCATAAACAAAATAACATCATCTGCAAAATTATTTTATAATTATTAAGAAAAGTGTTTGCATGATGGGGATTTGGCAAGAAAGGAAGAACCTAGAAGTCTTTAACATCTTCTGCCAAGAACTCATAAATAATGGACTCTTCCATTTTGATAGCGTAGAATAATAAAAGTCATACTGCTCTTGAGGTAAGGTCTCTGGAATGCAAATCTCTGCCAGAAAGATGTGTAAGAACTCAAACTATGACAGGGGGTTCTCTCCTGGTCCATCTAGTGAGTGGTTTTTGACACCACCACCAGCACTACTCTGTCTTGCTGACTGTTTTACTTCACCTAACATTGTTAAAGTTGTTTAGCAGAATAAGAATATTAAGGCAGGACAGATGCTCTTTGCTTAGAATATGGCAAGTGAGGGTAGGATGACAAAAGTTGGTGCAATTGTTTGGTCTATGCTTTATGAAGAGATGTGCCTGTTTTGTTATATTTAGTATAAATGCAGCAGTACATGAAAAGTATAGCCATTTGTATTTTGTGAGACACAAAAAACTTTGATTTTTTTGGACTCTTGAAATCAAACCTAAAATAAAAGCTTGAAGAAAGAATTTTCATCTTTAAAAATATATTTTAACCCATTGGTATCTTGAATCTGTGGAGGTAAGAATGAAGGGAATGTAGAAGTGGAAAGAGAGAGAATCAGATGAAGCTGATGAGAACAGATACTACACTTTGATCTTAGTGAAAAGGCCTAGAAGATGAAAGGAAACATAGAAGTGGAGAGAGAGAATCAGATTAAGCTGACAAGAACAGATACTACACTTTGATTTTAGTCAAAAGGCCTAGAAATCTGCTTACCACAATACTTGCACCATTTTCCAGTATCGGACAATGAAACCCAAGTATGTTAATCAACAAAAATCAAATGACCAAAAACAAAATAACATCATCTGTGGAATTATCTTATAATTATTAAGAAAAGTGTTTGCAAGATGGGGATTTGGCAAGAAAGGAAGAAGTCTTTAACATCTTTGGCCAAGAACTCATAAATAATGGACTATTCCTTTTTGATAGCGTAGAATAATAAAAGTCATACTGCTCTTGAGGTAAGGTCTCTGGGATGCAAATCTCTGCCAGAAAGATGTGTAAGACTCAAACTATGACAGGGGGTTCTCTCCTGGTCCATCTAGTGAGTGGTTTTTGACACCACCACCAGCACTACTCTGTCTTGCTGACTGTTTTACTTCACCTAACATTGTTAAAGTTGTTTAGCAGAATAGGAATATTGAGGCAGGACAGATGCTCTTTGCTTAGAACATGGCAAGTGAGGGTAGGATGACAAAAGTTGGTGTAATTGTTTGGTCTATGCTTTATAGAGAGATGTGCCTGTTTTGTTATATTTAGTATAAATGCAGCAGTACATGAAAAGTATAGCCATTTGTATTTTGTGAGACACAAAAAACTTTGATTTTTTTGGACTCTTCCACAGTTGACTCCTCAGGCTAAGTCAAAGACAGATGTATGTAGAGGTTGTGTCGAGTTACTCTGAAAGTCAATTTGTTCTAATGTCTGTAAAACAAAAGGATTTAACTTAGGGAAAAAGTCAGTGGGGTGATTCTCTCTCTGGTCAGAGACAATTCAACTGAAATTAACAAGTTTTGGTAAAGCTCAAAGAGGAAGAGTGAATAGGATAGGCAGAGAATACATTTTTATTGCCTGGGAGAGAGTCAAACATAAAAATTTGCTTATTTTGAAAAGTAATTTTTTTTTCGACAAAATGTGTGTTTTTGCTGACACTCTATCTTGACTGAAAATGTAGATCCACAAACTTCACAAGAATATGGACACTCTCCTGTGTGTTTATGCATATGTGTGACTAAATGCAACTTCCGTGAAAATGCAGATTCACAAACTTTACAAGAATATGGTTTCTCTCCAGTGTGTGTACGCATATGTCTAACCAATTCTGACTCATGTGAAAATGCAGATCCACAAACACCACAAGAATATGGTTTCTCTACAATGTGTGTAAGCATATGTCTGACCAAATCTGGCTTACATGAAAATGCAAATCCACAAACTTCACAAGGACTTGGTTTTTCCCCAGTGTGTGTATGCATATTTATCACTAAATGTGACATCTGTGAAAATGCAGATCTACAAACTTCACAAGAATTTGGTTTCTCGCCTGTGAGTGTACGCATATGGATGACCAAATATGACTTTGATGATTATGCAAATCCACAAACTTCATAGGAATATGGTTTTTCTCCAGTGTGTGTATGCATATGTTTGACCAAATCTGGCTTACATGAAAATGCAAATCCACAAACTTCACGAGGATGTGGTTTTTCCCCAATGTGTGTATGCATATGTGTCACTAAATGTGACTTCTATGAAAATGCAGATCTACAAACTCCACAAGAGTATGGTTTCTCTCCAGTGTGTGTACGCATATGTTTTACCAAATCTGGCTTCCGTGAAAATGTACATCCACAAGCTTCACAAGAATATCATTGTTTTGTAATATGTGTTTCCATCTGGCCTATTTTGTCTGACTTCACAACAGTTTAGCAGATGTCACATGAATATAGCCTATCTTTCTTGTTCATTCATATATAACGCAAAATGTGTTTTTTTGGAAACATAAACCAAACATTTGAAAATAGATTATTTCTTGCCAGCTAAAGTTCATTGTCATGCTTTTGACAATGTAGGTCCATGACTTTCACATGAACAATGTAGTTTATGTCTGTGTTTTCATGGAACATGAAAGATCTTTTCCTTCAATGGAATTCTCAGTAATACACACTGCAGCTTTTGTAAAGCCAAAACACCTGTGAATAAAAAAGGCATGATATATTAATAGGGGCAGAGAATAATACATGAAAACAGTCTATTTTATGAGAGATAAATGTTATTATTATTTCAATAATGCAGGAGAAGCTACCACCAGTGAAGATCAAACATTTTGCTGTAAAACAAGATCCTAAAACAAGTAAAATGAAATAATTTTTATAATTGTCTGCTTGAATTAATTATATATTATGGGGAAAATGTTTTATATATAGCATTATCAGAAAATAAGAGCAATAACTATTTAAAATTTATTAGGAATTTTCTAACATTTCATCCACTAGTGTCTTCATAACTAAGACTATAAAGCCGAAATATTTAAAACTTACCAATGTAAAAAAAAGGATTTCTTACCCCAGGAACCAATTTTCTGTTTAAAATTTTCCTAATTCTCCAAAAAGGAATTCCATTTGCACAAACTATTAAATATAAAATTTCTGTTTTTGCTTCATTATAATAATTACTTGAAAAAAGTTAACAAATGCTATTATAATAAGAACATAAAAAGGCAAATAAAAAAATTTTAATAGCTGGAATATCCACTGATTAGATTTGTCACTTGATACTTCAGTCCTTATTTGGCTTTAAATAAAAATTTTAATCTGGCACCTATTCTGTTCATCATAAATCAAAAAAATTTTTTACAATTAAGTGGGTAAATTATTTTTAAAAAGAATTTTGCATTCAAAAATCTTGTATAAACATGCCTATTTTTTAAATGTAGTCATCCATAATATTTTTTTATCAGAAAATAGGAGAAATAAGTATTTAAAATTTCAATGATTGATTTCGTAAAGAAAAGCAATTGAGCAGACCCAAAAAATGATATATATATATATATTTATATATATATATATATAAATATACCAAAAAACAAATGAAAAAACAAATTTAATGTAAATTTCAAAAATTTTTCATAATTTTCAAATTTTTCATATTAGATATCTATTTTTTACTTGGGGAGTTTTAAACAAAAGTCCACTCAGAGATTCCTGAACAAACTTTTCATCTACATTAAAATTTGGTATAAACTTCATTGAAATTAAAAAATTAAACGTTTTTGAATATCCACCCATTTGATAAAATCTGCTTGAATTTTATACCTCATACTTCAGCCCTTAATCTAAATTGATGAGTTTCTGAGATAACATTTGAAAAAAGAATATACAATGCGAAATAAGAAATAAAATAATTTTCAAAAACCTACAGAAAATTAGCACCAGAGAGTCATCTACAGACAAAAAATGTTACTTTTGTTTTACTCACTTTGTTGAAGTTATGAAATAACATTTTTGAAAAAGTCTGATTTATCAGATTTGGCTTTCCACAATGACAAACTCTCCATCACCATATGATAGGAAAACTAACTGATAAAACAAGAATAAAAATTTTTCACCTAACACCATTTGTTTTTTTTTTTTAATCAAGCCAACTTCATAAAACTTTGTTCCTAAATACTGTAGGGAGACAGTAAGTGAATGGATACATTAAAACCAACTTTATCCTTTGATGTCTGTCAAACAGAGTGAAAAAGTCAAACATAGTAACAAATTTAAATAGCAGATGAAATCTGATTGCTAGAAAAAATTACCATTTCAAAATCCTGATTTACATTTCAAATAAGCCATTCCACTTTTCCATTTAAATTATGAAAAAAATTAAATTATTTCAATAAAAATGTATTTTTACTTTAGGTTTTATGTTTGGAAAAAAGAAACCAACCGGAAATGGCAACAAAAATAGATATGAGGAAAAGATTTAAAATTGGAAATTTTTTTTTTAAGAAAGGGAAAAACCAGAGAAGAATTGCTGGAAATTAAGCCTGACAAATTAAACACAGAGGAAGGAATGAAATTGCATGAAAAGTTGGACTCTCTATTCAAGATGGATATTAATCAAGCTTTCTGATGGCATATGGAAATCATGTAAAAATATATTACACCACAAAATACCATAAATGTTGAACTTTTTTTTTTGAATTCATTATAGAATTTGACCATATTTCAGTAATAAATTTTGAACATGATTTTATTTTTTGCCTGATGTATTCTAACTTTTTATAATATTTCAAAAGTATCAATCTGGCTAAGACAATGAAAAATATAATATTGGCTACCATCAGAGACATGTGTTTCAATGTTCAAATAACAAAGGAGATGGTTGTTAAACCAGAGACTTTAATTTACTTAAACTCCAAAAATCTCTCAGCTTTTAAAGTCTGAACCAAGAGATGTGCAATTTGTTAATATTTAAATGAAAATAGTGATGCATGGACAAAGGACATAATGTCAACAGAAATCAACAGAATTATTATTGTGGTAGAGGATGGAGAGGAAATAAATTCATAAAAAAAAGGCAAAGCCATAGAAAATTATCAAAAGAATAAATCCAAGAAACAAAAATTTTGGATTTGATTTTAAAACACTATGGATTTATTTGTTTTTGAATCTACCATGCACTGAAATTGAAAAATTGCCATCATGCCTTTGACAAATGAAGAACAATTTGAAGACAAAAGATTGTATTTATGAATCATAATGTCTAAAAATTGCCATCATGAACTTTTAAATTGATAGTGTATCCATGATTGGCCAAAAAAAAATTTTTAATTGCAAAAAACTTTGGGCATTATAACAATTTTATATTGACACTCCAGGAACAAAAAAGAATGAAAAAATTGTTTTTAAATCAGCATTAATATTTTAAAAATTTTTTTTTTTGGAGAAAAAACTCAAAAGAAAAACTTTTTCAATTTCATCCTCCAAGTTATGAGAAAAAATTTTACTCTCCTGAATGATGCAGGAGTTCTTGATGTTGAACTCATAAAACAAAAGCATTTTCAAAATTATAAATGGATGACATATGCTTAAACTCCAAGAAAAGAACCCCCAAATATTTAAAGGGAAAACAAAATTTTTCATTTAATCATCATTACACCAGAGATAGTGTAACTTCTGTAAGCGCCCAAAAGTCATTTTCAGAAATTTATTAAAATTGGATTTTGGTTTTGAAATAATTGCATATCTTAGACCTTTTTCTAGTTTTTCTGACAATCATCTTTGAGAATTTAAATAATGAAAAAAAAATGATGATTTGGCCCAGAATTTAAATATTTTGTATGAACCACACCAGCACCAATTCTACAGAGCAATGGATTAAATGAATGCCACAATATTATTTTTAAAAAAAAAATTAAAAACACAAAACTAAAAAATAAAATAAATTTTAGAACATTTCAACCATTTTTTAAGTTATTTAAAACTTCTTTGATTGAGAGAAATGAAAATTTTTTTAAATCAAAAATTTTAGAATGGTTTAAAATTTAAAAAAATTTTAAAAAAAACAGTAAAAAAAAATACTTTGTTCTTTCCTCTTAATAATAACATAAAACATTTAGACGATGAAAATTTACTTTTGTTAATTTTATAAATCTTTTTCATCATGTCTAAAAAAAAATTTTTAAAAGTGAAAATCATTCTTTGAAGAAATTTATATTTAAATGTATTTCAAAAAAACCATCAACACCTCAAAACAAGTTAGGACATTTAAAACATGCTTTTCATATTTTCAGTTACCTTTCATAATGAAAATTTCTTAAAAAATTTGGATTTTAAAATTTTAAATTTTTTTCAAATAACCTTTGAATAAAAATAAATTTTATTTTAACATAAAAAAAACGAAAAAATATATCCTTTTTTACAAATTTTATTAAAACTAGGTACCTCCATGAGATCACTAAAAAAAAAAAGAGCATAGCATGATGAAAAAAAGATGCCAAACTTTGAAAAAACAAAATTTTATCATCTAAATGTTTTTATGTTATTATTAAGAGGAAAGATCAAAGTATTTTGGGGTATTTTTTTTTACATTTTTTAATTGTTCCTAGCATGTCCAAAATTTTTGTTAAAAATCTTTTTTTTTTGAGTCAGCAAAATTGACAGATAATCAATCATTTTTTTCCATTTTATAAAAAAAATGAAAATGTCAGTGTGAAATTCTTTTTAAAAATCAATTATCATTTTTTCAAAACTTATTTTAAGAAAATCAGAAATTATAATGTTTATTTAAAATATTTTGAACCAAGCATTATTTAGTTTCTGCACTGAAAAAAGATGTAGTTTGAAAATAAAACAAAGCAGGTCATAAAATTTCGTGTCACTTGACAGGTGATGAATGACATATTGACGGATTACGTGAGGATAATTTGTTCTATGGAAGGAGAGAAGTGAAATTATTTAGATTTAAGTGAACAAATTATTTACCTCGTTATTTTTAAGGAAAACTTTCAGCGCTCTAATTTTTTTTTTTTTTAGCTTTCACCTTTACGTTTACGATGCTTTATGGAAAATATATTATAAAGAAATTAAGTCTGTTAAGAGTGAGATTAAATTTCATATTTCATAAGAAAGGTATCTAATTAATTTATAGGTACCTTTCTTATGAAATTTTATCACAAGTGTACATAAAATATTATAATTTTATGTACATTTATTACATTTTACTGTGTTATTTGTATTTCCATTCATTCTATTAATTTTGATATTTCATTTATAGAAAAATGTCATAACTGAGATTAATATAAAAAGAAGATAATATAAATTTCATAAGATGATATTGATACTTGTAGGTACCCTTCTCAGTTGACATTGAAAAATCAAATTAACTTCTCCACACGTGTTTTACAAAAGTAAAGACCTTAACAGCGGAGAACAATGCTTAACTCAAATAATGCAACTTAATTGTATTCTGGTTGGTCTTTCCATACTTTATAATTACAGCCTTTATTATAAACACAAAATTACATTTCTTAATTACTGCATGATCTTCTGATTAGTCAAAAATGATACAATTTACAAAATGGTAAAAAAAAAGATCTATCTCATAAGGACATTTATGAAAGGTTGATGTGGCTTTTAACTAATTTTATAATATTTTAACAACTTAAATGTAAAAATCTATTATAATTAAATAAATAACAAATAATTGTATTAAAAATTCATTTTTTCAAAAAAAATTTTTTGCTTTCAGAAAATATTGTCCATATTTCATAAAAACAACTAAAAGCAAATAAAAGCATTTGAAATTAAATAATATCTTTGTTTTATTGAGTTTTGTATGTTACAATTCAGAGCTGATTTTCAGGTAGGGGGTGGGGTCCAATTAAAAAAAAACATGATTTGCATTCCTCAAAGCTTTGTGCTTTTATCTATTGTAATCACTAAACTTTATTCGATCAAATTTCTAGCGTTTTCATAAAATTAGTTATGGGGGCTGGGTAATAAATATAAAAAAATATTTCTGTGATGACTTTAATAAAAAAAAATATTTATAATAATTTCCATCATCTGTGAATAGTTTCTTAAAATTTAATTAACATCCGACAATTTTATTTATTTTTGCAAGATTTCCCAAATTAATATCTGTCATACAAATAAAAAAACGTGCTAAAAATTGTATATGTAATTTTTTTTATTGGTTCCGGTGATACAAAAGAGAAACAATTTTTTTTTTTAATCAAAATGTTCTAAAAAGAAGGAAAAATTTTAAAAAAATAATTAAAAAAAAACTTTGGTCTTTCCTCTTAATAATAACATAAACATTTAGCCAATAAAATTTTGTTTTCGTCTTGGCTTTTTTTTACCGATCTCATGGATTAAAAGCCTTTCTGTTAATTTAATGAAGTCTTTCTAATGATAATAATTAATTAGCTTGTAGTGATCTGGAGAAGCCTCCTCCTAGGATTTGGTCCGATACAGCAGCTTATATCAGTTTAAAGTTTAATGTCTCTGTCAAAGCAGTACACATTTTTTCACTTTGGATAGTAAAAGTTGGGGAGCAAACTCACCTTTGAAAATTTCTGTTACAAAATTTGCTGAGAAAAGATTTTGTAATATTTTGTTCAAGTTTGTGGGGAACAAACATCAGCCATATATTTTGAATGCTATACACCAGGAACCACATCTTGTTTAACACCGCCACATCGCCTTCGTCTGTTATCAAGCGAAATATTGTCTGAATAACCAAAGTAATTGCAGACGATTTTGTTTTTCTTGTCTGAAAGGTAAGTGAAGGAATACTGATAATTTTGATAGAAGAATTCATTACTTAATTGATTTCTCTCACTATTCGGGGTCGGTTTTAGCAAGACAGAAAATGCAATTAATTAATTAATAAAAAATAATTCTGTTGCGATCGTCTCAGAAACTAATAAAGAAGAAAAGTTTATTGCATTTTTTTTAATTCCAAGTTATTGTTACTAATTCATTGCTGGGTTATTGTAAAAATGAAAAATGATGACAAAAAAATGTTTTATTTCGATGTCATTATTTGGAGCAATTAGTTCTTCGGACATCATCAGTTTTTCAGATTCACACTTTGGAATTTAATTTTCACTGAAAAACAGGATATAGCAGATGAAAAAAAGATCCCAAACTTAAAAACAAACTTTTATCGTCTATTTATAAGAGGAGGAAAGACCAAAGAATTTGGTAAATTTGCAGATAATTCCCCCAATGACAAATTAAAAAAAAAAAAATCATTCTTGGTGTAAAATCGCCTGATTTGTCCAAAGATGGCATTAAAACCTTTTTTTAAAAAATAAAACAAATTTTTAGCTAAAATTTGTTTTTTTTTGAAAAATAATCTGGAAAAACGCAATATGTCGCAACATTTTATTTTTTTCAATATTTTTAAATTTTAAAAATTATTAAGAATAATTTAAAAAAAAAACATATTGGGTTCAATTATTTGTTAATATCAAACTGGTTAAAGAAAAAATAAAAAAATATTGATAAAAATTTATTAATCTCAAATGTATCAAGTTTTATTTAAAAAATGGCATTTAAAATTTAACTGAAATCTATCCTTTAGGAAATAATGAGAATTTTTGTTGGGTTTTTTTTTTCAATTATCAAAAAGAATTGTCAGAATTTAATTAATTTTTTTACTTATTTACAAAATGAAAAAATTATTTTTTTTTTTTTTTTTTTTGTTCTATTTTTATTTTTTTTAATTTTAATTTTTTTTTTGTTTTATTGAAAATGAAAATTTCGAGAAAGTAAAAAAAAAACTACTACTAATTTTCAAAAAAAAAATTTCAATCGTAAAAAAAAAAAATTCAAATAAATTTATTTATTTTTTTATTAAAAATTTAAAAAAATTGCTTAGTGTCCTTGAAAAAAATTGGCCCTGGTTTTTTTAAAACGTGGTATAATGGAAAAAAAGGTATTTAAATGGATAAAAAAAATTTTAACGTATAAATATTTATGTTAAAATTAAAATTTTTTTTTATTTTTGAATATTTTTTTTTTTTTTTTTAATCATACCTATAAATTTTTAAAATTTTTAAAAAAAATTCGTTTTATTGAAAAAAAAAAAAAAATTAGATAAATTTAATTTATCGGACAAAAAAAAATTTTAAAAAAAAAAAAAAAAAAATCAAACTTAGTTCAAAAAATCAATTAAAAAATTAAAATTTTTTTTTTTTTTTTTTGTTGTTAGGAAATTTAGAATGTAATTTGATTTTAGTTATTAGAAATTTTTTAGCAGAAAATTTTTTAATAGAGATTTTCCAACTGTAAAATTTGCAAAAAATGGGTGCGTGATTGAGAGGTGTTAATTATTGATATACATTGAAAATATTGAAAACTTTACGTCAAGGGAATTTATATTACGGTAGCGCAGAAGTGATTAATTCATTCTTTTTTTAATTTTGGTGAGTAAATTTAAAAAAAAAAATTCACTTTCAAATTTTTAAACCTTACGTTTGAGGAAAATTTTTCTTAAAAAAAAAACTTGCTTCTATCAAGCAAGAGAAACAAATTACCTCATGTGACATTATGCAAAAGCTGTGCATCCATACTTTCGTTGGAGACGATTTTAAATACAATTTTGGAATATTAAAAATTATTTTAAAAATATCACTGGTTGTCAGATTTTATTTAATAAAAAAATTTCAAATTTATGATCTTCAAAAAGTAGAGAACAAAATATGTCATTTCCCATTTTGTAAAAAAGAAACTTCTTTTTTTAAAATATATAACAACATTTTGTGAGTTTTTTGTCATTTGTGTATTTAAAATAGAAAAAAAAAAAAAAAATTATTGTAAAATTCATTTTTAAAAAAAAATTTTTTTTTTTTTTTCAGATAAGAATTACCTTAGTATATGTTATTCAGAAAAGTCATAAATTTTTTTTTTAATTAAATATTGTCTTAGTTTTATTGGGTTTTTTTATGTTTACAGTTGAGGTAAAAGTTTGGACAATTTATTTTTTTTTTTTTTAAAAAAAATCGATGATTTAGAATCTTCAGAGTCTTAAAATTTATTAAAAAAAAAAAAAAACAGATAAAAAAATAAATTTTTTTTTTTAAATAAAATTAAGTAAAAAAGAAAAAATATATATAAAAAAAAATTTATTAATTTTTTGACTTTTAAAAAAGACAAACATTTTTAAAATAATTTAATTCATTTGTGAATAAGTTTGAAAGTTTCATAAAAATCCAACAATTACTTGATTTTTTGCAAGATTTTCCAAATCAATGTGTATTTTTCCAACTGAAAATAGTCAAAAAAAAAAACTAATGCTAATAATACCTAATTTTTGACTTAAAAAAAAAAAAACAAATTTTCAAAATAAATTTAAAATATGCTTTAAATTTTTTTTTTTTACAAAAAAATAATCAAAAATACCTTTTTTATTCTCTCTTTAATTTTAACATAATCATTCACACGTTAAAATTTTTTGATCAATTTGGGGAATTTTTTCTCCAAAAAATACAATAATTGATTTTTAGCTTAACCAGGACAAACCATTGCCTTAAAAAAAATAGTTTTTTTGGATGAATAATGAATTTTACAAGAATTATTTTCATTTTTTTTTAAATTTTAATTATAATTTATAGTATATAAATCTTTTAAAATTCTACATTACTTTCATAGGTATGTTTAATTTAAAATTGCAAAAAAAAAACAGCATAATGAAAATTAATAAAAAACTTAATGATTTGAAAGTTTTATTTTTGAAAATGTTTATATTATTAAGAGGAAAGACAAAAAAGTATTTTTTAATTGTCTTTTAAAATTTTTTTATTCCTGTTTAGGATGTTTGAAATTTTGTTTGAAAATCTGGGTTTTTTTTGGGTTTATATATATATATATATATATATATATATACATAATTATTATTATTATTATTATTAATGAAAGGAAAGATGAAACAGTATTTTAAAAATATTTTTATTCCTTTCTAGCATGTTTGAAATTTTGGTTGTAAATTTGTTTTTTATTTTTTAGGTCAGTGGTCTGGTAAAATTTTGCATTATTTCTTTTAGTGCTTTTTTTCAGTTGAAAACATTAATTTAGAAATTCTTGCAAAAATCAAATAATTGTCGGATTTTGATGAAATTTTCAGAACTTATTAAAAAATGAATGAAATTATTTTAGAAATGTTCGTTTTTAGAAAGTCATGGTAAAAAATATTTTTTACATCTTTTACAAATTTTAATTTTATGAAAACATTTGTGAACTGTGTATTTCTGATTTTTTTTTTAATTAAATGCGGAAGATTTTGAAAGAAAATTTTTCATTTTTTTTTTTTTGTAAACTGTTGACTAGTTCTACACAAACTTTACCTCTGAATTGTAAAATATAAAACCCAATAAAACTAAGACATTTTTTAATTTAAAAAGCTTTTAATGTTTTTTCTGAATAATACATATATACATTTTTATCTGAAGCTAAAAAATGTTTTTCAATGAAAAATGAATTTTTACAATAATTGTTGTTTCTTTAATTTTAAAGGTAAAATGTAATGAAGTTGTTAAATATTGTCTGTGTCTCAGAAAATGCTTTTATTAAAATATAATTTGTACAGACCTTGAATTTGAAAACTTATTACAATCTGCGAAATGGTGTATTTTTTCAATGATTTTTTAATATGCCAAAAATGTATTAAAATAGTCACCAACAAAATTACGAAAGCACAATTCTGAAATAATATCATGTGTGCAAGAGTTGTTTCTCCTGATAGTGAGGATCTGGCCTCATAAATTGCGTTGATTTCATGTCAAATTCTCTGACTGACCAGCCATCATCGTTGCATTTTCAAAATTTAAAATTTTTTTTTTTTTTTTTACATATTTCACTAAATTTTTCATTTTTTAAATATAATTTTTTTTCTTTTTCAGAGAGAGACATACTGCAATTATTATTTTTTTTTTTTTAGATTCAATTTTAGGGAAGGAAACAGTGCAGACTTTGGACATATCTTTCGTTAAAAAAAGTAAAAAAAAAAAAATCAATAAAATATTAGACTTTTGAAATTATTTAATATTTAAGAATTACTTTATAGTTAAATAAGCTGGTTCACTTAAAATTCGAAAATACTGTCACTTCTGCCCTTCTGTTTGATAAATTACCCCAACATTAGTTGTCAATACATTGATGTAAACGTCAATTCACACCTCCAAAACCAATCATCACTGTTAGATATGCTTCTCTTATTTCGAACTAAATTTTTTCTATTAAAAAATTAAGTAACATTTGTTTCAAATTACATTTAGTATACTTTAAATTTTCTAATTTTTCTATAACTTTTGAAAAAGATATAATTGAATTTTGGATGTGCTAAAAAAATTTTTTAAATATTCAAAAACCACTTTCGTCTTTCCTCTTAATGGTAACAAAATTTTAGATGAAAAATTGTTTAATCAAGTTTAAAAGCCTTTTTTCCATAAAAAGGGTAAATTTTTTAAAATATTGAACAAAACTTCATCAGGTTAGGTAAAAATATTAAAAAAAACTATACTTATTAATCAGAAATTGAAAATCTTAATACAAATTCTTCTGCACTTGAATTTTTTTAAAGTATTAATTTGTTTTTTTTTTATATACAAAAATATATATAATATATATGTCAACCATACACAATTTCTTTATCAGAAAATAAGACCAACGCTTATAGTAAATTTAAAGTCAATATTCCTAAAATTAGATTATGGAATCTTGTTTCACTGGTTCACACACGCAAAATGATTGATCTTCATTGGTGGCTGCTGCTGCTGCATTATTGAAATAATAATTAAATGTATCTCTCATAATATAGACTGGTTTTATTCACCACTCCTATTAATATATCTTTCATGCCTTCTTTCTTTACAGATGTTTTGGCTGTGCAAAATCCACAGTGATTATTATTGAGAATTCAATGAAGGAAAAGACATTTCACTTTCCATGAAAACACAGGCAAATATATATTACATGGTTCATGTGAAAATGATGGATCTACAATGTCAAAAGCATGGCAATGAACTTTACCTGGCAAAAAATAATGTATTTTTGAAATAATTGGTTTATCTTTTGACAAAAACACATTGAGTGTTATGTATGAATAAACAGAAAAAATAGGCTATATTCATGTGATATCTGCTAAACTGTTGTGAAGTCAGATATAATAGGCCAGATGGAAGCACATATAACAAAAAAACCATATGTTTGCGAAGTTTGCGGATCTACATTTTCACAGAAATCAAATTTGGACAAACATATGCGTACACACACTGGAGAGAAACCATATACATGTGAAGTTTGTGAATCTGCATTTTCACAGAAGTCACATTTAGTGAAACATATACGTACACACACTGGAGAGAAACCATATTCGTGTGAAATATGTGGATCTGCATTTTCATGCAAATCTAATATGGTCAATCATATCTCCACACAAATGAGAAACCATATTCTGATAAAAATTTTGTGGATCTAAATTTTCAAATAAGTCAAATGTGCTCAACATACAAAAACGGAAAAATAGAGAGAAACCATATTCTTGTGAAGTTTGTGGATCTACATTTTCACAGAAGTCACATTTAATGTCACATATGTATACACACAGGTGGAGAGAAGCCATTTTCTTGTACAGTCTGTGGATCTGCATTTTATACACAAGCCAAATATGGTCAATCATATGCGGAGACACACTGGAGAGAAACTATCATTTGTGAAGTTTGAAATCGGCATTTTCATGGCAATCAGGTTTCATTAATCACAATTACGCACAGTGGAGAGAAACCATATTCTTGTGAAATTTAGATTCTGCATTTTCATGCAAGTCCCATATGGTCAATCATTTGTGATTACACATTGGTTAAGAAACCATATTCTTGTGAAATTTGTGGATCTGCTTTTTCACGCAAATCAAATATGGTCAAGCATAAGCGTACGCACACTGAAGAAACAATATTACTGTAAAGTGTGCGGATTTAAATTTTCACAAGAAAAATTTAGTCAATCACATGCATACACACACTAGTGGAAAACCATATTCTTGTGAAGTTTGTGGATCAGCATTTTCAAGCAGGCTAGATTTGGTCAATCATATCCATGCATACACTGGAGAGAAAACACATTTTTGTGAAGTTTGTGGATCTGCTTTTTCACTGAAGTTGATTTAGTGACACATGTACACACTCAGGAGAGATTTTCACAGAAGTCAAACTTAGTGAGACATGTGTACACATATTAGAGAGAAACCATATTCTTGTTAAGTTTGAGGATCTGTATCTTTATGTAAGCTAGATTTTGTCAATCATATGCATGCACACACTGGAGAAAAATTAATTTTGTGTATCTATTTTCATGGAATTGATGTTTAGTGAGCCATCAGTAAATATAGACTGGAAAGAAATCATATTCTTGCAAAGTTTGTGAATCTGCATTTTTAACATGAGTCAAATGTGTTCATTCATATGCATATACACACACAGAAGGAGAGAAAAATATTTTTGTGATTTTTGACTGTCATATTTTCAGACTAATAATTTGTGCTTCATGTGAATACACAATGGACGGAAACCATATCTTAGTGCACATTTAGTTTCTGAATCAGTAGGAAAATTCTTTTTTCAGTACGTTATATGAAACCTGTAGAAGAGAAAAAATTCTTGTTAGGTTTGTGGATATACCTTTTGTGAGAAATGATATTTAGCTGTGCAATATGAATCATATTATGAAAAAGCTATAATGCATTATTTTCAAATTCTGCGAAATGCAGTTTACATGCAACAGTGCTGATAGGTGCACATCTTGTATCACAGTTGCATAAAAAAATTAATGCAGTAACTTCCCCATCAGTGATGAAACTAGATTTTCCCATGAAAAGTGATACATTGCACAAAACCAACCCATAAAATTTATGACATTTTTAAAAGAATATGTTCTTGGTTGATACTAAGTGAACACCATTGAATATATTTAAAATGTACCTTAAATATACTTTCTTTAACTAAATCTGAATCATTTGTCATATGGACAATATTTTAATGGTAATTACTACAGATATATTTTGTTTTTTAAACAGTTTGTTTAATGATAATTAGTACAGAGATGTTTTATATTTTAAGCGGTTTGTAGTTTTGTTGTTGACATTTTAATAAACGCTGAAAAAAAGCTGAAATTCTTTCAAATAAAAAACCAGTTTGGCATTTCTTTATTCTTTGGGATATGTTGCATTTTTCTTTTTTTCTTTTTACTTTCCTTATTGCTTTGATAGTGAGATATATTTGCATGACATTAAAAAACCACCAATGTTGCATTTTATTTCATTTTTTCTATTTTTTTTTTTTTTTTACTTTTCTACTTGATTTGAGCAGTTAGTTATATGAGTGTCATGAAATAAACATCAATGTTGTATTTTCCTCATTTTTTCTTTTTTTTTACTTTCCTTGCTCTGTGCATTGAGATATATGAGTGACATGAAATAAACATCAATATTGTATTTTCCTCATTTTTTCTTTTCTTTTACTTTCCTTGCTCTGTGCATTGAGATATATGTGTGACATGAAATAAACATCAATATTGCATTTTCTTCATTTTTTCTTCTTTTTTTTTTAACTTTCCTTCTTGCTTTGGGCAGTGAGATATATGAGTGACATGAAATAAACATCACTTGCATTTTTTTTCATTTTTTCTATTTTTTATTTTTACTTTCCTTCTTGATTTGAGCAGTTAGTTATATGAGTGTCATGAAATAAACATCAATGTTGTATTTTCCTCATTTTTTTTTTTTTTTTTACTTTCCTGATTGCTTTCTGCAGTGAGATATATGAGTGACATGAAATAAACATTAATGTTGCATTTTCCTCTTTTTTTTTTTATTTACTTGAAGCAGCTGAACTCATTGAAATTTGCCAAAAGTTGTTTTAAACAATCTAATGGATAGTAAAACTAAAACTTTTGTAGAAATGCATAAATGCATCTAAAAACAGAAACGATATTGTTGTGAAGTTTGTGGATTATCATTTTTGATTACTCATATTTGTACACCCGCTGGAGATAAACCATATCGTTGTAAAGTATGTAAATCCGCATTTTCAATTAAGATAGTTTGTCAGTAAAAACATAAATTTTGTTTAAAAAATGTCACTTTTCAAAATAGGTGATTTTTATTTTTGGCTATTTCCTGGATTTTAAAAATATATTCTCCATGTCACCTTTTTCCCTTTCCTCTTGTTATTACCACAGCTCGGAAATGCCCCACGTAACTAAATAATCCCTTATCTCTAGAGATGTTATTAGGTCTTTCCTTTGAGGAGGCTCAGACATAATAATACTTTCACCATCCTTTTTTAACAGCAAGTCCTGTTTAGGAAGAGGATATGAAAAGCAATTGGGGTAATTATTTCAAAACCTGAATAGGAAGAAAAGCAATAATTGGCTGGGAATTTATTGCCTTTTCTATATCAGAAAGATAGTAGTTTAAAATACTCCATTAAAAATATCTGGAATGTTTTTTACGAACACATTGTTTTTTAGTCCTGATCAAACGACGTTCCCATTCCTGGCCCATCCAAGCTAAATATCAGTTCATCCCATAACTTCTGTCCGAATTTTACTTTTTTTTTTTTTTTTTAAATGAACGAAATTTAAAGAGTATTTTATAATGTCTAATGGAGCTGAACATTATTTTTATGTTTAGATGCATTTAAACTGGTCAAATTTTATTTCAGAGAACAATAAAATAAAATTTTGTTTAATTAAAACCCTGCTAACATGGAAGTACCCAAGAATCATTTGAAGCACATAATGCTTTATGAGTTCAAGAAAGGAAACTCAGCAGCCGAAGCTGCTAGAAACATTCACTCAGTTTATGGAGAGGAATGTGTGAATGAAAGAACTTGTAGAAGATGGTTTGCAAAATTCAGAGGTGGAGATTTCACCCTTGAAGATGAAGATCGAGCCGGACGTCCAGTTGAGTTTGATGAAAAGCTTCTTGTAGCAGCCCTTTAAGAAAATCCTGCTTTACCAGTTGAGGAATTGGCAGTGGTTCTCAGTTCAAACCATACAATTGTTCATCGTCATCTTCAACAACTTGGAAACGTTCCTAAACTTGGAAAATGGGTGCCTCATGAATTGTCTGAAAACAACCTCAAATCCCGAGTTGACATTTGCTCTTCTCTCCATTCTCGCCAACCTGTTTCACCTTTTTGGGATAGACTTGTGTCTGGCGACGAAAAATGGATCTTTTATCGAAATGTTAAGCGTCGTAGACAGTGGCTTGGTAAAGGGAAGGACCCCAGCCACAAGAGAAGGAACTTCATGGGCAAAAGGTTCTTCTTTCAATCTGGTGGGATCACCAAGGAATAATCCACTTTGAATTCTTACCACCTAATGCAACAATTAATGCTCAAATATACTGTCAGCAATTAGAGCGTTTCAACCAAGCTTTGAGGAAAAAAGGACCTGCTCTAGTGAATCGAAAAGAGGTGATGTTTCATCAGGACAATGCGCAACCCCACACAGCAAGAATCACGTTACAAAAGTTCGAAGAACTTGGTTGAGAGAAAATTCCTCATCCACCTTATTCTCCCGATCTTGCTTCTTCAGACTACCATTTGTTTCTTAGCTTACAGAATTATTTGAAAGAAACAGCTTTTGTAACACAGGAAGACGTTAAAACTGACATTTGTGAGTTCTTCGAATGAAAGCCAAAAGAATTTTACAGTAATGGAATTAGTAAGTTTGTTAATAGATGGAAGGAAGTCATAGATAATCAGGGAAAATACATTGTTGATTGAATCTGTAATTAAATGTAACATTTGGTCACTTGTTTTCTTTATTCAAAATTCGGACAGAACTTATGGCGATGACCTGATATAAAGTTATTGTAGGTTGCTTAATGCTAAAGTTAGAAAATCTGTCTAAAAACGGTTTAAAGTAAAGAAATTGTTTAATCATCTTTCATTCAGTGATAAGGAAGTTGACATAATCACTTTAAATTCCCATAAATGTTAGAGAATCTTATAAAGGCTAGCGCATACACTTCCTTCTCAAGTTCAATATGAATTGCCCTCACATTCATACAGGTGAATATCAAAAATATACATCTTATTAACACCTTTTTTTATTTTTAGTCATTAAATGTCCTGTAAAATCTGTGGGGTACAGCGTACCCGGATTAAAAGGAGAATTTAACACGGGATACCCTGCCCACAAAATACAACGCATATTTTAAGGAAAGACAAGACGATAAGGAACGTTTGTAGAAAATAGAACATTGTATATTTAATGTCATTCATGCAGAATAAACAAATTTGTATAATTTATATCTTGTCAATAGAGTAAAAAAGATTAATTTTTTAGTTCGTTTATGGCTAAACAAAATGATTTGAATAAAAAACATCCATGTGTTCGCTGTCTTTCAACAGAGTAGTAGAGTAATGTCTGTTTTTTTTTTTTTTATGTATCCGCCGAGTAGGTGGAAAGGAAAAAGGGCCGATCAATTAAAGTTGAAAAAGAGAGTGTGAATGAGAAATAAAAGATAAGAAGAAAATGTACTTATCGGGTTGAATTTTTTGGAGTCAGTTGTAAATTTGTTGTTGTTTTCCTTTCCTACCCCAATTTTTGATCTTAGTGTCCGTTTGAGTCAGTGACGGACCTGACTGTCAGTCTTCTGTCCTCTATGATCTCTGCGCCCTTCTGACTGATGATTGACTTGATTTTTCTCTATTTATAGCTAACTTTTTTTTCCACACTGATCGTTATTTTTTTTTAGTTTAGCAAATCGTCTCCTTTCATTGGTCAGAAAATTAATTTCACATCTTATTGCGAAATCTGTTTTTAGTCGTTTTGATCCGATTTTGCGGGTGTGCAAATATACTTTGTGTTTTTGAGTTATGTGTTGGAATGATATAGGATTTGTCTCCTATAAATCTATTCCTACATGAGATAATGGTTTGATCAATTTCACTCTATGTTTAGGAAGATTAGTTAATGTTGCATATTTAAATGAAAGTGGATATTTCCTGCAAAGATAATGGCTGGAAATGTAATTTTTAATAGTCTGGCTTTAGGAACCCAAAACCCTGAGAGCCTCAGTTTAATAAGGGTTCTACAAGATATTCCTAGATGCTTACATCTTTCCACTAAAAAAGGGATATTTGAGTATAGGTCCCAAATCACTGGGAAAACCTACTGAACCGACTTTTTCCTTGGTATCAACATTTTCGCCTTACACTCGACTTTCGATCTGGGTGAGGTCCTTGAATAGACCCTTTGTAAATTTTGTCTCCGTCAGATAATCTACACTGCATAAACTTGCATTTATTTTTTTAATTATAATACAGGTGTGGCACTACGCTAGAAGGGTAGCTCAATAGCTATATCGAGAGAGATGTAACACTAAAAGACACCGGAAGATTTAAAGGATAGCTCGATAGATATACTGAGAGAGATGAAGCAAGATTTTATTAAGTTCGGAAAGTTTGTTTTCTTCCTTGGATAAAGGCAGGAAATAAAACAGAAATATTAGATTCTTCCTAAGGAAACTATATGGCCGACAAGTTGACAGCTGATTTATGAAATGAACCTGAGAAAATGCGAAGTCATCAAACGACGGAAGGATAAAAGATATGGTGACCTTCGATGGCCAAGTCAGGAATTGGATTGACTTGAAGTGGAATGGCTATATTATTATTATTTTTTTTATTTTTATTTTTTTTTTTTTTAAGCATTTCACCTCAAGCAATGCGGGGAGCCACTAGCACGCAAGGGGTTACATAAAATTTAGAGCAAGATCAGATAGGAGTGCTGGAAGAAAGGATGAGGAGGAGGGTAGTGGAAAGATCAAGGCAACTGGAGATGTCGATTGACATTACACTTGAATAGCTGGAGATTATAGCTCTCAGGGAAACTGGAATAGGGAAGGGAGTTCCACAGGCGAGAAGTGCGAGATATGAAGCTATTGGAGTAGAAGAGACGGCTACATTTAGGAGTTTCGACAGTGAAGTGGTGAGAGCGGGATTCCAGCCTCGTAGGGCGCTTGAACTCATGAAGTCTGGGAACCAGCGAATGCAGCTCCTCGGAGCAATTGTCATGAAAGTATTTGTAGAACAGACAGAGAGAGGCGATGGCGTGTCTGTGAGAAAGTGACTGTAGACGAGATGCCAGAGCAAGGCCAACTACATTGCATATCCGCCTCGGAAGCCTATCAAGAACCCCGAGGCAAACAGAGGGGGCACCAGACCATATATGGCAGCAATACTCCATGCAAGGGCGAATTGTTGATATGTAGATCTGGAGTATCGATTCCGGGGAGAAAAATTTCCTGGCGCGGCACAGGGAGCCAACTTTTCTTGCGGTGGACGAAGCAACTGACTCAATGTATTTATTCCATCTCAGGTCAGCAGTCAACGTGAGACCGAGCAGCCGCAGAGAGTCGTTAGGTGAATCTAAGCGAAAGAAGCCATCTGGATAGTTTAAACCCACAAGGGATTGGGAGAGGTGGTGTAAGAACATTCAAGTCGATGGAGGATTTTACTAAGACAGAATCGAAATGGAGATATTAATTGTTAATTGCTATTTAAAATCTGGGTTATGGGATTTCCTGCAGGTCATAAAACGGTAAGGAACTGTTGGTCGAGAGATAAGATTTTCTGGGAATAAAAGCAAAGTTAGAAAATTGATTTGTATCACTTGTCAAAAAGATAGGAAATTAATGTAAGCACATGTAGACATATTCAAACAACAATAAATAAAATTTAATTATAAATATAACCTCCTATAATTAATGCCTTAATACTTAAGGTACTACCGAATTAGATAAGAAAATTTAAATAATAGTTAAGTGAAGACATGACAATGTAAAGATAGAAGAAAAATGACGAAAGGAGAAACAACCACAATATTGTACACATGGACAATTATTTGTTTTTTTTGAATAACACATACTTTGGAAAATTTGCAAACAGACACGCGCGCATGCGCACACTGAAAGAAGAAGAAAAAATCAAACTTGCACCAATCATGTCCTAAATGACTTCCGGAAGTAAAAAAGTTTTTGAAGACCAGATCCAGAATGAAAATTTTGATTCAGGATATAATTTACATACAAGTTCAAGAAGCATTTTGCGGCCAAGATGACTAGGATCAAACTGTAGTAACTGTTCCAGCTAAAGGCAGCTGGCCGACAACTCCATCCATCATCATCACCAGTCGCAACTACAGCTCACCAACGGCTGCTACTCCAGCCCACTAAACATCTTCAGCTCCAGCCAGCCATCCTTGCCAGGAACAACGATATGCAATAAACAGTGCTTTTTCAGGACACTACAAAACTATCCTTTCCAGGGCAACATTTTTCAAAAACTATAAAACTCTTCTTTTCTGGACAGTTCCCAACGCCCACAAAATTATCCTTTTCCAGGACAACAATTCTCAACACCCACAAAACTGTCCTTTTTATTTGGAGATTTTTTTTCAATACCCACAAAACTAAACGAGGAGGGCAACATTTGTCAATGCCCACAAAACTGACCTTTTCAGGACAACAATTCTCAACATCTACAAAACTGTCCTTCTTCAGGAGAACAATTCTCACTGTCCACAAAACTGTCCTTTTTCAGGAGAACGTTTCTTAATACCCACAAAACTGACCTTTTCAGGGCAACATTTGTCAATTCCCACAAAACTGACCTTTTCAGGACAACAATTCTCAACGCCTACAAAACTGTATTTTTGATAGAGAAATTTCACTGTCCACAAATATGTCCTTTTCAGGAGAACGTTTTAATGCCCAAAAAACTGAAATTTTTCAGGGCAACATTTGTTTTTCATCATTTTGAAATTTTGACCTTTTCAACAACAATTGAAAACGCCATAAAAACTGTCCTTTTCAGGAGAAAAAACTTTTCAATACCCAAAAACTGTCCTTTTTGGAGAACTGTTTCAATACCCACAAAATATTTTCAGGGCAACATTTGTCAATTTCCACAAAACTGACCTTTTGGACAACAATTTCAAATTTACAAAACTGTTTTTTTCAGGAGAACAATTTGGTCCAACGAAAACTGTCCTTTTTTTCAGAGATAAAAAACTTAAATAACAATGCCCACAAAATTATGAATTTTTTCAGGCAACATTTGTCAATTCCTACAAAACTGACCTTTTTTTCAGGACAATAATGTTATCAATTTACAAACTGTCCTTTTCAGGAGAACAATTTTACTGTCCAAACAATTTCAAATTTTAAGGAGAACGTTTCTTAATGCCCACAAAACTGACCTTTTCAGGGCAACATTTGTCAATTCCCACAAAACTGACCTTTTCAGGACAACAATTCTCAATGCCTACAAAACTGTCCTTTTTCAGGAGAACAATTCTTACTGTCCACAAAACTGTCCTTTTTCAGGAGAACGTTTCTTAATGCCCACAAAACTGACCTTTTCAGGACAACAATGAAAGATAAAATGCAAATAAAACTGAGATATTTTTCAGGACAACAATTTCAATGATTTTTTTAACTGTCCTTTACAGAACATTTTTTTCAAAAACATGAACATGTAGAATGATTTTTGCATATGCACAAAAATTTTGTGATAAAATTCAATTTATTTGGTTAAAAATTTGAAAACTTTTCGTTTTATGTATCTGTCTTTTATTATATATATATATATATATATATATATATATATATATATATATATAGAAAATATTTTTATGTTTATACATTTTTTTATATGTGTATAATTTTTAAAGAATGTATAAACAAAAAAATGTTATAAAATAATGTTGATTTTGTACATTTTATAATGTATGACGTCATATATATATATATATATATATATATATATATATATATATATATATATATGACGTTGTTAATAAAATATTTTTTTTTATGTAATATATTTCAAATTCGGGTTAGGTGTTTCTTTTTGGTTATTATTTTTTTTTTAAAGAAGAAAGTTAACTTTTAAATTAGAGTTAGGTGTTTTTTTTTGTTTTTTTTTGGTTATTCTTTTTTTTAAAGAAGAAAATTAACTTTCAAATCAGGGTTAGGTGTTTTTCTTTTGTTATTCTTTTGTTTGTCGATGTTTACATATATTTGTTGAAAGTTAACTTTATTCTTAAATTAATACAAAAAATCGCTTTTATTTGAAACGCGTTTAATTTCTGAAAGAAATTAGTTCAGCAGTAAATGACGCTCGGGAATTTAAATTTTGAAAATTTAGTAAAACGAATGTCATTTTAATTATATATATATGTAACTTTTGGATATAAGAGATCCGGATATAGAGATTTTTTCTGGTCCCAAATTAGAGTCTTTGTTAATGTATATAAAATAGATAAAAATTGAATATAAAGACTTCTTCTTCGGTCCCGACAACTCTCTTATATCCGGGTTACACTGTATTTTATTAATTTTTAAAAAGAAAGTAAGAAGAATTACTTTTTTACCAACTTATGTCATAGTTCTTAAATTTACTAATTTTCTTTGAAACTAAATTCTTGGACAAATATTGGAGGTATAAAAGGTTTTTAATTTTGTTGATTACTTTGGTCAACAATAAACTTTATGAAAAATAAGATAAAACAACGGAATGCGATACAAATAAATGCTTTCCTATTTGGCATATTGTTTGACTATTATTGAGCAAGGAACAAATTCTTCTTTTGCACCGGTTAAGTCATTCCTTTGTTCTGTTCAGAAACGACGCGCTTTCTATTTGCAAATAATTAATCTTTTTTTTAAAATACAATTTCTTTAAAAATAGGAAGTTTTATTGATTTCATTGTCGAGCTTGAAAAAGAAATATCAAATTCAACAACTTAATCCTGTTTGTTTTTCTATGAAAAGGTTTTATTGGCAGTGAAAAGGTAAGTTGTTAAAATAAAAACAAACCATCTTCTTTAAAAACAGTACAAAAAAAGAATTTTAAATAAATTAAATGCTTTCTTCGAATTTAAATTTCGGTTTTATTTGAAAAATAAAAGCCTAATGTGAGTGAGAATTAAAAAGAAAAATTAATTTCATATAATTTCCCCGTAAATATTTTCGTTGTCATTTTTTAAATACAGAATTTTAAAAGATGTTTTTAAATAAATTATCAATGAAGTTTTTTTTTAAATGAAAATAATTCTACTAAAAATTCGTTAGTGCATTATTAATTTATTTATAAAAAAAAACAAGAAAAAATATTCTAATTAAATACATTGTCTTTCGGATTAAGAGAAAATTTTAAATTTTTTTGGAAATTCTTTAGAATGATTTGAAAAATAAGTGTTTTTCATTTAAAGTAAATGAATCAAACACCGGATACAAAATTTCTCTTGGATGTTAGTTTGCTTTATTTAAATTTAAATTATGTTTTTTTATAAAAAAAAATTGTTCCTGGAATCATTTGTTTGAAACGGTTTCTTAAAGGATTAAATTTTAAAATTCTTAATTTCAAAAAGTTTTTGTTAAATATTATAAATTATAATTTTTTTTGGATAAAATTTTCAAAAAAAACAATTTTGAAACAATAATTTATTTTTTTAGAAAATAAATGTTTTTCCTTATCTTTGTCAAATTTGAATTAAAAAGGAAAATATACATAAAAATGTTTAAAAATTTTTTTTATAAATATTCTTTAAATTTCAAAATTATTTTAAATTTATAAAAATTGAAACAAAAAATTAAAAGCTTATATAATTAAAGCATTTAAATTTTTGAAAAATTATTTTATATCGTTTCAATATTTTTTTTGCTCAAAATTTTTTAAAAAAAAAATTTCCACTAAATTATTTATTTTTTGAAAAAAAAATTTTGATTAAAACATTTGTTTGAAAGATTTCATAGTAAAATAAATCAGAATTTTTTAAAATTTGTTTTTCAAAAGGAAATTTTAAAACAAAACAAAATATTTTTTTGCAATTTTTTTAAAAATGGTTTTTATTTAAATGAAAAAATTCATATCATTTCGATTTAATTAAATTTTTTTTTTTTTCCTTTCATTTTTCTGGAAATGAAAATTTTTTTAATTTTTATTTTTTTAATTCCAATATTTTCAAAAGATTTATTTTTTTTTAAAACAGGAAATTTATAAATTCATGATTATAAATAAAAATTTGTTTTAAAATTAAAATTTAAAACAAAAAAAAAAAAAATTTTTTTTTTTTTATTTTATTAATTTTATCATCCCTGAAATTTTAACTAAAATGTTTAAATTTTTATAATTTCATTTTATTATATTTTTTAATTTTGCAATTTTTTTATTTAATAAATTATAAGGGATAATTCAATTATTAAATTTTAAAAAAAATAACTGATAAATAAAATAAAAGAATTTTTTATTTAAATTAATTAAATTTTTTTTTAAATTTTAAAAAAATTATTTAGGTAAAATTCATAATAAGTGTAAAATTTCCAAAAAAATTATAACTTTTAAATTTTTTGAAATATTGAAAAAAATTTGAAATTAAATTTTAAATATTTTCTCATTTAATCATTTAATAATGAATTTTATTTTTTGAAATCCTTGATTTTTACAAATTATTTAAGAATAACAATCAAAAAAGCAAAAAGTTCATGAAAAATTAAAGTTATTAAAAAAATAAATTGAAAATCTAGATATTATTTTATAAAATTTTTTTTAGAAATTTTTTTTAAATTTATTAAAAAAATCATTGAATAAATTTACATTAAAAATAAATTCTAATTTTATTTAAAAAAAAAAAAAAAAAAAATCAGAAAATCTATTAAATAAAAAAATGGAACGTCCATAAAAAAAATTTTATGTTTTTCAATGAATAAAAAATTCCTTTTAACATAAAAAGTATATTTTTATTAAAAATTTGGCTATAGTAAAATTCAAATTATTTTTCTCAATTTTTAAAAATGTCATCCATAATTTTAATGATGGTTAAAATAAAAAAAATTAATTTTAAATTTTCAATCAGTTTTTAAACTTAAAAAACTAAAGATTTTTCAAAATTTAATGAAAGTAAAAATTTGATAAAAAAATTTTTTGTTTGCTTATAAATTTAAAAAGTTTTTTTAAAAATTTTAAAAAAGAATTTTAGAAAAATATTTTTCTAATGAAAAAAAATGATTTGAAAAATTTTTTTTATCAAAATTTTTCTAAAAATAATTTTATTTAAAAAAAAAATATAAAATATAAAATTACTGAAATTAATATCTTTTTTTTAAAAAAACAAATTCGAAAAATTTTGTCTTTAAAAAAAAAAAGAAATTTCAAATTACGTTATATCTCAAAATTAAAAATTTTTAAGGCAGAAAGGTAAAAGTTTAAACATTTTTTAAATCCTTTGAAAAATATTTAAAAACTAGAAAAAACTTTTTTAGAGATTAATGATTTGGTTTTTAATAAAAAAAATAAAAAAGAATTTAAATAAAAAATGAATATTTTTGTTTTTATGAAAAATAAAAAACAAAAAACAATTTCATAAAAACATGTTTTTTGAAAAATTTATTACATAAAATGAAAAAAATAAAAAAAATAAATAATATTTCAAATTTAAAAATGCAAAAAATGAATTTTAATTAAATTAAATTTTATTTGAATTTCAAAAAATTTTTTAAATTATTAAATTTTTAAATATTTTCAATTAACCATCCTTTGTAAAAAACCCAAACCTTCTAATTTGAAAGAATTATTTTAAACATTAATTGATGGAAAAATTAAAGGGAGAAAAATTCATTTAAAAACAAAAAAAATAAAAAAATTTTTTAAAAAAATTATTAAAATTTGGAAGAGAATTTTTTTCAGATCAAAACAAAGGATTAAAAAATTTTTAAATTTTTATAAAAAAAAACTTTTATATTTTTATATTAAATTAGAATTTTTAGTTTTTTTAAATTTTTAAATAAATTAAAAAAATGAAAATTTTTATTTCAATTTTTTTTTAATAATTTTTTGCAGAAAAAAAAAATTAAAAGGATAAAAAATAACTATTTTTGAAAAAAAAATTTCAAAACATTTTTTTTAAAAAAAACTTGAAAAAAATATTAAAATCATTTCTTTTTTAAGTTCCTTTTATTTCTAAAATTTATTTAAATCAAATATTTTATTTTTTATAATATTCAGTTTTTCAATTAAAATTGTTTTCCTGATTGTTTGAAAATTTTATTCCAACTTAAAAATTTTTTTAATGAATTTTTTTAATTAAATAAAGAATAGAGAGAAAAAAAATTAAAATTTTTGATTTTTTTTTTAATTATCATTTTTTTTTTTTTGGAATATATTACTTATTTAATGTTTTTTTTTTTAATTTAATTAAATTAAAAATTAATTATTTACATTATTGTTTAAAAAAATTTTTGGAAAATGCTTTAAAAAAAACCTTTCTTGATAATAGTATCAAACAAAAAATTTTTTTTTTTATTAATTTATTTAATTTTTTTATTTTTCATGAAAATAATTGATTTTATTTAAATAAAGAATAATTATTCAAAGCAGTAATATTAAAAAATGGGAAAAATTAAATTATTCAAATGAATTTAGATAGACTTTGGTTTTTTTTTGATAATAAAAGAAAATCATTATGACATATTTAAACAATTTACAACTGTTACTATTTTATTTTTTAAAATATTTTTAAAAATTATTTTGGTCATTTACAAAAAATTAAATTTTTATTTAATTTTTATTGACTTTTTAAGTTAATTAACAAAAATTTCCTTAAAATTGAAAAATTAAATTTTCAATAACAAAAGTTTTTGCATTTAAATTCCAATAAAAAATTTTTCTTTATTAAAAAAAAATTGTTTTTCAAAAAATTTTTCAAAATTTTTGAAAAAACAAAAAAAAAAAAAAATGTAAGATTTTCAAATTTGAATTTTAAAAATATGTAAATATTTAAAAAAACCATTTTAAAAATAAAATCTTTAAATAGATTTTTAATATTTTATATTCCAAAATTAATTTGATTTTGTTAAATAATGTTTGGGTTTTTTTAAAAAAAAAAAATTGATTTATAAAAGGAACTTTTTTTTAGCCGATTAAATTTTTTTTTTTTACAAAAAATGTTTTATTATTTAAGAAAAATAAAAAATGGGGATTTTAATTTTAAAATTTCAAAAAAAAACATAAAAATTTACAAATTAAGATTTAAATTTTTTAATTATGCTGAATTTATATAGGTACCTCCACGAGATTGCTAAAAAAAAGAAGCATAGCATGATGAAAAAAGACGCCAAACTTGACGAAAACAAAATTTTATCGTCTAAATGTTTATGTTATTATTAAGAGGAAAGATCAAAGTATTTTTTTTTTTTTTTTTTTTTTAATCGTTCCTAGCACGTCTGAAATTTTCGTTAAAAAATTTTTTTTTTTTGAGTCAGCAAAAAAACAGATAATCAATTCATCAATTTTTTTTTTCCATTTTAAAAAAAAATGAAAATCTCAGTTTGAAATTTTTAAAAAAATCAATTATCATTTTTTCAAAAACTTATTTTAAGAAAATCAGAAATTATAATGTTTATTTAAAATATTTTGAACCAAACTTAACTTAGCTTCTGTGCCAAAAAGATGTAATTTGAAAAAATAAAACAAAGCAGGTCATAAACTTTCGCATCACTTGACAGGTGATGAATGACATATTGACGGATTACGTGAGGATAATTTGTTCTACGGAAGGGAAAAGTGAAATTATTTAGATTTAAGTGAACAAATTATTTACCTCGTTATTTTTAAGGAAAACTTTCAGCTCTAATTTTTTTTTTTTTTTTTTTTTTTGTACTTAGCTTTCATTTTTACGTTTACGATGCTTTATGGAAAATATATTATAAAAAATTAAAATAAGACTGTTAAGAGTGAGATTAAATTTCATAAGAAAGGTATCTAATTAATTTATAGGTACATTTTCTTATGAAATTTTATCAGAAGTGTACATAAAATACTATAATTTTATGTACATTTATTACAATTTATTTTACTGTGTTATTTGTATTTCCATTCATTTTATTATTGATTTTGATATTTCATTTATGGAAAAATGTCATAACTGAGATTAATATAAAAATAAGATCATATAAATTTCATAAGATGATACTGATACTTGTAGGTACCCTTCTCAGTTGAAACTGGAAAATCAAATTAACTTCTCTACACATGTTTCGCAAAAGTAAAGGCCTTAACAGCGGAGAACAATGCTTAACTCAAATAATGCAACTTAATTGTATTCTGGTTGGTCGTCTGTACATTATAAATTAAAGCCTGATTATAAACACAAAATTACATTTCTTAATTACTGCGGATCTTCTGATTAGTCAAAATGATACAATTTACAATGCGCTAAAAAGATCTATCTCATAAGGACATTTAGAAAGGTTGATGAAAAATTTTTAACTAATTTTATAATATTTTAACAACTTAAATGTAAAAATCTATTATAATTAAAGAAATAACAAATAATTGTATTAAAAATTCATTTTTCATTGAAAAAAAAATTTTTTGCTTTCAGAAAATATTGTCCATATTCATAAAAACAACTAAAAGCAAATAAAAGCATTTGAAATTAAATAATATATTTGTTTTATTGAGTTTTGTATGTTACAATTCAGAGCTGATTTTCAGGTAGGGGTCCAAAAAAAAAAAAAAAAAACATGATTTGCATTCCTCAAAGCCTTGTGCTTTTTTTTAACTATTGTAATCACTAAAACCCGATGCGATCGAATTTCTAGAGTTTTCATAAAATTAGTTATGGGGGGTAATAAATATAAAAAAAATTTCTGCCATGACTTTTTAAAAAAAAACATATTTATAATAATTTCGATCATCTGTGAATAGTTTCTGAAAGTTTCATTAACATCTGACAATTATTTTTATTTTTGCAAGATTTTCCAAATTAATGTGTGTTAAAAAAAAAAAAAAAAACGTGCTAAAATTGTATATTTATTTTACTAGTTGATACAAAGAGAAACAAGGTTTTTTTAAAAATTTAGGATGTTCAAAAAAGAAAAAATTTTTAAAAAAATTTTAAAAAAACTTTGGTCTTTCCTATTTAATAATAACATAAGCATTTAGAAAAAAAATTTTGTTTTCATCAAGTTTGGCGTCTTTTTCATCATGCTAACATTTTTTTTAGAAGTTACCAATGGTAATCAAAATTTTAGTGAAGGCTAAAGAATGATTTGAAATGTATATTTGTCGATTTTGAATTAATTTTTTTTAACCCCAAAAAAAAAATAAATTTTACAAATTTAAAAAATTAAAAATAAAAATGTTTTCTTAAATTTTTTTTTTTAAATTTTTCTACAAAATTTTCATTTTTTGTTATAAAAATTGAGAATAGTGTAATTTTGATTTAAGAAATTGATATAATTTAATCCGGATAGGTTTCAATTTGAATTTCAAATTAGAGCTTTAGAAAGTTCTTTTCAAACCCGAAAAACATTTTTAATATTAACATTTAAAATTTTGGTCTTTAACATTTTAGTGTCATTTTTCTGGTGAAAAATACGTTGATTTTGTAATTCTTGTAAAAATCAAATAAATGTTATATTTAAAGAAAACATTGTGATACACCATATTTAATTTCTTGAAATTTTGAGAAATTAGATTTTTTTAAGTTAAAAGTAGAACTCCATTGAAAATGTAAATCATTCAATGCTTTTGTTTCATAAAAAATCTGCTCTTGGATCAATTAAAAACAAAAATAAAAATATTTTTATGTCATTATTTAATTAGAATAGCTTTTAATTGCTTTTTATAAATCCAATGACACTGTGATTTGAAGAAAATTTTTTTTTCGATGAAATGAATTTTCCATTTGAATTTTGATTTTTTAAAATTTTTTAAATAATATCATCTATAATTAAAAATTTTAAAAATTTTGCATTATTTTCTTTAAAATAACAGAATATTGTTAAAAGCAAAAATATATTTAAGTTAAAAATTGAAAAGCTTAATATAAGTTAATTTTTGCATTGCACAAAATATATAAAATCGAAAAAATAATTTTAAATTATTTTTTACTTTAAACGTTCTAATTTTTCTTTGTATGGGAATCTATACATGACATTATTATTAAAAGGTCTCATGTTGTAAGAGTTGTTCTCCTTTTTCAAAGAAATTTGTTTGCGATTTGTTATTGCATGTTTATGTCTCAACAGGTTTTTCTCATCATCCCTTCAAAGTTTTAAAACTAGAAAATGTAAAAAAAATTGATCATATCTCTCTAGGTTGCCACTTACGATTCCGGTGTTTTTTCTTTCATTTGTTAACTATTATTTTAACAAATCATAGGTTATATTAATAAAAGATCTCTTCTCCTTGGCACTGATGAAAATGATGTTAGGCAGAGATTCCTGCAGCAGAGAATCACACTCCAGGTAGTGCTGGCTATGGAATCAATCATTTGTTTCTGATTTGAAAATTTTCTGATTTTAATCATATACATTTCATAAAATATGATGTGATGGTGAAGCAGTCTTGTTTCACTATAAAAAGTTCGATCATCACTGGTGGCTGCTGCTGCTGCATTATTGAAACAATAATTACATGTATCTCTTAATATAGACTGCTTTCATATATTATTCTCTGTCCCTACTAATATATCATTTATGCCTTTTTTCTTCACAGATGCTTTGGATGTACATTGAGAATTTTATGAAGGAAACAAATATATGCTACATGATTCATGTGAATGTTATGGATCAACATGGTCAAAAGCATAATACTGAACTTCACCTGGCAAGAGTTTGAAATGTGTGCTTTATCTTTCTAAATAAACACATTACATCTCATGCATAAATAATCAGGAAACATCAGCTGCTAAACTCTTGTGAAGTGAGACATAATAGACCAAATGGAAACGCATATTACAAAGAAATCATATTCATGTGAATTTTGTGGTTCTGCATTTGCACAGAAGTCTAATAGGGACAACCATATGAATACTCATACTGGAGAGAAACCATATTAATTTAAAGTTTTATTAATCCCAAAAATTTTCACAATAAAGATTTGGTGAATCATATGTATAGACATACTGAGAGAAACCTTATTCTTTGAAGTTTTGGATTTGCATGTTTGGTATTCAAAATATTGATACACTTTTACATTATCAATAGTACAATGAAAGAGATTTAAATACAAAAAAATGTAAGTTTATGGATCTGCTTTTTTCATCAGGAATTATTTTAAACAGAGTGAGGAAAAAAAATGTGTTCTTACACACACACTTTGGAGAGAAACCATAAATTATTGAATTTGATGTTTTTTTGTTCTTCTGTATTTTCACAGAAATCACATTTAGTGATTATTTAGATGAAATATTTTTACAAAATGTATTTTTGGAGAGAAACCCAACAGAAATTTTTTAGTGTGGAATCTGTAAGTTTGTGGATCTGAAAAATTTTACGGAAGACAATTTGATGTTCAATCATTGCAAAAATTTGTTGAATTTATTCTGGAGAGAGTTTATTAATTTAAAAAAATGAAAATGTATTTTGTATTCACTCTTCATTTTCACAGAAGTTGCATTTTATTTTGAGTTTGCACATTCGAAATAATGAAACTGAAACACAGGAGAAAAATTATTTTTGTGAATATATTTGTGCAATAAAAATGGATCTGCATTTTCACAGAAGAAAAAAAAAATTAATTTTAAAGTCATACAGGAAATGTTATTTCTATTTACCCACAGTTCATTTTTTTATGAAAAGAAACCATTATAAATTTGACAGACAAGTTTGTTGTTCTACTTAAATTTTTCACATAAGTCCAATTTTAATCAAACATATATTTAACAATAAAAAGAGAAACTTATTATTCTTTTTGAAGTTTGAACAGTCAATTATTAATTTTAGAGAAGTTAAAATGTATTCTACTTGACTTCAATTTTAGTTACCCCAACAGAACAGTCAATTATTGGAGAGATGTTTTATTTAAATAAAAATTTATTGGATCTCAGTCTTTTTTTTACATCCGGAAACTTCAATTATTAATTTAATAAGACATATGGAATACATACTGAGAGAAACCATTCCTTATTAATTTTAGTTTGTGGTTTTTGAAATAAAATGTTTCTGTGAGAAGTTTATTTTAGTGAACATATCAATTACCACAGATGACAGAAACATTTGCAAATGAAATGAAGTTTGTGGGTTTTTCTTTTTCAAAATGCCAAATTTGGTCAATCATATGCAACGATACAATTATTAATTTTAATTTGAATTTTGTGGATACTCTTCCTCTTTTTTTTCATGGATGTTTGAGTTTTGCAGTAAAATATTATACAATTTTATCAGAAAAATATTTTAGATGTTGCTTCTCATGTGCAAAAAAAATGTATTCTCTACTTATTCACTTTCTATTTTATCATGACAGGAGAATAGACAATTAATTTTAGATGTTTGCCTTTGCAATAAAAGTACACTTATTGAGTTCATTTTTTTATCAATTATTAATTTTAGATGTTATCATATCTCCAATTGTTTAATCCTTTTTTTTCATTTTATTAACCCCAACAGATTTTCAAAATTAAAAAAACTTGCAAGAAACTTGCATCTTACACAATCCACTTTTTAATGGAGAGAACAGTCAATATTTTGTAGATGTTTGCATATCTGGCAAAAAATGTATGCATTTTAAGTCAGGACAGAACAGTCAATTATTAATTTAAGATTTGTCTGTGCAAAAAAATTTACTTTTTCAAAACAGAACAGTCAATTATTAATTTTAGATATTTTGTATATTCTCATGTGCAATAAAAATGTATTATCTACTTATCCTATTCACTCTTCCTCTTTTTATCATTATCCCAACAGAACAGTCAAATCAATTATTAATTTTAGATGTTTGCATATCTCATGTGCAATAAAAATAAATTTTTATTTTATTCACTCTTCCTATTTTATCATTACCCCAATTATTGAAGTCAATTATTAATTTTAGATGTTTGCATATCTCATGAATATAAAAATGTATTCTCTACTTATTCACTCTTCCTCTTTTATCATCACCCCAACGGAACAGTCAATTATTATTTTAAATGTTTGCATTTCTCATGTGTAATAAAAATGTATTCTCTACTTAGTCACTTTCCCTTTATCATTACCACAGCAGAAGAGTCACTTATTAATTTTAGGTGTTTGCAAATCTCATGTGAAATAAAAATGTATTCTAAACTTATTCATTCTTCCTCTTTTATCATAACCCCAACAGAAAAGTCAATTATTAATTTTAGATGTTTGCATATGTCAGGTGCAATAAAATTGTATTCTCTACTTATTCACTCTTCCTCTTTTATCATAACCCCAACAGAAATGTCAATTATTAATTTTAGATGTTTGCATATCTCATGTGCAATAAAAATGTATTCTCTACTTATCCTATTCTCTCTTCCTCTTTTATCATTAACCACAACAGAACAGTCAATTATTAATTTTAGATGTTTGTATATCTCATGTGCAGTAAAAATGTATTTCTACTTATTCACTCTTCCTCTTTTTATCATTACCCCAACAGAACAATCAATTATTAAATTTAGATGTTTGCATATCTCATGTGCAATAAAATGTATTCAAACTTATTCACTATTCCATTTTATCATTATCCCAACAGAACAGTCAATTTTTAATTTTAGATGTTTGCATATCTCATGTGCAATAAAAATGTATTCTCTACTTATTCATATATTTAGTCTTTTATTATTATCCCAACAGAACAATCAATTATTAAAGTTTAGATGTTTGCATATCTCATGTGCAATAAAAATGTATTCTATTTACTTATCTATTGACTCTTCCTTTTTTATCATTGCCCCAACAGAACAGTCAATTATTAATTTTAGATGTTTGTCATATCTCATGTTAAATAAAAATAAAAGTGTATTCTCTTTACTTATCCCAACAGAACACTATTCCTTTTTTTCATTACCTTTTACAACAGAACACTTAATTATTAATTTTAGATGTTTGCATATCTCATGTGCAAAAAATGTATTTCTACTTATTCACTCTTCCTCTTTTATCATTACCCCAACAGAACAGTCAATTATTAATTTTAGATGTTTGCAAAATATCTTTTTCTTCTTGTGCAATAAAATGTATTCTGTACTTATTCACTTTCCTCTTTTATCATTACCCCAATAGAACAGTCAATTATTAATTTTAGATATTTGTATATCTCATGTGCAATAAAAATGTATTTCTACTTATACACTATCCTCTTTTATCATTACCCCAACAGAACAGTCAATTATTAATTTTAGATGTTTGCATATCTCAACAATAAAAAATGTATTCTCTACTTATACACTATTCTTCCTCTTTTATCATTATCCCAACAGAACAATCAATTATTAAATTTAGATGTTTGCATATCTCATGTGCAATAAAAATGTATTCTCTAGTTATTCACTCTTTCCTTTTTATCATTACCCCCAACAGAACAATCAATTATTAATTTTAGATGTTTGCATATCTCAATAAAATGTATTTCTACTTATTCACTGTTCCCTTTTATCATTATCCCAACAGAACAGTCAATTATAAAAAATGTTTATATCTCATGTGCAATAAAAAATTATTCACTTATTCACTTTCTCTTTTTATCATTATCCCAACAGAACAGTCAATTATTAATTTTAGATGTTTGTATATCTCATGTGCAATAAAAATGTATTCTCTATCTTATTCACTCTTCCACTTTTATCATTACCCCAACAGAACAGTCAATTATTAATTTTAGATGTTTGCAATAAAAATATCTTATTCATGTGCTTTTAAATTACCCCCAACAGAACCTCAATTAAAATGTTTATATCTCATGTGCAATAAAAATGTATTTTTACTCTCTTCCTATTTTATCATTACCCCAACAGAACAGTCAATTATTAATTTTAGATGTTTGCATATCTCATGTGCAATAAAAATGTATTTCTCTACTTATTCACTATTCCTCTTTTTATCATTATCCCAACAGAACAGTCAATTATTAATTTTAGATGTTTGCATATCTCATGTGCAATAAAATGTATTCTCTACTTATTCACTCTTCCTATTTTATCATTACCCCAACAGAACAGTCAATTATTAATTTTAGATGTTTGCATATCTCATGCAATAAAACTTATTATTCTCCTTTTATCATTATAGTAAATTATTAATTTTAGATGTTTGCACATCTCATTCCTCTTTTATTATTATCCCTTTAACAGAAGAACATCAATTATTAATTTTAGATGTTTGCATATCTCATGTGCAATAAAAATGTATTTCTACTTATACACTATTCCTTTTTTTTCATTATCCCAACAGAACAGTCAATTATTAATTTTAGATGTTTGCATATCTCATGTGTGCAAAAAATGTATTTTTTATCATCACCCCAACAGAACAGTCAATTATTAATTTTAGATTATCTCATGTAATAAAAATGTATTTCCTACTTATTCATCATTACCCCAAAAGAATAGTCAATTATTAATTTTAGATGTTTGCATATCTCATGTGCAATAAAAATGTATTCTTATTACTCTTCCCTCTTTAACATCACCCCAACAGAACAGTCAATTATTAATTTTAGATGTCATTGCAATATATCTTCCACATAACAGAAACAGTCAAATTAATTTTAAATGTATATCTCTTTATGTACAAAATTATTATTTATTCTTTTCCTCTTTTTACCCCCCAACAGAACAGTCAATTATTAATTTTAGATGTTTGCATATCTCATGTGCAATAAAAATGTATTCTCTACTTATTCATTGACTTTCCTCTTTTATCATTACCCCAACAGAACAGTCAATTATTAATTTTAGATGTTTGCATATCTCATGTGCAATAAAAATGTATTCTCTACTTATTCACTCTTCCTTTTATCATTATCCCAACAGAATAGTCAATTATTAATTTTAGATGTTTGCATATCTCATGTGCAATGAAAAATGTATTCTCTACTTATTCACTCTTCCTTTTTTATCATCACCCCAACAGAACAGTCAATTATTAATTTTAGATGTTTGCATATCTCATGTGCAATAAAAATGTATTTATCTACTTATTAACATCACCCCCTCTTTTCAATTATTACCCCAACAGAATATCTCATGCAATAAAATTAATTTTAGATGTTTGCATATCTTTATCATTACCCCAACAGAAAAATGTATTTTTACTTATTAATAAAAATGTATTCTCTTTATTCACTCTTCCTCTTTAACATCACCCCAACAGAACAGTCAATTATTAATTTTAGATGTTTGCATATCTCATGTGCAACAAAAATGTATTCTCTACTTATTCACTCTTTTCTTTTAACATTACCCCAACAGAACAGTCAATTATTAATTTTAGATGTTTGCATATCTCATGTGCAATAAAAATGTATTCTACTTATTCACTATTCCTCTTTTTATCATTATCCCAACAGAACAATCAATTATTAATTTTAGATGTTTGTATATCTCATGTGCAATAAAAATGTATTCTCTATTTATTCACTTTTCCTCTTTTTTATCATTACCCCAACAGAACAGTCAATTATTAATTTTAGATGTTTGCATATCTCATGCAATAAAAATGTATTTCTACTTATTCACTCTTCCTCTTTAACAATACCCCAACAGAACAGTCAATTATTAATTTTAGATGTTTGCATATCTCATGAATAGCAATAAAAATGTATTCTATTTTTATTTTACTCTTCCACTTTTTATCATTACCCCAACAGAACAGTCAATTATTAATTTTAGATGTTTGCATATCTCATGTGCAATAAAAATGTATACACTATTACTTTTATTACCCCAACAGAACAGTCATAATTATTAATTTTTTAGATGTTTGTATATTCCAATAAAAATGTATTCTCTACTTATTCACTCTTCCTTTTAACTTTTATCACCCCAACAGAACAGTCAATTATTAATTTTAGATTTTGTATCTCTTCACTGAAAATGTATTCTACTTATCCCAACAGAACAGTCAATTATTAAAGATGTTTGCATATCTCTGCAATAAAAAAAACTTATTCACTTATTTCTTCCACTTTTATTATCACCCCAACAGAAACAGAATGCGTTCAATAAAATGTATTCTACTTATTTTAGATGTTTCAATTATTAATTTTAGATATTTCATCTCATGTGCAATAAAATGTATTCTCTACTTATTCACTCTTCCTCTTTTAACATCACCCCAACAGGAAGTCAATTATTAATTTTAGATGTTTGCATATCTCATGTGCAATAAAAATGTATTCTCTATTTATTCACTATCCTCTTTTTATCATCACCCCAAACAGAACAGTCAATTATTAATTTTAGATGTTTGTATATCTCATGTGCAATAAAATGTATTTCTACTTATTCACTCTTCCTCTTTTATCATTAACCCCAACAGAACAGTCAATTATTAATTTTTTAGATGTTTGCATATCTCATGTGCAATAAAAAATGTATTTTCTACTTATTCACTCTTCCTTTTTAACATTACCCCAACAGAACAGTCAATTATTAATTTTAGATGTTTGCATATCTCATAATTGAAAAATGTATTCTCTTTATTCACTCTTCCTCTTTTATATTACCCCAACAGAACAGTCAATTATTAATTTTAGATGTTTGCATATCTCATGCAATAAAAAAATGTATTCTATTTATTCACTCTTCCTTTTTATCATCACCCCAACAGAACAGTCAATTATTAATTTTAGATGTTTGTATATCTCATGTGCAATAAAAAATGTATTCTCTACTTATTCACTCTTTCCTCTTTATCATCACCCCAACAGAACAGTCAATTTTAGATTAATGTTTAGATGTTTGCATATCTCATGTGCACAATTAAAATGTATTCATGTGCAATAAAAATGTATTCTACTTATTCACTCTTCCTCTTTTATCATCACCCCAACAGAACAGTCAATTATTAATTTTAGATGTTTGCATATCTCATGTGCAATAAAAATGTATTCTCTACTTATTCACTCTTTCTTTTTATCATCACCCCAACAGAACAGTCAATTATTAATTTTAGATGTTTGCATATCTCATGTGCAATAAAAATGTATTCTCTACTTATTCACTCTTCCTCTTTTATCATCACCCCAACAGAATAGTCAATTATTAATTTTAGATGTTTGCATATCTCATGTGCAATAAAAATGTATTCTCTACTTATACACTATTCCTCTTTTTTCATTACCCCAACAGAACACTCAATTATTAATTTTAGATGTTTGTATATCTCATGTGCACTGAAAATGTATTCTCTACTTATTCACTCTTCCTCTTTTATCATCACCCCAAAAGAATAGTAAATTATTAATTTTAGATGTTTGCATATCTCATGTGCAATAAAAATGTATTCTCTACTTATTCACTCTTCTGTAACAGAACTTTTAATCACCCCAACAGAACAGTCAATTATTAATTTTAGATGTTTGCATATCTCATGCAAATAAAATGTATTTCTACTATTATTCACTCTTCCTTTTAACATCAACCCCAACAGAACAGTCAATTATTAATTTTAGATGTTTGCATATCTCATGTGCAATAAAAATGTATTCTCTACTTATTCACTCTTCCTCTTTTAACATCACCCCAACAGAACAGTCAATTATTAATTTTAGATGTTTGCATATCTCATGTGCAATAAAAATGTATTCTCTACTTATTCACTCTTCCTCTTTTAACATCACCCCAACAGAATAGTCAATTATTAATTTTAGATGTTTGCATATCTCATGTGCAATAAAAATGTATTTCAATTTATTACTCTTCCCTTTTATTTTTATTGCTTGTATTATCTCACACACTCTTCCTATTCTCTTTTATTCATCACCCCAACAGAACAGTCAATTATTAATTTTAGATGTTTGCATATCTCATGTGCAATAAAAAATGTATTCTCTACTTATTCACTCTTCCTCTTTAACATAACCCCAACAGAACAGTCAATTATTAATTTTAGATGTTTGCATATCTCATGTGCAAAAAAATGTATTCTCTACTTATTCACTCTTTCCACTTTTATTATTACCCCAACAGAACAGTCAATTATTAATTTTAGATGTTTGCATATCTCATGTGAAATAAAAAATGTATTCTCTACTTATTCACTCTTCCTCTTTTTAACATCACCCCAACAGAACAGTCAATTATTAATTTTAGATGTTTGCATATCTCATGTGCAATAAAAATGTATTCTCTACTTATTCACTCTTCCACTTTTTATCATCACCCAACAGAATAGTCAATTATTAATTTTAGATGTTTGCATATCTCATGTGCAATAAAAATGTATTCTCTACTTATTCAATTTCAGAACTCTTCCACTTTTATTACATCAACAACCAACAGAACAAAGAATTATTATTTTAGATGTTTGCATATTCATGTGCAATAAAAATGTATTCTATTTATTCACTCTTCCTCTTTTAACATCACCCCAACAGAACAGTCAATTATTAATTTTAGATGTTTGCATATCTCATGTGCAATAAAAAATGTATCATCTACTTATTCACTTTCCTCTTTTAACATCACCCCAACAGAACAGTCAATTATTAATTTTAGATGTTTGCATATCTCATGTGCAATAAAAATGTATTCTACTTATTCACTCTTCCATGTGTAATAAAAAATGTTTTTTTATTCACCCCAACAGAACAGTCAATTATTAATTTTAGTGTCGCACATATCTCCATGTGCAATAAAAATGTATTCTCTTATTATTCTACTCTTTTTTAACATTACCCCAACAGAACAGTCAATTATTAATTTTAGATGTTTGTATATCTCATGTGCAATAAAATGTAAAAACTTATTCACTTCTTCCACTTTTTATTATTACCCCAACAGAACAGTCAATTATTAATTTTAGATGTTTGCATATCTCATGTGAAATAAAAATGTATTCTCTACTTATTCACTCTTCACTTTTAACATCACCCCAACAGAACAGTCAATTATTTTAATTTTAGATGTTAAAAAATGTATCTCATGTGAAATAAAAGAATGTTTTAATCCTCAATTATTAATTTTAGATGTATTCTGCAATAAAAATTCCTCTACTTTTATCACTCTTCTTTTATTATAACCCCAACAGAACAGTCAATTATTAATTTTGATGTTTGTATATCTATGTGCAATAAAAAATGTATTCTCTACTTATTCACTCTTCCACTTTTTATCACACCCCAACAGAACAGTCAATTATTAATTTTAGATGTTTGCATATCTCTATGCAATAAAATGTATTTCTACTTATTCACTCTTCCACTTTTAACATAACCCCAACAGAACAGTCAATTATTAATTTTAGATGTTTGCATATCTCATGTGCAATAAAAATGTATTCTACTTATTCACTCTTCCACTTTTTTCATTACATCCCCAACAGAACAGTCAATTATTAATTTTAGATGTTTGCATATCATGTGCACAAAAAATGTATTCTCTACTTATTCACTCTTCCTCTTTTTAACATCACCCCAACAGAACAGTCAATTATTAATTTTAGATGTTTGCATATCTCATGTGCAAAAAATGTATCTCTTTATTCACTTTTCTTTTTTATTATTACACCAACTAGTCAATTATTAATTTTAGATGTTTGCATATCTCACAAAAAGTAAAAAAATGTATTCTCACTTATTCACTCTTTCCTCTTTAACATCACCCCAACAGAATAGTCAATTATTAATTTTAGATGTTTGCATATCCATGTGCAACAAAAAATGTATTTCTACTTATTCACTCTTCCTTTTTTTATCATCACCCCCAAACAGAATAGTCAATTATTAATTTTAGATGTTTGTATATCTCATGTGCAATAAAAAATATATTCTCTACTTATTCACTCTTCCACAAAATGTTTTTATTACATCCACCCCAACAGAACAGTCAATTATTAATTTTAGATGTTTGCATATCTCATGTGCAATAAAAAAATGTATTCTCTACTTATTCACTCTTCCTCTTTTATCATCACACCAACAGAATAGTCAATTATTAATTTTAGATGTTTGCATATCCTCATGTCAAAAAAATGTATTTCTCTACTTATTCACTATTCCTCTTTTTTAACATCACCCCAACAGAACAGTCAATTATTAATTTTAGATGTTTGTATATCTCATGTGCAATAAAATGTATTCTACTTATTCACTCTTCCTCTTTATCATCACCCCAACAGAATAGTCAATTATTAATTTTAGATGTTTGCATATTCATGTGCAATAAAAATGTATTCTCTACTTATTCACTCTTCCTCTTTTTAACATTACCCCAACAGAACAGTCAATTATTAATTTTAGATGTTTGTATATCTCATGTGCAATAAAATGTATTCTCTACTTATTCACTCTTCCTCTTTTTAACATCACCCCCAACAGAACAGTCAATTATTAATTTTAGATGTTTGCATATCTCATGTGCAATAAAAATGTATTCTCTACTTATTCACTCTTCCACATTTTTTTAACATTACCCCAACAGAACAGTCAATTATTAATTTTAGGATGTTTGCATATCTCATGTGCAATAAAATGTATTCTCTACTTATTCACTCTTCCTTTTTATCATAACCCCAACAGAACAGTCAATTATTAATTTTTAGATGTTTGCATATCTCATGTGCAATAAAATGTATTCTCTATTTATACACTCTTCCTCTTTTATCATTAAATTCAACAGAACAGTCAATTATTAATTTAGATATTTGTATATCTCATGTGCAATGAAAATGTATTCTCTACTTATTCACTTTTCCTCTTTTAACATCACCCCAACAGAATAGTCAATTATTAATTTTAGATGTTTGCATATCTCTCATGTGCAATAAAAAATGTATTCTCTACTATTCACTCTTACTTTTTTCATTACCCCAACAGAACAGTCAATTATTAATTTTAGATGTTTGCATATCTCATGTGCAATAAAAATGTATTTCTCTACTTATTCACAATTCTTCCTCTTTAACATCACTTTCCCAACAGAACAGAATCAATTATTAATTTTAGATGTTTGTATATCTCATGTGGCAATAAAAAAATGTATTTCACTTATTCACTCTTCAATAAAAGTGTATTCTCTTTTAACATTACCCCAACAGAACAGTCAATTATTAATTTTAGATGTTTGCATATCTCATGAATAAATGATATTCTCTATTTATTCACTCTTCCTTTTAACATAACCCCAACAGAACAGTCAATTATTAATTTTAGATGTTTGCATATCTCATGCACTGAAAATGTATTCTACTTATTCATCTTTCCCTTTTATCATCTTCAAAAAGAATAGTCAATTATTAATTTTAGATGTTTTATATCTCATGTGCAATAAAATATATTTCTACTTATTCCCCTTTTTTAACATCACCAACAGTCAATTATTAATTTTAGATGTTTGCATATCTCATGTGCAATAAAAATGTATCCTCTATTTATTCACTCTTCCTCTTTAACATTACCCCAACAGAACAATCAATTATTAATTTTAGATATTTGTATATCTCATGTGCAATAAAAAATGTATTCTACTTATTCACTCTTCCTCTTTATCATAACCCCAACAGAACAGTCAATTATTAATTTTAGATGTTTGCATATCTCATGTGAAATAAAAATGTATTCTACTTATTACTCTTCCCTTTATCATCACCCAACAGAACAGTCAATTATTAATTTTGATGTTTTATGTAAATAAAAATGTATTCTACTACTTATTACTTCCCTTTTTATCATCACCCCCAACAGAATAGTCAATTATTAATTTTAGATGTTTGCATATCTCATGTGAAATAAAATGTATCCTCTACTTATTCACTCTTCCACTTTTATTATTATTAACCAACAGAACAGTCAATTATTAATTTTTTAGATGCACATCTCATGTGAAATAAAATTACTTATTACACTATTTTTTTATTATCCCAACAGAACAGTCAATTATTAATTTTAGATGTTTGCATATCTCATGTGCAATAAAATGTATTCTCTACTTATTCACTCTTCCTCTTTTAACATCACCCCAACAGAATAGTCAATTATTAATTTTAGATGTTTGCATATCTCATGTGCAATAAAAAATGTATTCTACTTATTCACTCTTCCACTTTTTTTATTACACCAACAGAACAGTCAATTATTAATTTTAGATGTTTGCATATCTCTCATGCAAAAAATGTATTCTCTACTTATTCACTCTTCCTCTTTAACATCACCTCAACAGAACAGTCAATTATTAATTTTAGATGTTTGCAATTGAAATATCTCATGTGCATCCCAAAAAATGTATTAATTTTAGATTTATATTCATGTAAAATAAAAATATATTTTCACTTTTATTATCCACTTTTATTAACCCCAACAGAACAGTCAATTATTAATTTTAGATGTTTGCATATCTCATGTTCAATAAAATGTATTCTACTTATTCACTCTTCCTCTTTTATCATCACCCCAACAGAACAGTCAATTATTAATTTTAGATGTTTGCATATCTCATGTGAAATAAAATGTATTCTCTACTTATTCACTATTCCACTTTTTTACATCACCCCCAACAGAACAGTCAATTATTAATTTTAGATGTTTGCATATCTCATGTGAAATAAAATGTATTTTCTATTTATTCACTTTTCCAATTTTTATTATTACCCCAACAGAACAGTCAATTATTAATTTTAGATGTTTGCATATCTCATGTGCAATAAAAATGTATTCTCTACTTATTCACTCTTCCTCTTTTTAACATCACCCCAACAGAACAGTCAATTATTAATTTTAGATGTTTGCATATCTCTATGTGCAATAAAAAATGTATTCTACTTATTCACTCTTCCACTTTTTAACATTACACCAACAGAACAGTCAATTATTAATTTTAGATGTTTGCATATCTCATGTGCACAAAAGTGTATTCTCTACTTATACACCTTCCTCTTTTAACATTACCCCCAACAGAACACTAAATTATTAATTTTAGATGTTTGCATATCTCATGTGCAATAAAAAATGTATATTCTCTATTTATTCACTCTTCCTCTTTTATCATAACCCCAACAGAACAGTCAATTATTAATTTTAGATGTTATTCACTCTTCCTCTTTTATCATAACCCCCAACAGAACACTCAATTATTCTCTATATTATTCAATAAAATGTATTCTCTACTTCCTTTTTTTTCATCACCCCCAAAAGAATAGTCAATTATTAATTTTAGATGTTAATTTTCAGATGTTTGCATATTCACTTCCAATTTCTTTATTATTGTGCAATTAAAAATATATTCTCTACTGTATCTCTATTTATACACTATTCTTTTTTCATTACCCCAACAGAACAGTCAATTATTAATTTTAGATGTTTGTATATCTCATGTGCAATGAAAATGTATTCTCTACTTATTCACTTTTCCACTTTTATATTACCCAAAAGAAATAGTCAATTATTAATTTTAGATGTTTGCATATCTCATGTGCAATAAAAATGTATTCTCTTACTCTTTCATTCAACACTATTAATTTAGATGTTGTATATTCATTCCTCTTTTATCATCACATCCCAACAGAACAGTCAATTATTAATTTTAGATGTTTGCATATCTCATGTGCAATAAAAATGTATTCTCTACTTATACACTCTTCCTCTTTTTTCATCACCCCAAAAGAATAGTCAATTATTAATTTTAGATGTTTGTATATCTCATGTGCAATAAAATGTATTCTCTACTTATTCACTCTTCCTCTTTTTAACATCACCCTAAAAGGAATAGTAAAATTATTAATTTAGATGTTGTATATCCTATGCACAAAAATGTATTCTCTATTTATTCACTCTTCCCTTTTTATTATCACCCCAACAGAACAGTCAATTATTAATTTTAGATGTTTGCATATCTCATGTGCAATAAAAATGTATTCTACTTATTCACTCTTCCTTTTATCATAACTAAACAGAATAGTCAATTATTAATTTTAGATGTTTGATATCTCATGTGCAATAAAATATATTCTCTACTTATTTATACACTATTCCTCTTTTTCATTCCAACAAAAGAACACTTTCCAATTATTAATTTAGGTGTTTGCATATCCATGTGCAATAAAATGTATTCTACTTATTCACTTTTCCACTTTATTATTACCCCAAAAGAATAGTAAATTATTAATTTTAGATGTTTGCATATCTCATGTGCACAAAAATGTATTCTCTACTTATTCACTCTTCCTCTTTTTAACATTACCCCAACAGAATAGTCAATTATTAATTTTAGATGTTTGCACAAAATGTATCATTATACACTATTCTTTTTTCATTACCCCAACAGAACACTCAATTATTAATTTTAGAAAATGTGAAATTCTCTACTTATTCACTTCTTCCTCTTTTTAACATCACTCCCCAACAGAATAGTCAATTATTAATTTTAGATGTTTGCATATCTCATGTGCAACAAAAATGTATTCTCTACTTATTCACTCTTCCACTTTTTTATTTATTACCCCAACAGAACAGTCAAATTATTAATTTTAGATGTTTGCATATCTCTCATGCAATAAAAATGTATTTCTACTTATTCACTCTTTCCTCTTTTAACATCAACCCCAACAGAATAGTCAATTATTAATTTTAGATGTTTGTATATCTCATGTGCAATAAAAATTTATTCTACTTATACACTTTCCACTTTTTCATTACCCCAACAGAACAGTCAATTATTAATTTTAGATGTTTGTATATCTCATGTGCACAAAATGTATTCTCTACTTATTCACTCTTCCTTTTAACATCACCCCAACAGAATAGTAAATTATTAATTTTAGATGTTTGCACATCTCATGTGAATAAAAATGTATTCTCTCTACTTATTCACTCTTCCACTTTTTATTATTACCCCAACAGAACAGTCAATTATAATTTTAGATAAGTTTGTATATCCTACATGGAAATAAAAATGTATTCTACTACTTATTCACTCTTCCACTTTTAACATTACCCCAACAGAACAGTCATTATTAATTTTAGATGTTTGTATATCTCACATGTGCACAAAAATGTATTCTACTTATTCACTCTTCCTCTTTTATCATCACCCCAACAGAATAGTCAATTATTAATTTTGTTGTTTGCATATCTCATGTGCAATAAAAAAAATATATTTCATTATTCACTCTTCCACTTTTTATTATTACAAATAGAACAGTCAATTATTAATTTTAGATGTTTGCATATCTCATGCAATAAAAAATGTATTTCTCTACTTATACACTTCCACTTTTTTTCATTACTAACAGAACACCAATTATTAATTTTAGATGTTTGCATATCTCTATGTGCAATAAAATGGCCTCTACCATTCACTCTTCCTCTTTAACATCAATTCTAACAGAACAATATCCTATGTGAAATAAAAAATGTATTCTCTTTATTCACTTAAATCCCAACAGAACAGTCAATTATTAATTTTAGATGTTTGCATATCTCAGTAATTGAAAATGTATTCTCTACTTATTCACTCTTCCTCTTTTTCATCACCCCAAAAAGAATAGTCAATTATTAATTTTAGATGTTTGTATATCTCATGTGCAATAAAAATATATTCTCTACTTATTCACTCTTACTCTTTTTTAACATACCCCAACAGAACAGTCATTATTAATTTTAGAATCTCATGTGCAATAAAAAATGTATTCTCTACTTATTCACTCTTCCACTTTTATTATTACACCAACAGAACAGTCAATATTAATTTTAGATGTTTGCATATCTCATGTGCAATAAAAATGTATTCTCTACTTATTCACTCTTCCTTTATCATCACCCCAACAGAACAGTCAATTATTAATTTTAGATGTTTGCATATCTCATGTGCAACAAAAAATGTACTCTACTCCACACTTTCCTCTTTTAACATCACCCCAACAGAACAGTCAATTATTAATTTTAGATGTTTGCATATCTCATGTGCAATAAAATGTATTCTCTACTTATTCACTCTTCCTCTTTTAACATCACCCCCAACAGAACAGTCAATTATTAATTTTAGATGTTTGCATATCTCATGTGCAACAAAATGTATTCTCTCTTATTCACTCTTCCTCTTTTAACATCACCCCAACAGAACAGTCAATTATTAATTTTAGATGTTTGCATATCTCATGTGCAATAAAAAATGTATTTTCTCTACTTATTCACTCTTCCTCTTTTTATCATCACCCCAACAGAACAGTCAATTATTAATTTTAGATGTTTGCATATCTCATGTGCAATAAAAATGTATTCTCTACTTATTCACTCTTCCACTTTTATCACCCCCCAACAGAACAATCAATTATTAATTTTAGATGTTTGCATATCTCATTAATGAAATGCAATAAAAATGTATTCTCTACTTATTCATTCTTCCTCTTTTATCATAACCCCAACAGAACAGTCAATTATTAATTTAGATGTTTGTATATCTCATGTTCAATAAAAATGTATTCTCTACTTATTTCCTCTTCCACTTTTATCATCACCCCAACAGAACAGTCAATTATTAATTTTAGATGTTTGCATATCTCATGTGCAATAAAAATGTATTTCTACTTATTCACTCTTCCTCTTTTTAACATACCCCAACAGAATAGTCAATTATTAATTTTAGATGTTTGCATATCTCATGTGCAATAACATCACCCCAAAAAAGTGTATCTATTATTTATTGCACTAAAATTCCTCTTTTATCATCTTCCCAATAGAACAGAACAGTCAATTATTAATTTTAGATGTTTGCATATCTCATGTGCAATAAAAATGTATTCTCTACTTATTCACTCTTCCTCTTTTAACATCACCCCAACAGAATAGTCAATTATTAATTTTAGATGTTTGCACATCTCTCATTGCAATAAAAAATGTATTCTACTTATTCACTCTACTCCTTTTAACATTACCCCAACAGAACAGTCAATTATTAATTTTAGATGTTTGCATATCTCATGTGCAATAAAAATGTATTCTACTTATTCACTCTTCCACTTTTATTATTACCCCAACAGAACAGTCAATTATTAATTTTAGATGTTTACTTTATATCTCATGTGCACCAAAAATGTATTCTCTACTTATTCACTCTTCCTATTTTTAACATCACCCCACTTTTATTAGAATAGTCAATTATTAATTTTAGATGTTTGTATATCTCATGTGCAATAAAAAATGTATTCTCTACTTATTCACTCTTCCTTTTATCATTACCCCAACAGAACAGTCAATTATTAATTTTAGATGTTTGCATATCTCATGTTCAATAAAAAAATGTATTCTCTATTTTATTCACTCTTCCTCTTTTATCATCACCCCAACAGAATAGTCAATTATTAATTTTAGATGTTTGCATATCTCATGTTCAATAAAAAATGTATTCTCTACTTTTTTATTCACTATTCCAATTTTAACATCACCAAAAAGATGTATTCTAAATTATTAATTTTAGATGTTTGCATATCTCATGTGCAATAAAAATGTATTCTCTATTTATTCCTCTTCCTCTTTTTAACATCACCCCAACAGAATTATTAATTAATTTTAGATGTTTGCATATCTCATGTGCAATAAAAAATGTATTCTCTATTTATTCACTATTCTTTTTCCTCATCCCAAACATCACTAAACAATTATTAATTTTAGATGTTTGCATATCTCATGTGCACCGAAAAATGTATTCTCTACTTATTCACTCTTCCCTTTTATCATCACCCAAAAGAACAGTCAATTATTAATTTTAGATGTTTGCATATCTCATGCAATAAAAATGTATTCTCTACTTATTCACTCTTCCTCTTTTAACATCACCCCAACAGAACAGTCAATTATTAATTTTAGATGTTTGCATATCTCTTATGTGCAATAAAAATGTATTATCTATTTATTCAGTGTCTTTCCTCTTTTATCTTTTCATCACCCCAACAGAACAATCAATTATTAATTTTAGATGTTTTGCATATCTCATGTGCAATGAAAATGTATTTCTACTTATTCACTCTTCCTTTTTTATCATCACCCCAAAAGAATAGTCAATTATTAATTTTAGATGTTTGCATATCTCATGTGCAATAAAATGTATTCTCTACTTATTCACTCTTCCTCTTTTATCATCACCAACAGAACAGTCAATTATTAATTTTAGATGTTTGCATATCTCATGTGCAATAAAAATGTATTCTCTACTTATTCACTCTTCCCTCTTTATCATCACCCCAACAGAATAGTCAATTATTAATTTTAGATGTTTGCATATCTCATGTGCAATAAAATGTATTCTCTACTTATTCACTATTCCTCTTTTTCATTGCCCCAACAGAACACTCAATTATTAATTTTAGATGTTTTATATCTCATGTGCACTAAAAATATATTCTCTATTTATTCACTCTTCCTCTTTTATCATCACCCAACAGAACAGTCAATTATTAATTTTAGATGTTTGCATATCTCATGTTCAATAAAAATGTATTCTACTTATTCACTCTTCCTCTTTTTAACATTACCCCAACAGAACAGTCAATTATTAATTTTTAGATGTTTGCATATCTCATGTGCAATAAAATGTATTCTCTACTTATTCACTCTTCCTCTTTTAACATCACCCCCAACAGAACAGTCAATTATTAATTTTAGATGTTTGCATATCTCATGTGCAATAAAATGTATTCTCTACTTATTCACTCTTCCTCTTTTAACATCACCCCAACAGAACAGTCAATTATTAATTTTAGATGTTTGCATATCTCATGTGCAATAAAATGTATTCTCTACTTATTCACTCTTCCTCTTTATCATCACCCCAACAGAACAGTCAATTATTAATTTTAGATGTTTGCATATCTCATGTGCAATAAAAATGTATTCTCTACTTATTCCTCTTCCTCTTTTATCATCACCCCAACAGAACAATCAATTATTAATTTTTAGATGTTTGCATATCTCATGTGCAATAAAAAATGTATTCTCTACTTATTCCTCTTCCTTTTATCATCAACCCCAACAGAACAGTCAATTATTAATTTTAGATGTTTGCATATCTCATGTGCAATAAAATGTATTCTCTACTTATTCACTCTTCCTCTTTTATCATAACCCCAACAGAACAGTCAATTATTAATTTTAGATGTTTGCATATCTCATGTGCAATAAAATGTATTCTCTACTATTCACTCTTCCTTTTTTTAACATCACCCCAACAGAATAGTCAATTATTAATTTTAGATGTTTGCATATCTCATGTGCACTGAAAATGTATTCTCTACTTATTCACTCTTCTCTTTTCATCACCCCAACAGAACAGTCAATTATTAATTTTTAGATGTTTGTATATCTCATGTGCAATAAAAATGTATTCTCTATTTATTCACTCTTCTCTTTTTCATCACCCCTAACAGAACAATCAATTATTAATTTTAGATGTTTGCATATCTCATGTGCAATAAAATGTATTCTCTACTTATTCACTCTTCCTCTTTTTATCATCACCCCAACAGAATAGTCAATTATTAATTTTAGATGTTTGCATATCTCATGTGCAATAAAAATGTATTCTCTACTTATTCACTCTTCCTCTTTTAACATCACCCCAAAAGAATACTCAATTATTAATTTTAGATGTTTGCATATCTCATGTGCAATAAAAAATGTATTCTCTATTTATTCAACTCTTCCTCTTTAACATCCCAACAGAACAGTCAATTATTAATTTTAGATGTTTGCATATCTCATGTGCAATAAAAATGTATTCTCTACTTATTCACTCTTCCTCTTTTATCATCACCCCCAACAGAACAGTCAATTATTAATTTTAGATGTTTGCATATCTCATGTGCAATAAAATGTATTCTACTTATTCACTCTTCCTCTTTTATCATCACCCCAACAGAACAGTCAATTATTAATTTTAGATGTTTGCATATCTCATGTGCACAAAAATGTATTCTCTACTTATTCACTCTTCCTCTTTTATCATCACCCCAACAGAACAGTCAATTATTAATTTTAGATGTTTGCATATCTCATGTGCAATAAAAATGTATTCTCTACTTATTCACTCTTCCTCTTTTATCATCACCCCAACAGAACAGTCAATTATTAATTTTAGATGTTTGCATATCTCATGTGCAATAAAAATAAAAATGTATTCTCTACTTATTCCTCTTCTCTTTTATCATTCACCCCAACAGAACAGTCAATTATTAATTTTAGATGTTTGCATATCTCATGTGCAATAAAAATGTATTCTCTACTTATTCACTCTTCCTCTTTTAACATTACCCCAACAGAACAGTCAATTATTAATTTTAGATGTTTGCATATCTCATTCTTTTTTCATTACCCCAACAGAACACTCAATTAAAAATGTATTCTCCTATTTATTCACTCTTCCTCTTTTATCAACACCCCAAAAGAATAGTCCAATGTTTGCATATCTCATGTGCAATAAAAATGAACATCACCCCAACAGAACAGTCAATTATTAATTTTAGATGTTTGCATATCTCATGTGCAATAAAAATGTATTCTCTACTTATTCACTCTTTCTCTTTTATCATCACCCCAAAGAATAGTCAATTATTAATTTTAGATGTTTGCATATCTCATGTGCAATAAAATGTATTCTCTACTTATTCACTCATTCCTCTTTTATCATTTTAGACCCAACAGAACAGTCAATTATTAATTTTAGATGTTTGCATATCTCATGTGCAATAAAAATGTATTTCTCTACTTATTCACTCTTCCTCTTTTTAACATTACCCCAACAGAACAGTCAATTATTAATTTTAGATGTTTCCATATCTCACAAAGTAATAAAAATGTATTCTCTACTTATTCACTCTTCCACTTTTAACACACCCCCAACAGAACAGTCAATTATTAATTTTAGATGTTTGCATATCTCATGTGAAATAAAAATGTATTCTCTCTTATTCACTCTTCCTCTTTTATTATTACCCCAACAGAACAGTCAATTATTAATTTTAGATGTTTGTATATCTCATGTGCAAAAAAAATGTATCTCTACTTATTCACTCTTCCTCTTTTAACATCACCCCAACAGAACAGTCAATTATTAATTTTAGATGTTTGCATATCTCATGTGCAATAAAAAAACTTATTCTCTCCACTTTTATTTACCCCAACAGAACAGTCAATTATTAATTTTAGATGTTTGCCTCTATTTTATATTCATTCACCTTTTTAACAGAACAGTCAATTATTAATTTTAGATGTTTTGCATATCTCATGTGCACAAAAAAATGTATTCTCTACTTATTCACTTTCACTTTTATTCATTATCCCAACAGAACAATCAATTATTAATTTTAGATGTTTGCATATCTCATGTAAAAATGTATTCTCTATTTATTCACTCTTCCTCTTTTATCATAACCCCAACAGAACAGTCAATTATTAATTTTAGATGTTTGCATGCACTGAAATATTCTCTATTAATTTTTCCTTTTTTTTCATCACCCCCAAAAGAATAGTCAATTATTAATTTTAGATGTTTGCATATCTCTATAAAAATATATACTTATCTTCTTACACTTTATTATTACCCCAACAGAACAGTCAATTATTAATTTTAGGTGTTTGCATATCTTATGTGCAATAAAATGTATTCTCATATATATCTTTTCACTTTTATATTATCCCAACAGAAACAAATAATTATTAAATTTAGATGTTTGCATATCTCATGTGCAATAAAAATGTATTCTCTATCATTCACTATTCCTCTTTATCATTATCCCAACAGAACAATCAATTATTAATTTTAGATGTTTGCATATCTCATGTGCAATAAAAATGTATTCTCTACTTATACACTATTCCTCTTTTTTCATTACCCCAACAGAACACTCAATTATTAATTTTAGATGTTTGTATATCTCATGTGCAATAAAATGTATTCTCTACTTATTCACTCTTCCTCTTTTTATCATTTTTAAAAAGAATAGTAAATTATTATTAATTTAGATGTTTGCATATCTCATGTGCAATAAAAAATGTATTCTCTACTTATACACTCTTCCTCTTTTATTATTCCCAACAGAACAATCAATTATTAATTTTAGATGTTTGCATATGTCATGCAATAAAAATGTATTCTCTTATACACTATTCCTCTTTTTTATCATTATCTAAACAGAACAGTCAATTATTAATTTTAGATGTTTGATATCTCATGTGCAATAAAATGTATTCTCTACTTTCCTATTCACTATTCCTCTTTTTCATTACCCCAAATAGAAACAAAACAATCTGAAATGTATTTATTTTACTCTTTCCTCTTTTTCACCCCAAAAGAATAGTAAATTATTAATTTTAGATGCATATCTCATGTGCACAAAAATGTATTCTCTACTTATTCCTCTTACTCTTTTTAACATTACCCCAACAGAACAGTCAATTATTAATTTTAGATGTTTGCATATCTCATGCACAAAAATGTATTCTCTCATTTATTCATTTCATTTCCGGCATTTTATTATTACCCCAACAGAACAGTCAATTATTTCCCCAAGATGTTTGTATCTCTGCACAAAAATGTATTCTCTACTTATAAACTCTTCCTCTTTTATCATGTTACCCCCAACAGAACAGTCAATTATTAATTTTTAGTTGTTTCCTATCTCATATTAATAAAAATGTATTCTCTACTTATTCACTCTTATCTTTAAAATAACCCCAACAGAACAGTCAATTATTAATTTTAGATGTTTGCCTCATATCTCATGTCCAAAAAATTTGAATCTCTAAAAATTCACTCTTCACTTTTTATTGTATATCATGGAGGAACAGTCAATTATTAATTTTATGTTTTGATATCTCATGCAATAACTTTGTATTCTCTACTTATCATTCACTGTTCTCTTTTAACATCAACCCCAACAGAACAGTCAATTATTAACTAGAGAGGTTTGGACATTCAGTGACTAAAATATTTCAAGATTATTCACTCTTCCACTTTTATTATTACCCCAACAGAACATTCAATTATGGCAAGAAGAAATAAAAATTTTTCTAAACTCTTCCACTTTTATTACCCCAACAGAAAGTCAATTATTTTAGATGTTTGCATATCTCACAGCCTCTATATCTCTGAGATGAGGTATTATGGATTATTTACATTATTTGCATTATATGGACTATATCCTCATCTTCATTGCCATATTATCAATGCTTTTGGCCTCTATATCTCTAAGATGAGGTATTATGATTATTTTGTTATTTACATTATTTACATTATTCAGACTGTTATCCTCATCTTCATTGCCATATTCACAACGTTTCGGCCTCTATATTCTAAGATGAGAGGTATTATGATTATTTACATTATTTACATTATTCAGACTGTTATCCTCATCTTCATTGCCATATTCACAACGTTTCGGCCTCTATATCTCTGAGATGAGGTATTATGATTATTTAAATTATTTACATTTATTTGGACTCTTATCCTCATCTTCATTGCCATATTCAACAATGTTTTTCTGCCAGCCTTTTTCTCTGAGATGGGCATATGATTATTTAAATTAAAGACGTTGGTTTGGACCCAGTCATCTTCATTGCCAAAGACAACTTTTCGGCCGTTGTACTCTCAGCCTTTCTTCCGCAAGGGCATATGGCCCAGTGGATAAAAAAGAAAATCTAAAGAGTTGTGAGTTCAATACAGGCTACAAAGAAAAGAAAAGCAAACTTGGGAGATAAGGAGATAACTGAGACATCCAGAAGAGGCATGAAAGTGGAACTAGAAGAATCTACCCCGGTGGACAGAAATGGTTCGGTTCGAAAGTTCAATCACCTGAAGAAGGCGTTGCGTACAACGGCCGAAACATTGTGAATATGACAATGAAGATGAGGATAACGGTCCGAATAATGTGAATAAGAAATATTTAAAGATGTATATATGTTTTACTGTACTGTCCTCTGAGCAGAGTTTTTTTTTTTTCTGCTGCATGTTTGTTTGTGTTCTGAAAAGCGCCTTCAGTAGCACTTAGAATAGATTGAATCATTATATTCTGAGTTAGGTAACCGAAGTTATTACCTGTATTTGTTTTAATTTTATAGTCCCAGCTAACTCGAGACATGATAACAACACTCTGCAGCCTTTTTATATTTTGGTTTGAGAATTTGTTATGTTACTCTAACATTTTCAATGATTTTCTTGACAACTGCTCATGACTAATTTCGTCACGACGTTACGGTAATTTTGCAAAATGCTGTCGGTGGAAATTTTCACTAGTCAAATAGCAATAGAATAATGTTCTTTCGAGTAACAATATGAGTAGATGTTTATACAGTTTATTTTTGTATATTTTCTAAATTATACATCATTAATTTAAATGATGAATGCTTGTTCTTTTGCTGTAATTATTATCCATTTTCTGTTAATGTCATTTGAAAAGTCAATATATTTGCAACATTATTAAGTAAAATTTCAGGACATTTAGCTGAGGGTTTTTTTAGTTCTTTTTAATCGTTTCACCTCAGGCAATGCGAGAAAGCCACTGAGAGTTACAGAATATTGAAAAAATCAACTGCTAAGGAGAAAGAACGATAAAAAAAACACTTAAGATGTATTTCCGGTTTACGGCCATATTGCACTGAGCTCGGTCGCTACTACATAGATTTGGGTGTCCCTTTGGAACACCGGGTGCTGTAAGTGACCTCCTACATTTAAATAACCTACAAAGGGTTGATAAGCCATAAAAATCAAATCAAATCAATCAATCAGTATTTCGGATTTCTGTGTCATATCCTGTCGGCTGTTACTGCATTATCCACATAGTTAAATTGTTGCACATGAAAAGATTTATTTAGTGGATACAAGTTATAACTCTGGATCAGATTTCGCAACCAGCATCACGAGCAACCCAGGTGTCTTGCGTCAACTGATTTCACCAAGAAATCTTGTAGTATGGAAGACATTCTTTCTAATTCCATTCCAATGTCTTGGTTTAATACTGGACATCCTCCCAATAAATAACGGAATGGTCAACGATCTCATAGAACAATGAAGACGGCAATAATGACTAGAAAGGAATCATGACGACATCCTCCCAATAACTAAGGGGAATGGTCAACGATCTCATAGAACAATGAACTCAATAATGACGGAATCATCGCTTGACATCCTCTCAATAGAACAATAGACAAATGTCCTCCTTAGAACGATCTAAGCGGGAATAATGACTAGAAAGGAATCATGGCTTGACATCCTCCCAATAACTAACAGAATGGTCAAATGTCCTCATAGAACAATGAAGACGGCAATAATGACTAGAAAGGAATCATGGCTTGACATCCTCCCCAATAACTAACAGAATAGTCAAATGTCCTCATAGAACAATGAAGACGGCAATAATGACTAGAAAGGAATCATGGCTTGACATCCTCCCAATAACTAACAGAATAGTCAAATGTCCTCATAGAACAATGAAGACGGCAATAATGACTAGAAAGGAATCATGGCTTGACATCCTCCCAATAACTAACAGAATGGTCAAATGTCCTCATAGAACAATGAAGACGGCAATAATGACTAGAAAGGAATCATGGCTTGACGTCCTCCCAATAACTAACAGAATAGTCAAATGTCCTCATAGAACAATGAAGACGGCAATAATGACTAGAAAGGAATCATGGAAAGGTCCTCCCAATAACTAACAGGAATGGTCAAATGTCCTCATAGAACAATGAAGACGGCACAACGAGCGACGTCCTCCCAATAATAACAGAATAGGAATCATTGGAATCTTGACGTCCTCCCCTAACAGAATAGTCAAACATAGAACAATGAAGACGGCAATAATGACTAGAAAGGAATCATGGTTTGACATCCTCCCAATAACTAACAGAATAGTCAAATGTCCTCATAGAACAATGAAGACGGCAATAATGACTAGAAAGGAATCATGGCTTGACGTCCTCCCAATAACTAACGGAATAGTCAAACGTCCTCATAGAACAATGAAGACGGCAATAATGATTAGAAAGGAATCATGGCTTGACGTCCTCCCAATAACTAACAGAATAGTCAAATGTCCTCATAGAACAATGAAGACGGCAATAATGACTAGAAAGGAATCATGGCGACATCCTCCCAATAACTAACAGAATAGTCAAATGTCCTCACAGAACAATGAAGACAGCAATAATGACTAGAAAGGAATCATGGCTTGACGTCCTCCCAATAACTAACGGAATGGTCAACGTCCTCATAGAACAATGAAGACGGCAATAATGACTAGAAAGGAATCATGGCTTGACATCCTCCAATAACTAACAGAATAGTCAAATGTCCTCATAGAACAATGAAGACGGCAATAATGACTAGAAAGGAATCATGGCTTGACGTCCTCCCAATAACTAACAGAATGGTCAAATGTCCTCATAGAACAATGAAGACGGCAATAATGACTAGAAAGGAATCATGGCTTGACGTCCTCCCAATAACTAACAGAATAGTCAAATGTCCTCATAGAACAATGAAGACGGCAATAATGACTAGAAAGGAATCATGGCTTGACGTCCTCCCAATAACTAACAGAATAGTCAAATGTCCTCATAGAACAATGAAGACGGCAATAATGACTAGAAAGGAAAGGAATCCTCAATAACTAACAGAATAGTCAAATGTCCTCATAGAACTCATAATAACTAGAAAGGAAACTTGACGAATAACTAACAAATAGTCAAATGTCCTCATAGAACAATGAAGACGGCAATAATGACTAGAAAGGAATCATGGCTTGACGTCCTCCCAATAACTAACAGAGTCAAATGTCCTCCTCATAGAACAAAATGGCTTGACGTCCTCATAAGAACAGAATAGTCAAATGTCCTCATATAGCACAATGACTAGAAAGGAATCATGGCTTGACGTCCTCCCAATAACTAACAGAATAGTCAAATGTCCTCATAGAACAATGAAGACGGCAATAATGACTAGAAAGGAATCATGGCTTGACGTCCTCCCAATAACTAACGGAATAGTCGAACGATCCTCATAGAACAATGAAGACGGCAATAATGACTAGAAAGGAATCATGGCTTGACGTCCCCAATAACTAACAGAATAGTCAAATGTCCTCATAGAACAATGAAGACGGCAATAATGACTAGAAAGGAATCATGGCTTGACATCCTCCCAATAACTAACAGAATAGTCAAATGTCCTCATAGAACAATGAAGACGCAATAATAATGACTAGAAAGGAATCATGGCTTGACGTCCTCCCAATAACTAACAGAATAGTCAAATGTCCTCATAGAACAATGAAGACGGCAATAATGAGAAAGGAAAGGACGTCCTCCCAATAACTAACAGAATAGTCAAATGTCCTCTTAGAACAATGAAGACGGCAATAATGACTAGAAAGGAATCATGGCTTGACGTCCTCCCAATAACTAACAGAATGTCAAATGTCCTCTTAGAACAATGAAGACAGCAATAATGACTAGAAAGGAATCATGGCTTGACATCCTCCCAATAACTAACAGAATGGTCAAATGTCCCATAGAATAGAACAATGAAGACGGCAATAATGACTAGAAAGGAATCATGGCTTGACATCCTCCCAATAACTAACGGAATGGTCAAATGTCCTCATAGAACAATGAAGACGGCAATAATGACTAGAAAGGAATCATGGCTTGACGTCCTCCCAATAACTAACAGAATAGTCAAATGTCCTCATAGAACAATGAAGACGGCAATAATGACTAGAAAGGAATCATGGCTTGACGTCCCCCCAATAACTAACAGAATAGTCAAATGTCCTCATAGAACAATGAAGACGGCAATAATGACTAGAAAGGAATCATGGCTTGACGTCCTCCCAATAACTAACAGAATAGTCAAATGTCTCATAGAACAATGAAGACGGCAATAATGACTAGAAAGGAATCATGGCTTGACATCCTCTCAATAACTAACGGAATAGTCAAATGTCCTCATAGAACAATGAAGCACTAATGACTAAAAGGAATCATGGCTTGACGTCCTCCCAATAACTAACAGAAAGGAATCCTCATAGAACAATCCCAGCAATAATGACTAAAAGGAATAGTCAAATGTCAATAACTCTCCCAATGAAGAATATGACGGAATTGGCGTTCATCTCCTCAATAAGAACAGAATGTCAAATGTCCTCATAGAACAATGAAGACGGCAATAATGACTAGAAAAGGAATCATGGCTTGACGTCCTCTCAATAACTAACAGAATAGTCAAATGTCCTCATAGAACAATGAAGACGGCAATAATGACTAGAAAGGAATCATGGCTTGACATCCTCTCAATAACTAACAGAATAGTCAAATGTCCTCATAGAACAATGAAGACGGCAATAATGACTAGAAAGGAATCATGGCTTGACTTCCTCTCAATAACTAACAGAATAGTCAAATGTCCTCATAGAACAATGAAGACGGCAATAATGACTAGAAAGGAATCATGGCTTGACGTCCTCCCAATAACTAACAGAATGATCAAATGTCCTCATAGAACAATGAAGACGGCAATAATGACTAGAAAGGAATCATGGCTTGACGTCCTCAATAACTAACAGAATAGTCAAATGTCCTCATAGAACAATGAAGACGGCAATAATGACTAGAAAGGAATCATGGCTTGACATCCTCAATAACTAACAGAATAGTCAAATGTCCTCATAGAACAATGAAGACGGCAATAATGACTAGAAAGGAATCATGGCTTGACGTCCTCCCAATAACTAACAGAATAGTCAAATGTCCCTCATAGAACAATGAAGACGGCAATAATGATGAATGACTAGAAAGGAATCATGGCTTGACATCTCCTCATAACTAACGGAATGGTCGAACGATCTCATAGAACAATGAAGACAATGAACAATGACTAGAAAGGAATCATGGCTTGACGTCCTCTCAATAACTAACAGAATAGTCAAATGTCCTCATAGAACAATGAAGACGGCAATAATGACTAGAAAGGAATCATGGCTTGACATCCTCCCAATAACTAACAGAATAGTCAAATGTCCTCATAGAACAATGAAGACGGCAATAATGACTAGAAAGGAATCATGACTTGACGTCCTCCCAATAACTAACGGAATGGTCAAACGATCCTCATAGAACAATGAAGACGGCAATAATGACTAGAAAGGAATCATGGCTTGACATCCTCTCAATAACTAACAGAATAGTCAAATGTCCTCATAGAACAATGAAGACGGCAATAATGACTAGAAAGGAATCATGGCTTGACGTCCTCCCAATAACTAACAGAATAGTCAAATGTCCTCATAGAACAATGAAGACGGCAATAATGACTAGAAAGGAATCATGGCTTGACGTCCTCCCAATAACTAACGAATAGTCAAATGTCCTCATAGAACAATGAAGACGGCAATAATGACTAGAAAGGAATCATGGCTTGACGTCCTCCCAATAACTAACAGAATAGTCAAACGATCCCCATAGAACAATGAAGACGGCAATAATGACTAGAAAGGAATCATGGCTTGACATCCTCTCAATAACTAACAGAATAGTCAAATGTCCTCATAGAACAATGAAGACGGCAATAATGACTAGAAAGGAATCATGGCTTGACGTCCTCCCAATAACTAACAGAATAGTCAAATGTCCTCATAGAACAATGAAGACGGCAATAATGACTAGAAAGGAATCATGGCTTGACGTCCTCCCAATAACTAACAGAATAGTCAAATGTCCTCATAGAACAATGAAGACGGCAATAATGACTAGAAAGGAATCATGGCTTGACGTCCTCCCAATAACTAACAGAATAGTCAAATGTCCTCATAGAACAATGAAGACGGCAATAATGACTAGAAAGGAATCATGGCTTGACATCCTCCCAATAACTAACAGAATAGTCAAATGTCCTCATAGAACAATGAAGACGGCAATAATGACTAGAAAGGAATCATGGCTTGACGTCCTCCCAATAACTAACGGAATGGTCGAAATGTCCTCTTAGAACAATGAAGACGGCAATAATGACTAGAAAGGAATCATGACTTGACATCCTCCCAATAACTAACAGAATAGTCAAATGTCCTCATAGAACAATGAAGACGGCAATAATGACTAGAAAGGAATCATGGCTTGACATCCCCTCAATAACTAACAGAATAGTCAAATGTCCTCATAGAACAATGAAGACGGCAATAATGACTAGAAAGGAATCATGGCTTGACATCCTCCCAATAACTAACAGAATAGTCAAATGTCCTCATAGAACAATGAAGACGGCAATAATGACTAGAAAGGAATCATGGCTTGACGTCCTCCCAATAACTAACAGAATAGTCAAATGTCCTCATAGAACAATGAAGACGGCAATAATGACTAGAAAGGAATCATGGCTTGACGTCCTCCCAATAACTAACAGAATAGTCAAATGTCCTCATAGAACAATGAAGACGGCAATAATGACTAGAAAGGAATCATGGCTTGACATCCTCCCAATAACTAACAGAATAGTCAAATGTCCTCATAGAACAATGAAGACGGCAATAATGACTAGAAAGGAATCATGGCTTGACGTCCTCCCAATAACTAACAGAATAGTCAAATGTCCTCATAGAACAATGAAGACGGCAATAATGACTAGAAAGGAATCATGGCTTGACGTCCTCCCAATAACTAACAGAATAGTCAAATGTCCTCATAGAACAATGAAGACGGCAATAATGACTAGAAAGGAATCATGGCTTGACGTCCTCCCAATAACTAACAGAATAGTCAAATGTCCTCATAGAACAATGAAGACGGCAATAATGACTAGAAAGGAATCATGGCTTGACGTCCTCCTCAATAACTAACAGAATAGTCAAATGTCTTGACCTCATAGAACAATGAAGAACGGCAATAATGACTAGAAAGGAATCATGGCTTGACGTCCTCCCAATAACTAACAGAATAGTCAAATGTCCTCATAGAACAATGAAGACGGCAATAATGACTAGAAAGAATCATGGCTTGACGTCCTCCCAATAACTAACAGAATAGTCAAATGTCCTCATAGAACAATGAAGACGACAATAATGACTAGAAAGCAATCATGGCTTGACGTCCTCCCAATAAGTAACAGAATAGTCAAATGTCCTCATAGAACAATGAAGACGGCAATAATGACTAGAAAGGAATCATGGCTTGACATCCACCCAATGACTAACAGAATAGTCAAATGTCCTCATAGAACAATGAAGACGGCAATAATGACTAGAAAGGAATCATGGCTTGACATCCACCCAATGACTAACAGAATAGTCAAATGTCCTCATAGAACAATGAAGACGGCAATAATGACTAGAAAGGAATCATGGCTTGACATCCTCCCAATAACTAACAGAATAGTCAAATGTCCTCATAGAACAATGAAGACGGCAATAATGACTAGAAAGGAATCATGGCTTGACGTCCTCCCAATAACTAACAGAATAGTCAAATGTCCTCATAGAACAATGAAGACGGCACTAATGACTAGAAAGGAATCATGGCTTGACGTCCTCCCAATAACTAACAGAATAGTCAAATGTCCTCATAGAACAATGAAGACGGCAATAATGACTAGAAAGGAATCATGGCTTGACATCCTCCTCAATAACTAACAGAATAGTCAAATGTCCTCATAGAACAATGAAGAGAAATAATGACTAGAAAGGAATCATGGCTTGACGTCCTCTCAATAATAACAGAATAGTCAAATGTCCTCATAGAACAATGAAGACGGCAATAATGACTAGAAAGGAATCATGGCTTGACATCCCCAATAACTAACAGAATAGTCAAATGTCCTCATAGAATAATGAAGACGGCAATAATGACTAGAAAGGAATCATGGCTTGACGTCCTCCCAATAACTAACAGAATAGTCAAATGTCCTCATAGAACAATGAAGACGGCAATAATGACTAGAAAGGAATCATGGCTTGACATCCTCTCAATAACTAACAGAATAGTCAAATGTCCTCATAGAACAATGAAGACGGCAATAATGACTAGAAAGGAATCATGGCTTGACATCCTCCCAATAACTAACAGAATAGTCAAATGTCCTCATAGAACAATGAAGACGGCAATAATGACTAGAAAGGAATCATGGCTTGACATCCTCCCAATAACTAACGGAATTTTCGAACGATCTCATAGAACAATGAAGACAACTAACAGAATAATGAACAATGAAGAAGGAATCAACGCTTGAAAGGAATCCTGACGTCCAATAACTAACAGAATAGTCATAGAAATGTCCTCATAGAACAATGAAGACGGCAATAATGACTAGAAAGGAATCATGAACAATTGACATCCTCCCAATAACTAACAGAATAGTCAAATGTCCTCATAGAACAATGAAGACGGCAATAATGACTAGAAAGGAATCATGGCTTGACATCCTCCCAATAACTAACAGAATAGTCAAATGTCCTCATAGAACAATGAAGACGGCAATAATGACTAGAAAGGAATCATGGCTTGACATCCTCCCAATAACTAACAGAATGGTCAGAATGTCCTCATAGAACAATGAAGACGGCAATAATGACTAGAAAGGAATCATGGCTTGACATCCTCCCAATAACTAACAGAATAGTCAAATGTCCTCATAGAACAATGAAGACGGCAATAATGACTAGAAAGGAATCAAATGATGGCTTGACATCCTCTCAATAACTAACAGAATAGTCAAATGTCCTCATAGAACAATGAAGACAGCAATAATGACTAGAAAGGAATCATGGCTTGACGTCCTCTCAATAACTAACAGAATAGTCAAATGTCCTCATAGAACAATGAAGACGGCAATAATGACTAGAAAGGAATCATGGCTTGACATCCTCCCAATAACTAACAGAATAGTCAAATGTCCTCATAGAACAATGAAACGGCAATAATGACTAGAAAGGAATCATGGCTTGACGTCCTCCCAATAACTAACAGAATGGTCAAATGATCTCATAGAACAATGAAGACGGCAATAATGACTAGAAAGGAATCTGACAGAACTTGACATCCTCTACAATAACTAACAGAATAGTCAAATGTCCTCATAGAACAATGAAGACGGCAATAATGACTAGAAAGGAATCAAATACGACTTGACGTCAATAACTAACAACTAACAAATACAGACAGAACAATCAAAATGGTCAAATGTCATCCTGACAAAACTAACAGAATAGAACAATGAAGACGGCAATAATGACTAGAAAGGAATCATGGCTTGACATCCTCCCAATCAATAACTACAATGAAGACAGAATAGTCAAATCACAACGTCCTCCCAATCCTCACAGAACAATGAAGACGGCAATAATGACAGAAAGGAATCATGGCTTGACATCCTCCCAATAACTAACAGAATAGTCAAATGTCCTCATAGAACAATGAAGACGGCAATAATGACTAGAAAGGAATCATGAACTTGACGTCCTCCCAATAACTAACAGAATGGTCAAAATCTGACAGAACAATGAAGAAGAATGTCCTGGCTTGAGATCAATCAATAACTAACAGAATAGTCAAATGTCCTCATAGAACAAATGAACAACGGCACTTTGACAGAAAGGAATCATGGCTTGACGTCCTCCTCAATAACTAACAGAATAGTCAAATGTCCAAATAGAACAATGAAGACGGCAATAATGACTAGAAAGGAATCATGGCTTGACGATCCTCTCAATAACTAACAGAATAGTCAAATGTCCTCATAGAACAATGAAGACGGCAATAATGACTAGAAAGGAATCATGGACTTGACGTCCTCCCAATAACTAACAGAATGGTCGAATGTCCTCATAGAACAATGAAGACGGCAATAATGACTAGAAAGGAATCATGGCTTGACATCCTCCCAATAACTAACAGAATAGTCAAATGTCATATAGAACAATGAAGACGGCAATACTGACAGAAAGGAATCATGGCTACAACGTCCTCCCAATAACTAACAGAATAGTCAAATGTCCTCATAGAACAATGAAGACAAAATAATGACAGAAGAAAGGAATCATGGCATTGACGTCCTCCCAAATAACTAACAGAATAGTCAAATGTCCAAATAGAACAATGAAGACAGCAATAATGAAAGAACAAATACAATCCCTCGCAATAACTGACAGAACAATCAAAGAACAAATACAACGTAATGACTTAGAACAATCAAAGAACAAATCCTCAATAACTAACTGACAGAACAATCAAAGAACAATGACAACGCAATAATGACAGAAAGGAATCATGAACAAACATCCTCAATAACTAACAGAACAGTCAAAGAACAAATAGAACAATGAAGACGGCAATAATGACTAGAAAGGAATCATGGCTTGACGTCCAATCAATAACAAATACGGAATGGTGACAGAACAATCAAGAACAAATCCTCATAGAACAATGAAAACGGCAAAATGACTAGAAAGGCATACTGACATCCTCTCAAGAACAAACAGAATAGTCAAATGTCCTCAAGAACAAATGAAGAACGCATACTAATGACAAGAAAGGGATGGCTTGACGTCCTCCCAATAACTAACAGAATAGTCAAAGTCCTCATAGAACAATGAAGACGGCAATAATGACAAAGAAAGGAATCATGACAGAAATCCTCTCAATAAATAACAGAATAATCAAATGTCCAAATAGAACAATGAAGACAGAAATAATGACTAACAAAGGAATCATACTGACGAACTCTCAATAAGAACAGAATAGTCAAATACATCCTGACAGAACAATCAAAGAACGGCAATAATGACTAGAAAGGAATCAAAGCTTGAATCATCCCAATAACTAATCCAATCAAGAACAAATACAACGATACTCATAGAACAATCAAAGAACAGAATAATCAAATGAATCAAAGAACAAATAGAACAATACTGACAGAACAATCAAAGAACAAATACAGAACAATGAAGAACAATCAAAGAACAAATAGAAAACACATACTGACAGAACAATCAAATAACAAACGGAATGGTCAACTGACAGAACTCAAAGAACAAATACAATGAACTGACAGAACAATGAAAGAACAAAAAGGAATCATGACAGAATCCTCAAATAACAAACAGACAGAACAATGAAGAGAACAATCTAGAAAAGAACAAATACAACATCCTGACAGAACAATCAAAGAACTACAACAGAATAGTCAAACAATCAAAGAACAAAATACAACAATACTGACAGAAGGAATCAAAGAACAAATATAAAACACATACTGACAGAACAATCAAAGAACAAATACAACGCATACTGACAGAACAATGAACAAATACAACGCATACTGACAGGAACAATCAAAGAACAAATACATCCATCTGACAGAACAATAAAAGAACAAATAGTCAAATGTCCTCATAGAACAATCAAAGAACAAATACAACGGCATAATGACAGAGGAATCAAAGAACAAATCCTCCCAATAACTAACAGAATGGTCAAAGTCCAAATACAACAATGACAGAACAACTAAAGACTAAAAAGGAATCATACTTGACATCCTGACAGAACTAACAGAATAGTCAAATGTCCTCCTTAGAACAATGAAGACAAAACAATAATGACTAGAACAATCATGGCTTGACGTCCTCCCCAATAACTAACAGAATAGTCAAATGTCCTCAAATAGAACAATGACTGACAGCAATAATGAAAAGAACAAAAGGAATCATGGTGACAGAACAATCCAAATACAACCAATAACTAACAAAGAATAGTCAAATGTCCTCAAAGAACAATGAAGAACGGCAATAATGACAGAAAGGAATCAAAGAACAAATACAATAACTAACAGAATAATCAAAAGAACAAATACAGAACAATGAAGAACAATAAAGAACTAGAAAGGAATCGCATACTGACGTCAATCCCAATACAACTAACAGAATCAAAGAACAAATACAATGCATACTGACAGAACAATCAAAAGAACAAATACAACGCATACTGACAGAACAATCAAAGAACAAATACAACGTATACTGACAGAACAATCAAAGAACAAATACAATACATACTGACAGAACAATCAAAGAACAAATACAACGCATACCGACAGAACAATCAAAGAACAAATACAAATACATACTGACAGAACAATCAAAGAACAAAACAAATACAGAACAATCAAAGAACAAATGACAGAACAATCAAAGAACAAACACAACACATACTGACAGAACAATCAAAGAACAAATACAAGGCATATACAGAACAACAGAACAAAATGCAACGCATAACAGAACAATCAAAGAACAAATACAAATACATACTGACAGAACAATCAAAGAACAAATACAAACGCATACTGACAGAACAATCAAAGAACAAATACAACACATACTGACAGAAACAATCAAAGAACAAATACAACGCATACTGACAGAACAACAAAGAACAAATCATAAAGAACAAAAAAGAACAAAATACAACGCATACTGACAGAACAATCAAAGAACAAATACAACGCATACTGACAGAACAATCAAAGAACAAATACAACGCATACTGACAGAACAATCAAAGAACAAATACAACGCATACTGACAGAACAATCAAAGAACAAATACAACGCATACTGACAGAACAATCAAAGAACAAATACAACGCATACTGACAGAACAATCAAAGAACAAATACAATGCATACTGACAGAACAATCAAAGAAAAAATACAACGCATACTGACAGAACAACAAAGAACAATCAAAGAACAAATACAGAAAACAAAGAACATACAAACATATTGACAGAACAATCAAAAGAACAAATACAACGCATACTGACAGAACAATCCAAAGAACAAATACAACGCATACTGACAGAACAATCAAAGAACAAAATACAAATACATACTGACAGAACAATCAAAGAACAAATACAAACATATACTGACAGAACAACAAAGAACAAATACAAATACATACTGACAGAACAAAGAAAAACAACACATACTGACAGAACAATCAAAGAACAAATAAAGCATACTGACAGAACAATCAAAGAACAAATACAATGCATACTGACAGAACAATCAAAGAACAAATACAACGCATACTGACAGAACAATAAAGAACAAATACAACGCATACTGACAGAACAATCAAAGAACAAATACAACAACACATACTGACAGAACAATCAAAGAACAAATACAACACATACTGACAGAACAATCAAAGAACAAATACAAATACATACTGACAGAACAATCAAAGAACAAATACAACACATACTGACAGAACAATCAAAGAACAAATACAACGCATACTGACAGAACAATCAAAAGAACAAATACAACGCATACTGACAGAACAATCAAAGAACAAATAAAATACATACTGACAGAACAATCAAAAGAACAAATACAACACATACTGACAGAAAATCAAAGAACAAATACAACACATGACAGAACAATCCAAAGAACAAATACAACTCCATACTGACAGAACAATCAAAGAACAAATACAACGCATACTGACAGAACAATCAAAGAACAAATACAACACATACTGACAGAACAATCAAAAGAACAAATACAATGCATACTGACAGAACAATCAAAGAACAAATACAATACATACTGACAGAACAATCAAAGAACAAATACAACGCATACTGACAGAACAATCAAAAGAACAAATACAAATGCATACTGACAGAACAATCAAAGAACAAATACAACACATACTGACAGAACAATCAAAGAACAAACACAACGCATACTGACAGAACAATCAAAGAACAAATACAAATACATACTGACAGAACAATCAAAGAACAAATACAATATATACTGACAGAACAATCAAAGAACAAATACAACGTATACTGACAGAACAATCAAAGAACAAATACAATACATACTGACAGAACAATCAAAGAACAAATACAACGCATACTGACAGAACAATCGTATAAAGAACAAAAAGAACAAACACATACTGACAGAACAATCAAAAGAACAAATACAACGCATACTGACAGAACAACTAAAAGAACAAATACAACACATACTGACAGAACAATCAAAGAACAAATACAACACATACTGACAGAACAATCAAAGAACAAATACAACGCATACTGACAGAACAATCAAAGAACAAATACAACACATACTGACAGAACAATCAAAGAACAAATACAACGCATACTGACAGAACAATCAAAGAACAAATACAACGCATACTGACAGAACAATCAAAGAACAAATACAACGCATACTGACAGAACAATCAAAGAACAAATACAACGCATACTGACAGAACAATCAAAGAACAAATACAATGCATACTGACAGAACAATCAAAGAACAAATACAACGCATACTGACAGAACAATCAAAGAACAAATACAACACATACTGACAGAACAATCAAAGAACAAATACAACGCATGACAGAACAGAATAAATCAAAGAACAAATACAATACATACTGACAGAACAATCAAAGAACAAAATACAACGCATACTGACAGAACAATCAAAGAACAAATACAACGCATACTGACAGAACAATCAAAGAACAAATACAACGCATACTGACAGAACAATCAAAGAACAAATACAACACATACTGACAGAACAATCAAAGAACAAATACAACACATACTGACAGAACAATCAAAGAACAAATACAACGCATACTGACAGAACAATCAAAGAACAAACACAAATACATACTGACAGAACAATCAAAGAACAAATACAACGCATACTGACAGAACAATCAAAGAACAAATACAACGCATACTGACAGAACAATCAAAGAACAAATACAACGCATACTGACAGAACAATCAAAGAACAAAATGCAACGCATACTGACAGAACAATCAAAGAACAAATACAACGCATACTGACAGAACAATCAAAGAACAGAAAATCAAAGAACAAATACATACTGACAGAACAATCAAAGAACAAATACAATATGACAAATACTGACAGAACAATCAAAGAACAAATACAATGCATACTGACAGAACAATCAAAGAACAAATACAACGCATACTGACAGAACAATCAAAGAACAAACACAACACATACTGACAGAACAATCAAAGAACAAATACAACACATACTGACAGAACAATCAAAGAACAAATACAACACATATTGACAGAACAATCAAAGAACAAATACAACGCATACTGACAGAACAATCAAAGAACAAATACAACACATACTGACAGAACAATCAAAGAACAAATACAACGCATACTGACAGAACAATCAAAGAACAAATACAAATACATACTGACAGAACAATCAAAGAACAAATACAACACATATTGACAGAACAATCAAAGAACAAATACAACGCATACTGACAGAACAATCAAAGAACAAATACAACGCATACTGACAGAACAATCCAAAGAACAAATACAACACATACTGACAGAACAATCAAAGAACAAATACAACACATAATTGACAGAACAATCAAAGAACAAATACAACATATACTGACAGAACAATCAAAGAACAAATAACGCATATTGACAGAAACAATCAAAGAACAAATACAATACATACTGACAGAACAATCAAAGAACAAATACAACGCATATTGACAGAACAATCAAAGAACAAAATACAACGCATACTGACAGAACAATCAAAAAAGAACAAATACAACAAATGCATACTGACAGAACAATCAAAGAACAAATACAACGCATATTGACTGACAAATACAACGCATACTGACAGAAACAAAGAATACAAATACATACTGACAGAACAATCAAAGAACAAATACAACACATACTGACAGAAATAATCAAAGAACAAAAATAACACATACTGAAGAACAAAGAACAAAATAAACATATTGACAGAACAATCAAAGAACAAATACAACGCATACTGACAGAACAATCAAAGAACAAATACAAATACATACTGACAGAACAATCAAAGAACAAATACAAAACATATTGACAGAACAATCAAAGAACAAACAAAACATACTGACAGAACAATCAAAGAACAAATACAACACATACTGACAGAACAATCAAAGAACAAATACAACGCATACTGACAGAACAATCAAAGAACAAATACAACGCATACTGACAGAACAATCAAAGAACAAATACAACACACATACTGACAGAACAAAGAAGAACAAATACAAATACATACTGACAGAACAATCAAAGAACAAATACAAATACATATTGACAGAACAATCAAAGAACAAAATACAAATACATACTGACAGAACAATCAAAGAACAAATACAACACTGAGGAATACTAAAAGACAAGTAAACAGAACAATCAAAGAACAAATACAACGCATACTGACAGAAACAACCAAAGAACAAAATACAACACATACTGACAGAACAATCAAAGAACAAATAAGGAATCTACACTGACAGAACAATTGAAAAAGAACAAATACAAATACATACTGACAGAACAATCAAAGAACAAATACAAATGCATACTGACAGAACAATCAAAGAGTCACAACGCATACTGACAGAAATAAATCAAAGAACACACAACGCATACTGACAAACAATCAAAGAACAAATACAAATTACTGACAGAACAATCAAAAGAACAAATACAACGCATACTGACAGAAATAAATTGAAGAACAAATACAACGCATACTGACAGAACAATCAAAGAACAAGACAACTCATACTGACAGAACAATCAAAGAACAAATACAATACATACTGACAGAACACCAAAGAACAAATACAAATACATAACTGACAGAAATAATCACAAAGAACAAATACAACGTGACACTGACAGAACACCGTGAACAAATACAACACATACTGACAGAACAATGAAACATATTCTCATTGATAAAAATGTTTTTATTGAATTTTGAATACTTTATTAAATTTACTATATAGAACGCTATGATACCATTCATTTTGCAGTACTCAATAATATTTAAAATTTAGAAACATATTCTCATTGATAAAATGTTTTATTGAATTTTAGATACTTTGGCATTAAATTTACTATAGAACTATGATACCATTTTTACGTACTCAATAATATTTAAAATTTAGGAACATATTCTCATTGATAAAATGTTTTATTGAATTTTAGATACTTTGGCATTAAATTTACTATAGAACTATGATACCATTTTTACATACTCAATAATATTTAGAACATACAGAAAAATCAATTATTAATTTTAGATGTTTGCATATTTACACTGGCCAATAAAATACCATTTTTACGTACTATTAACTCTTTCTTCTTTATCATATTCTCATTGAGAAAAATAATTATTAAATTTTATACTGCTTGCATAAATCTATGTACTATAGAAAAATGGTATTTCCATTTTTTACATACTCAATTTTATCATTATCCCAAGGAACAATCAATTATTAAAAATAGTTTTTTTGAATTTTGGTTATGTGGCATTAAATTATTTCTATATTTTAAGAACTCTTTGATTTATCATTTTCCCAACAGAACAATCAATTATTAAATTTAGACATGTTTTCATTCTCATTGCAATAAAAAATGTTTTTGTACTTATTTAGATACTTTTACCATTACCTGAATTACATAGAACAATTATACCATTTTTTATTTGCATATCTCATGCAGTAAAACTGTTTTTACTTATTTTGGGAACATATTATTACCCCAACAGAAAATGTTTCTGATTATTTTATGTGCAATAAAATGTATTCTCTACTTTATACACTATTCTGATACCATTTCCCAACAGAACAATCACTATTAAATTTAAAATTTTGAACATATTCTCATTGATAAAAATGTTTTTGAATTTTACATTCTTTTTATCATTATCCTAACAGAACAATGATATCATTTTACATACTCAATCTCATGAACAATAAAAAATGTATTCTCTACTTATACATATTCTCAGAACATATAAAGAACAGTCAATTATTAAATTAGATGTTTGCATATCTCAGAACAATCAAATTACAAATTTACTTTATCATTACCCCAACAGAACAATCAATTATTAAATTTAGATGTTTTCAATGCACAAAATGCATTTTCTATCATAACAATAATCTTTACATTACTCCAACAGAACAATTTAGAGAACATATTCTCATTCTATAACACTATTTTAGAACAATCAAAGAACACAAATACTTTGTATATCTCATGCAATAAACAGAACATCCTATATAACTTCCTTTACAATTATACCAACAAACAATCAATATTTATTTAAGATATACTGATATCTCAATGCAATAAAAATGGTTTTTTGACAGAACAATCCAAACAAATAATTTTACACATATCTCAGAACAAAAAGAATATTCTATGATGCCATTGACGGAACAATTAAAAGAACAGAACAGTCAAATTTATTTTAGAATTTGGGACATATTCATGTGATAAATTAAAATGTTTGATTACTTTTAGATACTTCTTTATCAAATTCAACAGAACAATCAATTACCAATTTAGATGTTTTATCTCGCAATAAACTCAATACTCTATTATTTAAGATCCCACCAGAGCAGTCAATTATTAATTTTAGGTTTCTATCATTGCAATAAAAAAATCATTTATTTATCTTTTATCATTAACCCAACAGAAAATTTAATATATTAATTTAGCATTTTTGCATATCTCAATGCAATGAAAATTATTTTTTTTTAAAATTTGAACATATTCTCTCCCCAACATAAAATGTTTTTATTAGATTTATGTTATAACTTCAATAAAATGCATTCCTATTCACTGCTTAATTTTTATATTCCTATAAATTCAATTATATTTTAGATTTTGCATATCATACGCAAAAATATTTAAAATTTACTCTTCCTCTTTACATATTCTCAACAGAAAATGTCAATTATTAATTTTTTTTGCATACTTGCACTGAAAATGCATTTAAATTCACTCTTTCCTTTTTTCTACCCCAAAAGAATAGTCAATTATTAATTTTTTTACATATCTCTCAATAAAAATATTATACTTAAAAATTTAGGAACATATTTCCAACAGAAAAATCAATTATTAATTTTAGATGTTTGTGACATATCTCTATGCACAAAAATGTATTCTCTACTATTCACTCTTCCACTTTTTATTATTGGCTAACCAACAGAACAGTCAATTATTAATTTTAGATGTTTACATATCTCATGTGCAATAAAATGTATTCTCTACTTATTCCTATTTACTGTCCCTTTTATCATTCCCCCAACAGAACAGTCAATTATTAATTTTAGATGTTTTGCATATCTGCTACAATAAAATATATTCTCTACTTATTATTCACTCTTCCTCTTTTATCATTACCCCAACAGAACAGTCAATTATTAATTTTAGATGTTTGCATATCTCATGTGCAATAAAATGTATTCTCTACTTATTCACTCTTCCTCTCTTTTATCCATCACCCCAACAGAATAGTAATTATTATTTTAGATGTTTGCATATCTCATGTGTTGCTTATTCACTCTTTCTCATCCCAAAGTGCAATAAAATGTATTCATCCTAAACTTATTCCTCTTATTCCTCTTTTAACATTACCCCAACAGAACACTCAATTATTAATTTTAGATGTTTGCATATCCATGTGCAATAAAAATGTATTCTCTTTTATTTATTCACTCTTCAATTTTTATCATCACCAACAGAACAATCAATTATTAATTTAGATGTTTGCATATCTCATGTGCAATAAAAATGTATTCTCTACTTATTCCTCTTCCTCTTTATCATTAACCCCAACAGAACAGTCAATTATTAATTTTAGATGTTTGCATATCTGTATGTGCAATAAAATGTATTCTCTACTTATACACTCTTTCCTCTTTTATCATCACCCCAACAGAACAGTCAATTATTAATTTTAGATGTTTGCATATCTCATGTGCAATAAAAATGTATTCTACTTATTCACTCTTCCTCTTTTTATCATTACCCAAAAGAACAGTTAATTATTAATTTTAGATATTTGCATATCTCATGTGCAATAAAAAATGTATTCTCTACTTATTCCTCTTCCTCTTTTAACATCACCAACAGAACAGTCAATTATTAATTTTAGATGTTTGCATATCTCATGTGAAATAAAATGTATTCTCTACTTATTCACTCTTCCTCTTTTTTAAAATCACCCCAACAGAACAGTCAATTATTAATTTTTTAGATGTTTGCATATCTCATGTGCAATAAAAATGTATTCTCTACTTATTCACTATTCCTCTTTTAACATTACCCCAACAGAACAGTCAATTATTAATTTTAGATGTTTGCATATCTCGTGCGAAAATGTATTCTACTTATTCACTCTTCCTTTTAACATCAATCAAAAAGAACAGTCAATTATTAATTTTAGATGTTTGCATATCTCATGTGAAATAAAAATGTATTCTCTACTTATTCACTCTTCCTCTTTAACATTACCCCAACAGAACAGTCAATTATTAATTTTAGATGTTTGCATATCTCAAAAATAAAATGTATTCTCTACTTATTCACTCTTTCTTTTAACATCACCCCAACAGAACAGTCAATTATTATTAATTTTAGATGTTTATATCTCATGTGCAATAAAAATGTATTCTCTACTTATTCACTCTTCCCTTTTTTGTCAAATTACCAACAGAACAGTCAATTATTATTTTAGATGTTTGCACATCTAATGTGAAATAAAAAATGTATTCTCTACTTATTCCTCTTCCTCTTTTAACATCACCCCAACAGAACAGTCAATTATTAATTTTAGATGTTTGCATATCTCATGCAAAAAAATGTATTCTCTACTTATTCACTCTTCCACTTTTATTATTACACCAACAGAACAGTCAATTATTAATTTTAGATGTTTGCATATCTCATGTGCAATAAAAATGTATTCTCTACTTATTCACTCTTCCTCTTTTAACATCACCCCAACAGAACAGTCAATTATTAATTTTAGATGTTTGCATATCTCATGTGCAATAAAAATGTATTCTCTACTTATTCACTCTTCCTCTTTTAACATAACCCAACCAGAACAGTCAATTATTAATTTTAGATGTTTGCATATCTCATGTGCAATAAAAATGTATTCTCTATTTATTCACTCTTCCTCTTTTTATCCACCCCAACAGAACAATCAATTATTAATTTTTAGATGTTTGCATATTCATGCAATAAAAAATGTATTCTCTACTTATTCACTCTTCCTCTTTTATCATAACTCCCCAACAGAACAGTCAATTATTAATTTTAGATGTTTGCATATCTCATGTGCAATAAAAATGTATTCTTACTTATTCACTCTTCCTTTTTATCATAACCCCAACAGAATAGTCAATTATTAATTTTAGATGTTTGCATATCTCATGTGCAATAAAATGTATTCTCTACTTATTCACTCTTCCTCTTTTATTATTACACCAATAGAATAGTCAATTATTAATTTTAGATGTTTGTATATCTCATGTGAAAAAAAATGTATTCTCTACTTATTCACTCTTACTTTTTCATTATCCCAACAGAACAGTCAATTATTAATTTTAGATGTTTGCATATCTCATGCAATGAAATGTATTCTCTACTTATTCACTCTTCCACTTTTTTATTATTACCCCAAAAGAATAGTCAATTATTAATTTTAGATGTTTGCATATCTCTTATCTTGCAATAAAAATGTATTTTTTAGATGTTTTATTCACTCTACTTTTATCATTACCCCAACAGAACAGTCAATTATTAATTTTAGATGTTTGCATATCTCATGTGCAATAAAAATGTATTCTCTACTTATTCACTATACCTTTTAACATTAATTTTCCCAACAGAAAAGTATTCTCAACTCTTCCTCTTTTATTAATTTTAGATGTTTGCATATCTCATGTGCACTGAAAATGTATTCTCTACTTATTCACTCTTCCTCTTTTTTCATCACCCCAAAAGAATAGTCAATTATTAATTTTAGATGTTTGCATATCTCATGTGCAATAAAAATATATTCTCTACTTATTCACTCTTACTCTTTTAACATTACCCCAACAGAACAGTCAATTATTAATTTTAGATGTTTGCATATCTCATGTTGCAATAAAAATGTATTCTCTAATATTCCTTTTCCTTTTTATCATCACCCCAACAGAACAGTCAATTATTAAATTTAGATGTTTGCATATCTCATGTGCAATAAAAATGTATTCTCTACTTTTATTCACTCTTCCATATTTTAACATCTACCCCAACAGAACAGTCAATTATTAATTTTAGATGTTTGCATATCTCATGCAATAAAAATGTATTCTCTACTTATTCACTCTTCCTCTTTTAACATCACCCCAACAGAACAGTAAATTATTAATTTTAGATGTTTGCATATCTCATGTGCAATAAAAATGTATTCTCTACTTATTCACTCTTCCTTTATCATTGTCCCAACAGAACAGTCAATTATTAATTTTAGATGTTTGCATATCTCATGTGCAATAAAATGTATTCTCTACTTATTCACTCTTCCTCTTTTATCATCACCCCAACAGAACAGTCAATTATTAATTTTAGATGTTTGCATATCTCATGTGCAAAAAAATAAAACTGTATTCTCTAAACAGAACAATTATTAATTTTAGATTCATCTCATTCAATGAAAATGTATTCTATTTATTATCTTCCTCCATCAACAGAACAGTCAATTATTAATTTTAGATGTTTGCATATCTCATGTGCAATAAAAATTCTCTACTTATTCTCTACTTATTCACTCATTCCTCTTTTATCATTATCCCAACAGAACAGTCAATTATTAATTTTAGATGTTTGCATATCTCATGTAAATAAAATGTATTCTCTACTTATTCACTCTTCCTCTTTTATCATAACCCCAACAGAACAGTCAATTATTAATTTTAGATGTTTGCATATCTCATGTGCAATAAAAATGTATTCTGTACTTATTCACTCTTCCTCTTTTACCATTACCCGAATAGAACAGTCAATTATTAATTTTAGATGTTTGCATATCTCATGTGCAATAAAAATGTATTCTCTACTTATTCACTCTTCCTCTTTTATCATTACCCCAACAGAACAGTCAATTATTAATTTTAGATGTTTGCATATCTCATGTGCAATAAAAATGTATTCTCTACTTATTCACTCTTCCTCTTTTATCATTACCCCAACAGAACAGTCAATTATTAATTTTAGATGTTTGCATATCTCATGTGCAATAAAAATGTATTCTCTACTTATTCACTCTTCCTCTTTTATCATTAACCCAACAGAACACTCAATTATTAATTTTAGATGTTTGCATATCTCATGTGCAATGAAAATGTATTTTCTTTTTATCCTATTTACTGTCCCTCTTTTATCATTCCCCCAACAAAACACACAATTATTAATTTTAGATGTTTGCGTAACTCATGTGCAATAAAAATGTATTGAAACTTATTCACTCTTGACTTTTATCATCAACCCAACAGAATAGTCAATTATTAATTTTAGATGTTTGCATATCTCATGTAAATAAAAATGTAAATTCACTCTTATTCTCAATTATTAATTTTAGATGTTTCATCTCATTGCAATAAAATGTATTCTCTCTCTTCCTTTTATCATCACCCCAACAGAACAGTCAATTATTAATTTTAGATGTTTGCATATCTCATGTGCAATAAAATGTATTTCTAGTTATTCTCTTCCTCTTGACACTCAATTATTAATTTTGAATGTTTCCTCTTTTATTCTCTAACACCTTCAACAGAACAGTCAATCAATTAATTTTAGATGTTTGCATATCTCATGTGCAATAAAAATGTATTCTCTACTTATTCACTCTTCCTCTTTTATCATTACCCCAACAGAACAGTCAATTATTAATTTTAGATGTTGCACATATCTCATGTGCAATAAAAATGTATTCTCTATCCTATTCACTCTTCCACTTTATTATTACACCAACAGAACAGTCAATTATTAATTTTAGATGTTTGCATATCTCATGCAATAAAATGTATTCTCTACTTATTCACTCTTCCTCTTTTATCATCACCCCAACAGAACAGTCAATTATTAATTTTAGATGTTTGCATATCTCATGTGAAAAAAATGTATTCTCTATTTATTCACTCTTCCACTTTTAACATCACCCCAACAGAACAGTCAAAAAATTTTAGATGTTTGCATATCTCATGTGCAATAAAATGTATTCTCTTATTCACTCTTCCTCTTTTAACATTACCCCAACAGAACAGTCAATTATTAATTTTAGATGTTTGCATATCTCATGTTCAATAAAAAATGTATTCTCTACTTATTCACTCTTCCTCTTTTAACATCACCCCAACAGAATAGTAAATTATTAATTTTAGATGTTTGCATTATCTCATGTGCAATAAAAATGTATTCTCTACTTATTCACTCTTCCTCTTTTATTATTACCCCAACAGAACAGTCAATTATTAATTTTAGATGTTTGCATATCTCATGTGCAAGGAAAAATGTTTTTCTACTTATGACTATTCCTCCCTTTTAACATCACCCCAACAGAACAGTCAATTATTAATTTTAGATGTTTGCATATCTCATGTGCAATAAAAAATGTATTCTCTACTTATTCACACTTCCTCTTTTAACATCACCAACAGAACAGTCAATTATTAATTTTAGAATGTTTGCATATCTCATGTGCAATAAAAAATGTATTCTCTACTTATTCACTCTTCCTCTTTTAACATCCCTTTTCAACCAGAACAGTCAATTATTAATTTTAGATGTTTTGCATATCTCATGAAATAAAATGTATTCTCTACTTATTCACTCTTCCTCTTTTATTATTACACCCCAACAGAACAGTCAATTATTAATTTTAGATGTTTGCATATCTCATGTGCAATAAAATGTATTCTCTACTTATTCACTCTTCCTCTTTTAACATCACCCCAACAGAACAGTCAATTATTAATTTTAGATGTTTGTATATCTCATGTGCAATAAAAATGTATTCTCTACTTATTCACTCTTCCTCTTTTATCATTATCCCAACAGAACAGTCAATTATTAATTTTAGATGTTTGCATATCTCAATAAAAATGTTCAATCACCCCAACAGAACAGTCAATTAAAATGTTTTACATCTCATGTGCAATAGAAAATGTATTTTCATCCCATTTACTCTTCCTTTTATCATAACCTCAACAGAACAGTCAATTATTAATTTAGATGTTTGGTAACTCTATGTGCATAAAAATGTATTTTCTATCCTATTCACTCTTCCTCTTTTTTCATTATCCCAAAAGAATAGTCAATTATTAATTTTAGATGCATATTTGCAATAAAAAATATTCACTCTTACTTCCAATAAAATGTATCTCATGCAATAAAAATGTATTCTCTAATATTCACTCTTCCACTTTTTATCATTACACCAACAGAACAGTCAATTATTAATTTTAGATGTTTGCATATCTCATGTGCAATAAAAATGGCCTTCCTTTAACTTATTCACAATTTCTTCCTTTTTCTTTCATCATTTAAATACCTTCTTTTATCAAAGAATAGTCAATTATTAATTTAGATGTTTGCATATCTCATGCATAAAAAATATATTTCACTTATTCACTTTTCCTCTTTAATATTACCCCAGAATAAATAATTATTAATTTAGGTTTGTTATCTCATGTTCAATAAAATGTATTTATCTACTCTTCCTCTTTATCACTTCCACTTTTATCGTAATTATTAATTTTAGATGTTTTGCATATCTCATGTGCAATAAAAGTGTATTATTCTCTACTTATTCACTCTTCCTCTTTTATCATCACCCCAACAGAACACTCAATTATTAATTTTAGATGTTTGCATATCTCATGTGCAATAAAAATGTATTCTCTATTTATTCACTCTTCCTCTTTTATCATAACCCCAACAGAACAGTCAATTATTAATTTTAGATGTTTGCATATCTCATGTGCAATAAAATGTATTCTCTACATGGCAATAAAACTCTTCCTCTTTTAACATTACCCCAACAGAACAGTCAATTATTAATTTTAGATGTTTGCATATCTCATGTGCAATAAAATGTATTCTCTACTTATTCACTCTTCCTCTTTTAACATCACCCCCAACAGAACAGTCAATTATTAATTTTAGATGTTTGCATGTCTCATGTGCAATAAAAATGTATTCTCTACTTACTCTTCACTTTTATTATTACCCCAACAGAACAGTCAATTTTTTTTAGATGTTTGCATATCTCATGTGCAAAAAGAATACTTATAAAAATGTTCCTACTTATTACTTTCCTCTTTTAACATCACCCCAACAAATGAAGCAATTATTAATTTTAGATGTTTGCATATCTATGCAATAAAATGTATTCTCTATTTATTCACTCTTCCATTTTACCTTCCCCCAAGAGAACAGACAATTTTAATTTCAGATGTTTGCATATCTCTTCAATAAAAAATGTATTCTTATTTATTCATCTTCCTCTTTTTATCATCACCCCAACAGAACCATTAATTACAATTTTTAGATGTTTGCATTATCTCACAGTATTAAAATGTATTCTCTACTTATTCACTCTTCCTCTTTTCATAACCCCAAACAGAACAGTCAATTATTAATTTTTAGATGTTTGTATATCTCATGTGCAATAAAAAGTGTATTCTACTTTATTCCTCCTTCCTCTTTTTCATCACCAACAGAATAGTCAATTATTAATTTTAGATGTTTTGCATATCTCATGTGTAATAAAATGTATTCTCTCTTATTGCTCTTCCACTTTTATTTTACACCAACAGAAACAATTAATTTCAGGAACAGTAACAAAAGTGTACTTATACACTAATTTAAATAGAACATCAATTATTAATTTGATGCTTGCATATCTCATGTACCAACAAAAATGTATTCTCTACTTATTCACTCTCCTTTTTTATCATTACCCCAATAGAACAGTCAATTATTAATTTTTGATGTTTGCATATCTCATGTGCAATAAAATGTATTCTCTACTTATACACTCTTCCTCTTTTATCATTACCTCAACAGAACAGTCAATTATTAATTTTAGATGTTTGCATATCTCATGTGTGCAATAAAAATGTATTCTCTACTTATTCACTGTTCATCTTTTTAACATCACCCCAACAGAACGATCGAACTACAATCTTAGATGTTTGCATATCTCATGTGCAATAAAAATGATACTCTAATTTATTCACTCTTCCTCTCTTTTATCCCCCAAAAGAATACGTCAATTATTAAGTTTAGATGTTTGCATATCTTTGCAATAAAAATGTATCTCATATTACTTCTTCCCTTTAACATCACCCCCAACAGGAAATAAAATGTATTCTCTATTTATTCACTCTTCCTCTTTTTATCATCACCCCAACAGAACAATCAATTATTAATTTTAGATGTTTGCATATCTTGTGCAATAAAATGTATTCTGTTCTTATTCACTCTTTCCTCTTTTATCATTAACCCCACAAATAGAACATTCAATTATTAACCTTTTTAATGTTTGCATATAATCTTTGTATCCGTGCAATTTTTTTCATATTCTCTCCATACACTTTCCTCTTTTATCATTTCCCCAACAGAACAGTCAATTATTAATTTTAGATGTTTTGCATATCTCTTTGCAATAAAAATCTTATTCTACTTATTCCCTATTCCTCTTTTATCATTATCCCAACAGAACAGTCACACCTTTATTAAATTTAGATCTATTTCCTTTTTTTATTCTCTTCCAATTAAAATTCTTATTCTCTTCTTTATTCCTACTTCTTCTATTTTATCATTACCAACAGAACAATCAATTATTTAGATTGAATGTTTATATCTCATAATTTTGCAATAAAATCCATTAATTATTCTCTCTTATTCACTATTCCTCTTTTATCATATCCCAACAGAATTTTCATATTTCTTAATTTTAGATGTTTGCACTTCTCATGTGCAATAAAATGTATTCTCTCTTATACACTATTCCTCTTTTTCATTATCCCAACAGAACAGTCAATTATTAATTTTAGATGTTTGTATATCTCTATGCAATAAAAATGTATTTTCCTACTTATTCTTTCTTCACTTCTGTCATCACCCCCAAAAGAACAGTCAATTATTAATTTTTAGATGTTTGCATATCATGTGCAATAAAACTGTATTCTCTACTTATTCACTTACTCTTTTGTGTACCCCAACAGAACAGTCAGTTATTAATTTTAGATGTTTGCATATCCTCATGTGCAATAAAAATTATTCTCTTATTCCTGTTGTTCTTTTAACAGTATCCCAAACAGAACAGTCAATTATTAATTTTAGATGTTTGCATATCTCACCATACAATAAAAATGTATTCTCTACTTTATTCACTCTTCCTTTAATATCATTCCCAACAGAACAATCAATTATTAAATTTAGATGTTTGTATATCATGTGTAATAAAAATGTATTCCTCTCTACTTATTCATATTCCTCTTTTAACATATCCCCAACAGAATCAATTGTAAATTTAGATGTTTTATATCATGTGCAATAAAAATGTATTCTCTTATTCACTCTCCCTCTTTATTTATTCCCAACAGAACAATCAATTGTTAAATTTGATTTATATCTCATACCAAAAAAATGTATTCTCTACTTATTCACTCTTCCTCTTTTAACATTACCCCAACAGAACAATCAATTATTAATTTTAGATGTTTGCATATCTCATGTGCAATAAAAAAATGTATTCTCTACTTATTCACTCTTCCTCTTTTATCATTAACCCCCAACAGAACAGTCAATTATTAATTTTAGATGTTTGCATATCTCATGTGCAATAAAATGTATTCATCACCCCAACAGAACACTTATTAATTTTAGATGTTTCCTCTTTTATCAATAATTAACTCTTCCCCAACAGAACAGTCAATTATTAATTTTAGATGTTTGCATATCTCATGTGCAATAAAAATGTATTCTCTATTTATTCACTCTTCCTCTTTTATCATCACCCCAACAGAACAATCAATTATTAATTTTAGATGTTTGCATATCTCATGTGCAATAAAAATGTATTCTCTACTTATTCACTCTTCCTCTTTTATCATAACCCCAACAGAACAGTCAATTATTAATTTTAGATGTTTGCATATCTCATGTGCAATAAAAAATGTATTCTAATATTCTCTTTCCACTTTATCATTACCCCAACAGAACAGTCAATTATTAATTTAGATGTTGCCTATCTCATGCAATAAAAATTATCTCTACTTATTCATCTTCCTCTTTAATCATTAACCCAACAGAACACTCAATTATTAATTTGATGTTTGCATTTTTGCACAAAATGTATCTCTATTTATACTTTCCTTTATCATTCTTCAATTATTAATTTTGTTACTGTCCCTCTTTTACTTCTTCATTAACCCCAACAGAACACAATTATTAATTTTGATGTTTGCACAACTCCTTATTATAATAAAATGTATTCTCACTTATCTATTCTTCCTCTTTTATCATTCACCCAACAAGACAGTCAATTATTAATTTTAGATGTTTGCATATCTCATGTGCAATAAAAATGTTCTCTACTTCATTCACTCTTCCACTTTTACATCTACACAACAGAACGGTCCAATTATTAATTTCAGATGTTTGCATATCTCTCATGCAATAAAATGTATTCTCTACTTATTCACTCTTCCTCTTTTAACATTATCCCAACAGAACACCCAATTATTAATTTTAGATGTTTGCATATCTCATCCCAAAAGAATGCAATAAAAATGTTTATTCTCCTGCACAAAAATGTATTCACTTATTCCTTACTTTTTGTTATTACGTCCCAACAGAACAGTCAATTATTAATTTGATATTTGCATATCTCATGCAATAAAAAAATGTATTCTCTACTTATTCACCTCTTCTCTTTTTATCATCAATTTCAACAGAACAGTCAATTATTAATTTTAGATGTTTTGCTGAAAATGTATTCTTACTTATTATCTTTATCATCACCCAAAACAGTCAAAAAAAATGTAGCATATCTCAACTGCAAAAAATATATTCTACTTATTCACTCTTCTCTTTTATATATTCTTTAACCAGAATAGTCAATTGTTAATTTAGATGTTTGCATATCTCATGTTCAATAAAAAGTATTCTCTACTTATTCACTCTTCCTCTTTTATCATCACCCCAACAGAACAGTCAATTATTAATTTTAGATGTTTGCATATCTCATGAAATCATTACCCCAACAGATGGTCAATTATTAATTTTAGATGTTTTGCATATCTCTTATAAAAATGTATTCTCTACTTTATTCCTTCCTCTTTTATCACATCAACAGAACAGTCAATTATTATTTTAAATGTTTCAATTATTAATTTAGATGTTTGCATCTCAGAATGTCAATTATTAAAAATGTTTATTCTGAAATAAAATGTATTCTCTACTTATTCACTCTTCCTCTTTTATCATCACCCCAACAGAACAGTCAATTATTAATTTTAAGATGTTTGCATACTCATGTGCAATAAAAATGTATTCTCTAATGTCTCTTTCTTTTTAAAACAGAAGAGTCCAATTATTAATTTTAGATGTTTGCATATCTATTGAAATAAAATAATTCTAAACTTATTCACTCTTCCTCTTTTTTATCATTAACCCCAACAGAACAGTCAATTATTAATTTTAGATGTTTCAATTATTAATTTTAGATATTTTACTTATTCATCTTCCTCTTTTATCATAACCCCAACAGAACAGTCAATTATTAAGAATATATCTCAAAAAAATTATTCACTTATTCTCTTCCATTTTATCATTACCCCAACAGAACAGTCAATTATTAATTTTAGATGTTTGCATATCTCTAAAATGTATTCTCTACTTATTCACTCTTCCCTTTTATCATTACCCCAACAGAACAACAATTATTCAATTTAGATGTTTATATCTTTAAAAATGTATTTTACTTATTCTATTTCTTCCATTTTATCAATAAAAATCAATTATTAATTTTAGATGTTTGCATATTCATGTGCAATAAAAATGTATTCTTTTTTTAACACTTTCTTCCTCTTTTTTATTATCCCAACAGTCAATTATTAATTTTTAGATGTTTGCATATCTCATGTGCAATAAAAATGTATTCTCGGCTTATTCACTCTTCCTCTTTTTATCATAACCCCAACAGAATAGTCAATTAATTTAATTTTAGATGTTTGTATTCTGTGCTTATTCTATTCTCTCTTTTACCATTACCAACAGAACACTTAATTATTAATAGAACAATAATAAAATGTATTTTACTTATATTTTTCATATCTCGACATTATATCTAACAATAAATGTACTCTTCCTCTTTTTTCATTACCCCAACAGAACAGTCAATTATTAATTTTAGATGTTTGCATATCTCATGTGCAATAAAAATGTATTCTCTACTTACACTATTCCTATTTTTTATCATTCTATGTGTATTAAAAAGAACAATCAATTATTAATTTTTAGATGTTTGCATATCTCATGTGCAATAAAAATGTATTCTCTAGTTATTTGACATCCTTTATCATACCCCAACAGAACAATCATTTATTAAATTTAGATGTTTGCATATCTCATGTGCAATAAAAATGTATTCTCTACTTATTCACTCTTCCTCTTTTATCATTATCCCAACAGAACAGTCAATTATTAATTTTAGATGTTTGCATATCTCATGTGCAATAAAAATGTATTCTGTTCTTGTTGCTCTTCCTCTTTTACCATCACCGAATAAGATCAGTCAATTATTAATTTTAGATGTTTGCATATCTCATGTGCACAAAAAAATGTATTCTCTATTTATACACTCTTCCCTTTTATCATTACCCATTATCCAACAGAACAGTCAATTATTAATTTTAGATGCTCTGTATATCTTATGTGCAATAAAGTAAAAAGTATTCTCTACTTGTATAATATCTGTACCTCTTTTCATTACCCCAACAGAACACTCAATTATTAATTTTAGATGTTTGCATATCTCATGCAATAAAATGTATTCTCTATTTATTCACTTTCCTCTTTTATCATAACCCTAACAGAATAAATAATTATTAATTTTAGATGTTTGCCATCTCATGTGCACTGAAAATGCATTCTCTACTTATTCACTCTTTCCTCTTTTTTCATTACCCCAAAAGTAATAGTCAATTATTAATTTTAGATGTTTTGCATATCTCATGTGCAATAAAATATATTCTCTCTTATTCACTCTTCCCTTTTATCATTAACCCCAACAGAACAGTCAATTTATTAATTTTTAGGTGTTTTGCATATATCTCATATTGCTATAAAATGTATTCTCTCTTATTCACTCTTCCATTTTATTATCACCAACAGAACAGTCAATTATTATTTTAAATGTTTTGCATTTTCTCAGTAATAAAAATGTATTCTCTATTTATTCACCTTTTCCTTTTAACATTACCACACCAGAAGAAGTCCTTATTAATTTTAGATGTTTGCATATCTCATGTGAAATAAAAAATCAAACTTATTCATTCTTTATTTTATTCACTTCAACTTTATCATCACCCCACCAGAATGTCCAGGTCAATTATTTAATTTTAGATGTTTTGCAGAAATATCTTAGTTTGCAATGTTTGCATAAAATGTATTCTTCTTACTTATCTACTTCTTCCTCTTTTGTCATTAACTCAACAGAACAGTCAATTATTAATTTTAGATGTTTGCATATCTCTTTCATGTTCAATAAAATGTATTCTCTACTTATTCACTCTTCTCTTTTATCATTTAGAACAAAAGCAATTGCAGAATGTTTGCATATCTATTAAAATGTATTTTAGATGTCTTCCATTTTATCTTATTTTTGTTTCAGATGTTTGCATATCTCTTAAAAAATGTATTCTCTACTTATTATCTTCCACTTTATTATTATCCAACAGAATAGTCAATTATTAATTTCAGATGTTTGCATATCTCATGTGCAATTAAAATGTATTCTCTATTTATTCACTCTTCCTCTTTTTTCATTATCCCAACAGAACAGTCAATTATTAATTTTTAGATGTTTGCATATCTCATGTGCAATAAAAATGTATTTCTTTCTTACCTCCTTCCTCTTTTTATACCACAACAGAACTGTTAATGGTACAGATGTTTTCATATCTCTTTTATCATCACCCCAAAGAACAGGAACAGTAAATTATTAATTTTTAGATGTTTGCATATCTCATGTACAAATAAAAGTATTCTGTACTTATTCACTCTTTTTAACATTACCCCAATAGAACAGTCAATTATTAATTTTTAAATGCTTTGTGTTATCTCATGTGCAACAAAAATGTATTCTCTATATACACTCTTCCTCTTTTTATCATCACCCTGTCAGAACAGTCAATTATTAATTTTAGATTTTTGCATATCTCATGTGTGTAATAAAAATGTATTCTGTTCATCTTTTTTATGGAACATCTCTTCAATTTCTTTATCATCACCCCAATAAAAAGAATAGTCAATCTTTAATTTTAGATGTTAGTATATCTCATGTATCTCACGATAAAATGTATTCTCATTTATTCACTCTTCCACTTTTTATTATTACACCAACAGAACAGTCAGTTATTAATTTAATTTGCATAGCAATAAAATGTATTCTGTTCTTATTAGCTCTTTCCTCTTTTGCCATGAATAGAACAGTAAATTAATTTGATATTTGCATATCTCATATTTATCAAAAATTATTACACTCTTCCTCTTTTATCATTACTAAACAGAATAGTCAATTATTAATTTTAGATGTTTATACTTTGCAATAAATATATTCTCTTCTTATATATTCCTCTTTTATCATTATCCCAATGCGTAGTCGTTATTAAAAAATGCATAATTTCTAAAATCATATTCTCTAATTCACTCTTCTATTTTATCACCCAACAGAAAATCAAATTATATCTCATGTGCAATAAAAATGTATTCTCTTTTACACTATTTCTCTTTTCTCATGTACAAAATGTATTCTCTAAAATTTATTCTTCACTCTATTCCTCTTTTATCATCACCCAACAGAACAGTCAATTATTAATTTTTAGATGTTTTGCATATCATATGCAATAAAAATGTATTTTCCTATTCTTATTCCTTCTTAACTTCTGTCATTACAGAACAGTCAATTATTAATTTTTAGATGTTTGCATATCATGTGGCGTAAAAACTGTATTCTCTCTTATTCACTTTTCCTTTTGTGTACCCCAACAGAACAGTCAATCATTAGATTTTAGATAAATTATTCTCTTATCCTGTGTGTTCTATGTGCAATAAAAAGAATATCTCACCTACTGTATTCTCTATTCCTTTAACATCACCCCAACAGAACAATCAATTATTAATTTTAGATGTTTGCATATCTCATGCAATAAAATGTATTCTCTATTTATTCACTCTTCCTCTTTACTACTACCCCAACAGAACAATCAATTGTTAATTTTAGATGTTTGTGCTATCTCATGTGCAATAAAATGTATTTTCTATTTATTCTACTTCTTCCTCTTTTGTCATAACCCCAACAGAATAGCTAATTATTAATTTAGATGTTTGTGTATATCCTATGTGCAATAAAATGTATTTTCTACGGTCTACTCTACTCTCTTTATCATCACCTCAAATAGAATAGTCAATTATTAATTAGATGTTTGCATATCTCATGGCTAAAATGTATTCTCATTTATTCACTCTTCCACTTTTATTATTACACCAACAGAATAGTCAATTATTAATTTCAGATGTTTGCATTATCCTTATGTGCAATAAAAAGTGTATTCTACTTATACACTATTCCTCTTTTTCAGTTACCTCAACAAGAACACTCAATTATTAATTTAGATGTTTATATCTCTATGTGCACTGAAAATGCATTCTACTTATTCACTTTCCTCTTTATCATCAATCAACAGAACAGTCAATTATTAATTTTAGATGTTTGTTTGTGCACAAAATATTCTCTTATTATGTCAATTAAAAATGTTTATTCTCTATTCTTCTTATTCTCTTTCCTCTTTATCATTACCCAACAGAACAGTCAATTATTAATTTTAAAATGATCTACTTTGCATATCTTAGGTGTTTGCATGAAATAAAATGTATTCTTATTCATTCTTACTTATTCAACAGAAAAGTCAATTATTAATTTTAGATGTTTGCATATGTCACAATAAAATTGCATTTTAACATTCACCCCTTTAATAACCCCAACAGAAATGTCAATTATTAATTTTTAGATGTTTTGCATATCTCATGTGCAATAAAAATGTATTCTCTACTATTATTCTCTTCCTTTATCATTACCCCAACAGAACAGTCAATTATTAATTTTAGATGTTTGCATATCTCATGTGCAGTAAAATGTATTCTCTACTTATTCACTCTTCCTCTTTATCATTACCCCAACAGAACACTCAATTATATTTAGATGTTTGGTAATAAAAAATGATTTTTCCATTTTATCTCAGACAATCTTTTGCATAATGCAATAAAAATGTATTTATTTATTCACTCTTCCTCTTTTATCATTCACAACAGAACAATCAATTATTAAATTTAGATGTTTGCATATCTCCTTATGTGCAATAAAAATGTATTCTCTACTATTATCCTCTTTATCATTGCCCCCAACAGAAATTAGTTATCTCATGCAATAAAAAGTGTATTCTTTTATCATCTCTTTTTTTTCCCAACAGAACAGTCAATTATTAATTTTAGATGTTTGCATATCTCATGTGCAATAAAATGTATACTTATTCTCTACTTATTCACTCTTCCACTTTTATTCATTCCCCCAACAGAACAGTCAATTATTAATTTTAGATGTTTGCATATCTCATGTGCAATAAAAATGTATTCTCTACTTATTCACTCTTCCTCTTTTTAGACATCATGTGTATTAAACAGAATAGTCAATTATTAATTTTAAATGATGTTTGCATATCTCATGTGCAATAAAAATGTATTCTCTACTTATTCACTCTTCCACTTTTTATTATTACCCCAACAGAAAAGTCAATTATTAAATTTAGATGTTTGCATATCTCATGTGCAATAAAAATGTATTCTCTACTTATTCACTATTCCTCTTTTTTTCATTACAGAAATTATTAATTTTTGAACACTCAATTTTCTCTTTTACCATTACCCGAATTTAGATGTTTGCATATCTCATGTGCACAAAATGTATTCTCTATTTATTCACTCTTCCTCTTTATCATTACTCCAACAGAACAGTCAATTATTAATTTTAGATTTTGCATAATGTGCATAAAATGTATTCTCTAGATTATTCACTAGTTCTTCCTCTTTTTTTATCATTCCCCAACAGAATAGTCAATTATTAATTTTAGATGTTTGCATATCTCATGTGCAATAAAAAATGTATTCTCTACTTAGATTCTCTTTCCTCTTTTAACAGAACAATCAATTTTTAAACAGTCAATTATTAATTTTAGATGTTTGCATATCTCATCATTATGCAATAAAATGTATTCTCTACTTATTGACTTTTATTCTTTTTGCATCATCAATTACCCCAAAGAACAGTCAATTATTAATTTTAGATGTTTGCATATCTCATGCATTTTAAAACTGTATTCTCTACTTACTTTCTTCCTCTTTTAACATCACCCCAACAGAATGATCAATTTATTAATTTTAGATGTTTGCATATCTCATGTGCAGTAAAATATTCTCTACTTATTAAATTCCTCTTTTTCATTACCCCAACAGAACAGTCAATTATTAATTTTGATGTTTTACTTATTATCTCATGAACAACTAAAAGATGTTTGCATAATTCTCTTTTATTCTCTTTTATCATCATCCCAACAGAATAGTCAATTATTAATTTAGATGTTTGCATATCTCATGTGCAATAAAAAATGTATTCTACTTATCTACTCTTCACTTTTCATCATTATCCCAACAGAAGAATCAATTATTAATTTTAGATGTTTGTCATTTCTCATCATTGCAATAAAATGTATTTCTACTTATTCACTCTTCCTCTTTTATCATTACCCCAACAGAATGAAGTCAATTATTAATTTTAGATGTTTGCATATCTCATGTGCAATAAAAATGTATTCTCTACTTATTCACTCTTCCTCTTTTATCATTACCCCAACAGAACAGTCAATTATTAATTTTAGATGTTTGCATATCTTGTGCTATAAAAATGTATTCTCTACTTATTCACTCTTCCTCTTTTATCATCATCCCAACAGAACAGTCAATTAATTTTAAATGTTTGCAAATAAAATGTATTCTTTCCCTTTATCATTACCACAACAGAACAGTCAATTATTAAATTTAGATGTTTGCAAATCTTGAAATAAAATGTATTCTTGAAATTATTCTTCTCTTTTATCATTACCCCAACAGAACAGTCAATTATTAATTTTAGATGTTTGCATATCTCAGGTGCAATAAAAATGTATTCTCTACTTATTCACTCTTCCTCTTTTATTAAACCCCAACAGAACAGTCAATTATTAATTTTAGATGTTTGCATATCTCATGTGCAATAAAATGTATTCTCTACTTATTATTCACTCTTCCTCTTTTAACATCACCAACAGAACAGTCAATTATTAATTTTAGATGTTTGCATATCTCATGTGCAATAAAATGTATTCTCTACTTATTCACTCTTCCTCTTTTATCATTACCCCAACAGAACAGTCAATTATTAATTTTTAGATGTTTGCATATCTCATGTGCAATAAAATGTATTTCTACTTATTCACTCTTCCTCTTTTATCATTACCCCAACAGAACAGTCAATTATTAATTTCAGATGTTTATTATATCTCATGTGCAATAAAAATGTATTCTCTACTTATCCTATTCACTCTTCCTCTTTTATCATTACCCCAACAGAACAGTCAATTATTAATTTTAGATGTTTGCATATCTCATGTGCAATAAAAATGTATTCTCTACTTATTCACTCTTCCTCTTTTATCATAACCCCAACAGAACAGTCAATTATTAATTTTAGATGTTTGCATATCTCATGTGCAATAAAAATGTATTCTCTACTTATTCACTCTTCCTCTTTTTCATTACCCCAACAGAACGTCAATTATTAATTTTTAGATGTTTGCATATCTCATGTGCAAAAATGTATTCTCTACTTATTCACTCTTCCTCTTTTATCATAACCCCAACAGAACAGTCAATTATTAATTTTAGCAATAAAAATGTTTGCATTCGCTCTATCTACCATGCAATATTAAAAATGCATATCTCATGTATTCACTCTTCCACTTTTTATTATACCCCAACAGAACAGTCAATTATTAATTTTAGATGTTTGCATATCTCATGTGCAATAAAAATGTATTCTCTACTTATACACTATTCCTCTTTTATCATTATCCCAACAGAACAGTCAATTATTAAATTTAGATGTTTGCATATCTCATGTGCAATAAAAATGTATTCTCTAGTTATTCACTCTTCCTCTTTTATCATTACCCCAACAGAACAATCAATTATTAAATTTAGATGTTTGCATATCTCATGTGCAATAAAAATGTATTCTCTACTTATACACTATTCCTCTTTTATCATTATCCCAACAGAACAGTCAATTATTAATTTTAGATGTTTGCATATCTCATGTGCAATAAAAATGTATTCTCTCTTATTCACTCTTCCTCTTTTATCATTACCCCAACAGAACAGTCAATTATTAATTTTAGATGTTTGCATATCTCATGTGCAATAAAAATGTATTCTCTACTTATTCACGCTTCCACTTTTATTATTACCCCAACAGAACAGTCAATTATTAATTTTAGATGTTTGCCTATCTCATTTGTATTCTCTACTTATTCACTCTTTCCTCTTTTCATCATTATCAACAGAACAGTCAATTATTAAAATGTTTATATCTCATGTGCAATAAAAATTATTCTCTACTTATTCTCTTCCTCTTTTATCATTACCCCAACAGAACAGTCAATTATTAATTTTAGATGTTTTGCATATCTCATATTCAATAAAAATGTATTCTCTACTTATTCACTCTTCCTCTTTTATCATTCACCAACAGAACAGTCAATTATTAATTTTAGATGTTTGCATATCTCATGTATCATTATCCCAACAAGTCAAAAATTTGTATGTTTTCTCTGCAATTATCTCAGTGTTCTTCCTCTTTTATCATTATCCCAACAGAACAGTCAATTATTAATTTTAGATGTTTTGCATATCTCATGTGCAATAAAAATGTATTCTCTATTCTTATTCCTCTTCCTCTTTTATCATTATCCCAACAGAACAGTCAATTATTAATTTTAGATGTTTGCATATCTCATGTGCAATAAAAATGTATTCTCTACTTATTCACTCTTCCTCTTTTATCATTATCCCAACAGAACAATCAATTATTAAATTTAGATGTTTGCATATCTCATGTGCAATAAAAATGTATTCTCTACTTATTCACTCTTCCTCTTTTATCATTATCCCAACAGAACAGTCAATTATTAATTTTTATGTTTGCATATCTTTGCCCAAAAAATGTATTCTCTACTTATTCAATTATCTCATTATCTAAACAGAACAGTCAATTATTAATTTTAATGTTTTGCATATCTCATGTACAATTATATTCTCACTTATTCACTCTTCTCTTTTATCATTACACCAACAGAACAGTCAATTATTAATTTTAGATGTTTGCATATCTCATGTGCAATAAAATGTATTCTCTACTTATTCACTCTTCCTCTTTATCATTGCCCCAACAGAACAGTCAATTATTAATTTTAGATGTTTGCATATCTCATGTGCAATAAAAATGTATTCTCTACTTATCCTATTGACTGTTCCTCTTTTATCATTATCCCAACAGAACAGTCAATTATTAATTTTAGATGTTTGCATATCTCATGTACAATAAAAATGTATTTCTACTTATTCACTCTTCTTTTAACATTACCCCCAACAGAACACTATTGTTTCCTCTTTTATCATTCCCCCAACAGAACAGTCAATTATTAATTTTAGATGTTTGCCTATCTCATGTGCAATAAAAATGTATTCTCTACTTATCCTATTCACTCTTCCTCTTTTATCATTATCCCAACAGAACAGTCAATTATTAATTTTAGATGTTTGCATATCTCATGTGCAATAAAAATGTATTCTCTACTTATTCACTCTTCCTCTTTTATCATTACCCCAACAGAACAGTCAATTATTAATTTTAGATGTTTGCATATCTCATGTGCAATAAAATGTATTCTCTACTTATTCACTAGGAAACCCAACAGAACACAACAGAACAGTCAATTATTAATTTTAGATGTTTGCATATCTCATGTGCAATAAAAATGTATTCTCTACTTATTCAATAAAACTCTTCCTCTTTTATCATTACCCCAACAGAACAGTCAATTATTAATTTTAGATGTTTGAAATTTAAAATGTATTCTCTACTTATTCCTCTTCTCTTTTATCATTAACCAACAGAACAATGCAATAATTTTAAATGTTTGCATATCTCTATCTCATGTGCAATAAAATGTATTCTCTACTTATTCCTCTTTTTATCATTACCCCAACAGAACAGTCAATTATTAATTTTAGATGTTTGCATATCTCATGTGCAATCTGTATATTCTCTACTTATTCTCTTCCTCTTTTATTATACCCAACAGAATAGTCAATTATTAATTTTAGATGTTTTATCTCATGTGCAATAAAATGTATTCTCCCATTCAGAACATCAATTCAATTATTAATTTTAGATGTTTGCATATCTCATGTGCAATAAAAATGTATTCTCTTTTTATTCACTCTTCCTCTTTTATCATCACCCCAACAGAACAGTCAATTATTAATTTTAGATGTTTGCATATCTCATTTTGCAATAAAATGTATTCTCTCTTATTCCTTCTTACTCTTTTAACATACCCCAACAGAACAGTCAATTATTAATTTTTAGATGTTTGCATATCTCATGTGCAATTATTCTCTACTTATTCACTCTTCCTCTTTTAACATCACCCCAACAGAACAGTCAATTATTAATTTTAGATGTTTGCATATCTCATGTGCAATAAAAATGTATTCTCTACTTATTCACTCTTCCTCTTTAACATCACCCCAACAGAATATTTCAATTTTTAATTTGAAAAATGTTTGCATATCTCATATTGTCAATTAAAATGTATTCTCTACTTATTCTCTCTTCCACTTTTATCATCACCCCCAACAGAACACTCACCCAACAGAACAGTCAATTAAAATTTTAGATGTTTGCATATCTCATGTGCAACAAAAATGTATTCTTAATTTTATATGTTTTGCTATTCCTGCAATTTACTCATTTTTATTCACTCTTCCAGAACACATCAATTATTAATTTTAGATGTTTGCATATCTCATGTGCAATAAAAATGTATTCTCTACTTATTCCTCTTATTTTTTAACATCACCCCAACAGAACAGTCAATTATTAATTTTAGATGTTTGCATATCTCATGTGCAATAAAAATGTATTCTCTACTTATTCACTCTTCCTCTTTTTTATCATTATCAACAGAACAGTCAATTATTCTCTACTTATTCACTCTTAGATCTTTTGCATATCTCATTAATTTTAGATGTTTATCTCAAAATAAAATGTATTCTCTATTTATTCCTCTTTACTCATTATTACCCCAACAGAACAGTCAATTATTAATTTTAGATGTTTTGCAATAAAAATATATCTCATGTGCAATAAAAATGTATTCTCTATCTTATTCTTATTCACTCTTTCTTTTCATCACCCCAAACAGAACAGTCAATTATTAATTTTAGATGTTTGCATATCTCGTATTGCAATAAAAAATGTATTCTCTACTTATTCACTCTTCCTCTTTATCATCACCCCCAACAGTCAATTAGAACATGTTCAATCTATGCACTGAAAAATTTTAGATTCACTCTTCCTCTTTTATATCAGAATAGTCAATATTAAAATGTTTGCATATCTCATGTGCAATAAAATATATTCTTCTTCTTCCTCTTTTTTATTACCCCAACAGGAACAGTCAATTATTAATTTTAGATGTTTGCATATCTCATGTGCAATAAAAATGTATTCTTTTCACTCTTCCTCTTTTATCATTACCCAACAGAACAGTCAATTATTAATTTTAGATGTTTGCATATCTCATGTGCAATAAAAATGTAAACTTATTTCTTCACTTTTCATTATCACCCCAACAGAACAGTCAATTATTAATTTTAGATGTTTGCATATCTCATGTGCAATAAAAAATGTAAAATTCCTCTTTTTATTCCAACAGAACAATCAATTATTAATTTTTTAGATTCATATCTCATGTCTTAAAAAATGTATTCTCTACTTATTCACTCTTCCTCTTTTATCAACCCAACAGAACAGTCAATTATTAATTTTAGATGTTTTGCATATCTCATGTGCAATAAAAATGTATTCTCTACTTATTCACTCTTCCTCTTTTAACATCACCCCAACAGAACAGTCAATTATTAATTTTAGATGTTTGCATATCTCATGTGCAATAAAAATGTATTCTCTACTTATTCACTCTTCCTCTTTTAACATCACCCCAACAGAACAGTCAATTATTAATTTTAGATGTTTGCATATCTCATGTGCAATAAAAATGTATTCTCTACTTATTCACTCTTCCTCTTTTAACATCACCCCAACAGAACAATCAATTATTAATTTTAGATGTTTGCATATCTTTTTAAAATGTATTCTCTACTTATTCACTCTTCCTCTTTTTATCACCCCAACAGAACAGTCAATTATTAATTTTAGATGTTTGCATATCTCATCAATAAAAAATGTATTTCACTTATTCCTCTTCTTTTAACATCACCCCAACAGAATAGTCAATTATTAATTTTAGATGTTTGCATATCTCATGTGCAATAAAAATGTATTCTCTACTTATTCACTCTTCCACTTTTATTATTACACCAACAGAACAGTCAATTATTAATTTTAGATGTTTAGATATTTGCAATAAAATGTATTCTCTACTTATTCTCATCACCCCAACAGAATAGTCAATTATTAATTTTAGATGTTTATATCTCATGTGCAATAAAAAATGTATTTCTACTTATTCCTCTTCCACTTTTTAACATCACCCCAACAGAACAGTCAATTATTAATTTTAGATGTTTGCATATCTTTGCAATAAAAATGTATTCTCTACTTATTCACTATTCCTCTTTTATCATTATCCCAACAGAACAGTCAATTATTAATTTTAGATGTTTGCATATCTCATGTGCAAAAAATGTATTCTATTTATTCTCTTTTAACATCATCACCCCAACAGAACAGTCAATTATTAATTTTAGATGTTTATATCTCATGTGAAATAAAATTATTCACTTATTCACTTTTCCTCTTTTATCATTACCCCAACAGAACAGTCAATTATTAATTTTAGATGTTTGCATATCTCATATTGCAATAAAAATGTATTCTCTACTTATTCACTCTTCTTTTTTATCATCACCCCAACAGAACAGTCAATTATTAATTTTAGATGTTTGCATATCTCATGTGCAATAAAAATGTATTCTCTACTTATTCACTCTTCCTCTTTTAACATCACCCCAACAGAACAGTCAATTATTAATTTTAGATGTTTGCATATCTCATGTGCAATAAAAATGTATTCTCTACTTATTCACTCTTCCACTTTTATTATTACACCAACAGAACAGTCAATTATTAATTTTAGATGTTTGCATATCTCATGTGCAATAAAAATGTATTCTCTACTTATTCACTCTTCCTCTTTTATCATATACCTCTTTATCATCACCCAGAGACGTCAGATATTATTTTAATGTTTGCATATCCTGTGTGTGATGAAACTGTATTCTCTACTTCACTCGTTCTCTTTTATCATGTGGCAGAACTGATCAATTATTAATTTTGAATGTTTTGCATCTCTTTCAATCTTATTTATCTATATTCACTCTTCCTCTTTATCATCACCCAAAAGAATGATCCATTTATTAATTTTTAGATGTTTGCATGTCTCATGTGCAATAAAATATATTCTCTACTTATTCACTCTTACTCTTTTAACATTGTCCCAACAGGACAGTCGTTATTAATTTTAGATGTTTGCATATCATGTGCAGTAAAATGTATTCTCTACTTATTCCTCTTCCACTTTGTTACGCAACAAGACAGTCCAATTATTAATTTTGAATGTTTTGCTGCTCATGTGCAATAAAAATGTATTCTCTACTTATTCCTCTTCCTCTTTTATCATCACCCCAACAGAACAGTCAATTATTAATTTTAGATGTTTGCATATCTCATCATGTACCCCAACAGAACAGTCAATTATTAAAATGTTTTTATCTCTCTAAAAATTATTCTCTCTTATTCCTCTTCCCTTTTATTATCACCCCAATAGAACAGTCAATGTTTATTTCTCTAATTTAAAAATGTATTCTCTACATCCACTTTCCTTTATCATTGTGTCACTTATTATTTGGGTGTTTGCAAATCTCTGTGTGAAATAAATTCTCTAACTTATTCATTCTTCCTCTTTTAACATAACCCCAACAGAAAAGTCAATTAATGATTTTTAATGTTTTATGTCATGTTTGCTTATTCATCTTTTATCATGAAATGTCAATTAAAAATGTTTGCATTCTCAATAAAATGTATTTCTACTTATCTTCTCTCTTCCTCTTTTATCATTAACCTATAGAACAGTCAATTATTAATTTTAGATGTTTTTATCTCATGTGCAAATAAAAATGTATTCTCTACTTATTCACTCTTCCTCTTTATCATTACCCCCAACAGAACAAGCAATTATTATATTTAGATGTTTTGCATATCTCATTGCAATAAAAAGTATTCTCTACTTGTTTATCTTATTTATTTACCCCAACAGAACAGACAATTTTTTAATTTCAGATGTTTGCATATCTCATGTGCAAAAAATGTATTCTCTCTTATTCACTCTTTTCTTTATTATTATCCCAACAGAACAATCAATTATTAAATTTAGATGTTTTGCATATCTCATGTGCAATAAAATGTATTCTCTACTTATTCATTCCTCTTCCTCTTTATCCCATTGCCCCAACAGAACAGTCAATTATTAATTTTATTTGTTTTTGTATCTCATAAAAGTGTCTCTTATCATTCCTCTTTCATTACAACAGAACAATTAAATTTTAATGTATCTTCTCTTATTCACTCTTCCTCTTTTATCATAACCCCAACAGAACAGTCAATTATTAATTTTATGTTTGATGTTTGTATTCTGTGTATTCACTCTTCCTCTACCATTGAATAGAACAGTCAATTAAATTTGATATTCTCTCACTTATTCATCCTCTTCCTCTTTTATCATTCTAACAGAACAGTCAATTATTAATTTTAGATGTTTTGTATATCTCATGCACAAAATGTGATTCTCTACTTATACACTCTTCCTTTTTTATCATTATCCCTAAATAGAACAGTCAATTATTAATTTTAGATGTTTGCATATCTCATGTGCCAATAAAAATGTATTCTCTTATTATTCACTTTCCTCTTTATCATTACCCCAACAGAACAATCAATTATTAAATTTAGATATTTGCATATCTCATGTGCAATAAAAATGTATTCTCTACTTATTCACTGTTCCTCTTTTATCATTATCAACAGAACAGTCATTATTAATTTTAATATTTAATGTATTCTGTTCATCTTTACCCCGAAATAGAACAGTCAAAAACACTTTGATCTCATATTCAATAAAATATTCTCTTCTTCCTCTTTATCATTACCCCCAACAGAACAGTCAATTATTAATTTTAGATGTTTGCATATCTCATGTGCAATAAAAATGTATTCTTATTTATACACTATTCCTCTTTTATCATTGTCCCAACAGAACAGTCAATTATTAATTTTAGATGTTTGCATATCTCATGTGAAATAAAATGTATTCTACTTATACACTCTTCCTCTTTTATCATTACCCCAACAGAAACAGTCATTTATTAAATTTAATGTTTTTTAGCAATAAAAATATTCTCTTTTGCACTATTCCTCTTTATATTTCCCAACAGAACAATCAATTATTAAAAAGATGTTTATATCTCATATGCAATAAAATATATTTCACTCTTCCTCTTTTATCATTACCCCAACAAGAACAGTCAATTATTAATTTTAGATGTTTGCATATCTCATGTGCAATAAACTGTATTCTATCTACCCCCAACAGAACAGTCAATTATTAATTTTAGATATTTCATATCTCTTCATATTCTCTTTTCACCTTTATTACCCCCAACAGAACAGTCAATTATTAATTTTAGATGTTTGCATATCTCATGTGCAATAAAGTGTATTCTCTCCTATTGACTGTTCCTCTTTTATATTTATCTTCCAACAGAACAGTCAATTATTAATTTTTAGATGTTTGCATATCTCATGTACCAATAAAATGTATTCTCTACTTATTCACTCTTCTTCTTTTATCATTACCCCAACAGAACAATCAGTCTAAATTTAGATGTTTGCATGTCATGTGTAATAAAAATGTATTCTCTGCCTTCACTATTCCTCTTTTATCATTATCCCAACAGACAATCAATTATTAAATTTAGATGTTTTGCATATCATGTGCAATAAAATGTATTCTCTACTTATTCACTCTTCCTCTTTATCATTATCCCAACAGAACAATCAATTATTAAATTTAGTTGTTTGCATATCTCTCTGCAATAAAAATGTATTCTCTACTTATTCACTCTTCCTCTTTTACCATTACCTGAATAGAACAGTCAATTATTAATTTTAGATATTTGCATATCTCATGTGCAGTAAAACTGTATTCTCTACTTATTCACGCTTCCACTTTTATTATTACCCCAACAGAACAGTCAATTATTAATTTTAGATGTTTGCATATCTTATGTGCAATAAAAATGTATTCTCTACTTATACACTATTCCTCTTTTATCATTATCCCAACAGAACAATCAATTAATTAACAGAACAGTCAATAAAAAATTATTAATTCCTCTTTTTTAGATGTTTGTTTATATCTCATGTGCAATAAAAATGTATTCTCTATTTATTCATATTCAATTATTAAATTTAGATGTTTGCTCTTTATCAAAATGTATTTATTCCCATCAAGAACAATCAATTATTATTTTTAGATGTTTGCATTTATCTCATGTGCAATAAAAATATTCTCTATTTATTCACTCATTCCTCTTTTATTATTCCCAACAGAACAGTCAATTATTAATTTTAGATGTTTGCATATCTCATGTGCAATAAAATGTATTCTCTACTTATTATTCACTCTTCCTCTTTTATTTTTAACCCCAACAAAAAGTCAATTATTTATTTTAGATGTTTGCATATCTCATGTGCAATAAAAAATGTATTCTCTACTTATACCTCTTCCTCATTTCCTCTTTTAAAAGTATTCTCTCATATTCACTCTTCCCTTTTATTAACAGAACAGTCAATTATTAATTTTAGATGTTTGCATCTCATGTGCAATAAAATGTATTCTCTACTTATTCACTCTTCCTCTTTTTTATCATTACCCCAACAGAACAGTCAATTATTAATTTTAGATGTTTGCCTATCTCATGTGCAATAAAAATGTATTCTCTCTTATTACTTTTCCCTTTTATCATTCAGCTCAATTATTAATTTGAATGTTTCTATCTCATGTGCAATAAAATTATTCTCACTTATTCCTCCCTCTTTTAACAAAACAACTCAATTATTTTATTTTAGATGTTTGCATATATCAATGAAAATGTATTTCATGTGCTTTATCATTAAAATAATTTTATTCTCTCATGTGCTTATTTCTACTCTTCCTCTTTTATCATTATCCCAACAGAACAGTCAATTATTAATTTTAGATGTTTGCATATCTCATGTGCAATAAAAATATTCTCTACTTATTCACTCTTCCTCTTTTATCATAACCCCCAACAGAACAGTCAATTATTAATTTTAGATGTTTGCATATCTCATGTGCTACTTATTAAAATGAATAATCAATTATTAATTCTCTGTTTTATCTCACTATTCTCTCTTTTTTCTTATCTTTTACCCCCAACAGAACAGTCAATTATTAATTTTTTAATGTTTGCATATCTCATGTGCAATAAAAATGTATTCTCTACTTATTCACTTTTCCACTTTTATTATTACACCAACAGAACAGTCAATTATTAATTTTAGATGTTTGCATATCTCATGTGCAATAAAAATGTATTCTCTACTTATTCACTCTTCTCTTTTATCATCACCCCAACAGAACCTCAATTATTAATTTTAGATGTTTGCATATCTCATGTGCAATAAAAATGTATTCTCTACTTATCCTATTCACTGTTACCCAACAGAACACTCTTTTAATTTTCATTGTCATGTGCAACAGAACAGTCAACTCTTCCTCTTTTTATCATCACCCCAAAAGAATAGTTTTTAATTTTGAATGTTTTGCATATCTCATGTGCAATAAAAATATATTCTCTACTTATTCACTCTTCCTCTTTTATTATTACCAACAGAACAGTCAATTATTAATTTTAGATGTTTGCATATCTCATGTGCAATAAAAATGTATTCTACTTCACTCTTCCTCTTTTATCATCACTAACAGAATAGTCAATTATTAATTTTGAATGTTTGTCTCATGCAATAAAAATGTATTCTCTATATACACACTATTCCTCTTTTTCATTACCCCAACAGAACACTCAATTATTAATTTTAGATGTTTGTATATCTCATATGCACTAGTATATTCTCTACTTATTCCTCTTCCTCTTTTATCATCCCCAAAAGAATAGTAAATTATTAATTTTAGATTTGCACTTCTCATGTGCAATAAAAATGTATTCTCTACTTATTCACTCTTCCTCTTTTAACATCATCAACAAGAGACAGTCAATTATTAATTTTAGATGTTTTGCATATCTCATATTGCAATAAAAATATATTCTCTTATTCCTCTTCCTCTTTTATCATCACCCCAACAGAACAGTCAATTATTAATTTTAGATGTTTGCTGTATCTCATGTGCAATAAACTGTATTCTCTACTTATTCACGCTTCCTCTTTTAACATCACCCCAACAGAACAGTCAATTATTAATTTTTAGATGTTTGCATATCTAATGTGAAATGAAAATATACTCTGCCTTCACTCTTCACTTTTATTATTACCCCAACAGAACAGTCAATTATTAATTTTGAATGTTTGCATATCTCTTTTATTCTCATTATTCCTCTTCCTCTTAACATCACCCCAACCAGAACAGTCAATTATTAATTTTAGATATTTGCATGTCTCATGTGCAATAAAATGTATTCTCTACTTATTCACTCTTCCTCTTTTAACATCACCCAACAGAACAGTCAATTATTAATTTTAGATGTTTGCATATCTCATGTATTCAATTTCCTTCTCCTCCTTTAAAATGTCAATTCTCTCTGTTTATTCACTCTTCCTCTTTTAGTCATCATCTACCAGAACACTCAATTATTAATTTTTAGATGTTTGCAAAATCTCATGTGCAATAAAATGTATTCTAAATTTATTCACTCTTCCTCTTTATCATAATCCCAACAGAACAATCAATTATTTTAAATTTGCATATCTCATTTGTTTCTCACTTATTCCTCTTCCTCTCGTAACTCCCAACAGAACAGTCAATTATTAATTTTAGATGTTTGCATATCTCTATTTCAATAAAATGTATTCTACTTATCTTATTCCTCTCCTCTTTTATCATAACTGAACAGAATAGTCAATTATTAGAATTTTAGTAAAATGTTTGCATATCTCTTTTTATGTGCAATAAAAATGTATTCTACTTATTCACTCTTCCCAACAGAATAGTCAATTATTAAAGATGTTTATTCTCATGTGCAAATAAAAATGTATTCTCTATTATACCTTCCTCTTTTTTCATTATCCCAACAGAACAGTCAATTTTTAATTTTAGATGTTTGCATATCTCATGTGCAATAAAAATGTATTCTCTACTTATTCACTATTCCTCTTTTTATTATTATCCTAAAAGAATAATCAATTATTAATTTTAGATGTTTGCATATCTCATAAAATAAATGTATTCTCTACTTATTCCTATTCTTACTCTTTTAACATTATCCCCAACAGAACAGTCAATTATTAATTTTGAATGTTTGCATATCTCATGTGCAATAAAATGTATTCTCTACTTATACACCTCTTCCTCTTTTTTCATCACCCCAACAGAACATTAATTTTAATTTTTAATTTTGCACTGAAATGTTTCTCATTCCTCTTCCTCTCACCCCCAAAAGAATAGTCAATTATTAAAAATGTATTCAATAAACTTATCTCTATTATTCACTCTTCTTTTATTATCACACCAACAGAACAGTCAATTAATTTTAGATGTTTTTCTCATGTTCAATAAAATGTATTCTGTACTTTATCACTCTTCCTCTTTTATCCATCACCAGAATAGAAAATATCTCATGTGCAATAAAATGTATTTATATTCACTATGTGTCACCCCAAAAATGTATTATTATTTTTTTATACATTTCATTCAATAAAAATATTCTCTATTTATTCATTCCCTCAGAAAACAGTCAATTATTAATTTTAGATGTTTTGCATATCTATGTACAATAAAAAGTATTCTCTACTTATTCACTATTCCTCTTTTAACATTATCCCAACAGAACAATATTAATTTTAGATGTTTGCATCTCATGTGCAAAAAATGTATTCTCTACTTATTCCTCTTCCCTCTTTTAACATTACCCCAACAGAACAGTCAATTATTTAATTTTAGATGTTTGCATATCTCATATTAATAAAATGTATTCTCTACTTATTCCTCTTCCTCTGCCTCATTATCCTAAATAGAACAGTCAATTATTAATTTTAGATGTTTGCATATCTCATGTGCAATAAAATGTATATTCTATTTATTCTCTTCTTTATCATCACCCCAACAGAACAGTCAATTATTAATTTTAGATGTTTGCATATCTCATGTGTGCAATAAAAATGTATTCTCTACTTATTCACTCTTCCTCTTTTATCATTACCCCAACAGAACATCAATTATTAATTTTAGATGTTTGCATATCTCATGTGCAATAAAATGTATTCTCTTTTCACTCTACCTCTTTTATCACTATCCCTCTTCAGCCCAACACAAATAGTCAATTATTAATTTTAGATGTTTTGCATATCTCATGTGCAAATAAATTTAATGTATTCTCTAAAATGTATTCACTACTTACACTTTTATTATTATATCCAACAGAACAGTCAATTATTAATTTTAGATGTTTGCATATCTCATGTGCAATAAATGTATTCTCTACTTATACACTCTTCTCTTTTTCATTATCCCCAACAGAACAGTCAATTATTAATTTTAGATGTTTGTTGCACAAAAATGTATTCTCTACTTATTCACTCTTCTCTTTCATTATCACCCAAAGAATAGCAATTAATTTTAGATGTTTGCATATCTCATGTGCAATAAAATTCTGTATTCCTCTTAAAATTACCCCAACCAGAACAGTCCAATTATTAATTTTAGATTTTGCATATTCACTTTTTTAACATTCACCCCAACAGAACAGTCAATTATTAATTTTAGATGTTTTATATCTCATGTGCAATAAAATGTATTCTCTACTTATTTCTTCCTATTGAATAGTCAATTATTAAGTTTAGATCCTTTTATCATTATCTACTTAACTCTTCCTCTTTTAACATCACCCCAACAGGTCAAATTCTTAATTTTAGATGTTTTGCATATCTCATGTGCAATAAAAATGTATTCTATTTATTCCTCTTCCTCTCTTTATCATCACCCCAACAGAACAATCAATTATTAAATTTAGATGTTTGCATATCTCATGTGTAATAAAATGTATTTCTACTTATTCTCTATTCTTTATCATTCAACAGAGTCAATTATTATTAATTTTAGATGTTTGCATATCTCATGCAATAAAATGTATTCTCTACTTATTCACTCTTCCTCTTTTATCACTCTTCCTTTTCATATCCCAACAGAACAGTCAATTATTAATTTTAGATGTTTGCATATCTCTCATGTGCAATAAAAATGTATTCTCTACTTATTCACTCTTCCTCTTTTATCATTACCCCTGAAAGAATAGTCAATTATTAATTTTAGATATTTGCATATGTCATGTGCAATAAAAATGTATTCTCTACTTATTCACTCTTCCTCTTATTATTACCCAACAGAACAGTCAATTATTAATTTTAGATGTTTGCATATCTCATGTGCAATAAAATGTATTCTTCTACTTATACACTCTTCCCTTTATCATTATCCTAAACAGAAATAATCAATTATTAATTTTTAGATGTTTGTATCTCATGTGCAATAAAAATGTATTCTCTACTTATTCACTATTCCTCTTTTATCATCACCCAACAGAACAGTCAATTATTAATTTTAGATGTTTGCATATCTCATATGTGCAATAAAAATGTATTCTCTACTTATTCACTCTTCCTCTTTTTAACATCATCCTAACAGAACAGAAGTCAATTATTAATTTTAGTTGTTTGCATATCTCATGTGCAATAAAATGTATTCTCTATCTTATTCACTCTTCCTCTTTTTAACATAACAAACAGAACGTCAATTATTTTATTTTAGTTGTTTGCATATCTCATGTGCACAAAAATGTATTCTCTAATAAAATGTAACATTACCCCAACAGAACAGAACAGTCAATTATTAATTTTAGATATTTGCATATCTCATGTGCAATAAAAAATGTATTCTCTCCTTATTCACTCTTCCACTTTTATTACACCCAACAGAACAGTCAATTATTAATTTTAGATGTTTGCATATCTCATGTGAAATAAAATGTATTCTTATTCCTATTTATTCACTTCCAGAACAGTTTTATTATTTTACCCCAACAGAACACTCTTCAATTATTAATTTTAGATGTTTGCATATCTCATGTGCAATAAAATGTATTTCTCTACTTATTCACTCTTCCTCTTTTTCACCCAACAGAACAGTCATTATTAATTTTATCTTATTGCAATAAAATGTATTCTCTACTTATTCTCTTCCTCTTTTTCACCCCAACAGAACAGTCAATTATTAATTTTAGTTGTTTGCAATAGTATTTAATTTTAGATGTTTGCTTTTATCTAACCAGAACAGTCAATTAATGCAAAAAAAATAAAAATGTATTCTCTACTTATTCACTCTTCCCTTTTATCATCAACCCAACAGAACAGTCAATTATTAATTTTAGATGTTTGCATATCTCATGTGCAATAAAAATGTATTCTCTTTTTATTCACTTTTTTATACCAACAGACAGTCAATTATTAATTTGAATGTTGCCTTTTATCATCACCCCAACATCAAACAATCAATTATTAATTTTTAGATGTCTTGAAATAAAATATTCTCTACTTATTCATCTCATGTGCACAGTAAAATGTTTGCATATCTCATATGAAATAAAATTATCCTCTTCCTCTTTTTTATCATTATCCCAACAGAACCAGTCAATTATTAATTTTTAGATGTTTGCATATCTCACTTGTGCACAAAAAATGTATTCTCTCTCTACTTTATTCACTCTTATCTTTTATCATCACCCAAAAGAATAGTCAATTATTAATTTTAGATGTTTGCATATCTCATGTGCAATAAAAATATATTCTCTACTTATTCACTCTTACTCTTTTAACATTATCCCAACAGAACAGTCAATTATTAATTTTAGATGTTTGCATATCTCATTGTGCAATAAAATGTATTCTCTACATATTGTTTTTTTATATTATTCACTGAAAATGTATTCTCACTTATTTTTTATTTTTCATCACCAAAAGAATAGTCAATTTATTAATTTTTAGATGTTTGCATATCTCATGTGCAATAAAAATATATTCTCTACTTATTCACTCTTCCTCTTTTATCACCCCAACAGAATAGTCAATTATTAATTTTAGATGTTTGCATATCTCATGTGCAAAAAATGCATTCTCTAATATTCACTTTTCCACTTTTATTATTACACCAACAGAACAATCAATTATTAATTTTAGGTATTTGCATATCTCATGTACAATAAATGTATTCTCTATTCACTCTTCTCTTTTATCATCACCCAAACAGAATAGTCAATTATTAATTTTAGATGTTATCTCATGTGCAATAAAAATGTATTCTCTACTTATACACTATTCCTTTTAACATTACCCCAACAGAACACTCAATTATTAATTTTTAGATGTTTGTATATCTCATGGCACTGAAAATGTATTCTCTCCTTTAACATTCACTCAATTATTAATTTAGATGTTTCCTCAAAATGTTTTATCTATCACCCCTTTAAAAAACCCAATAGTAAATTATTAATTTTAGATGTTTGCATATCTCATGTGCAATAAAAATGTATTCTCTACTTATTCACTCCTTCCACTTTTATTATTACACCAACAGAACAGTCAATTATTAATTTTAGATGTTTGCATATCTCTGCAATAAAATGTATTCTCCTACTTATTCACTCTTCCTCTTTTATCATCACCCTAACAGAATAGTCAATTATTAATTTTAGATGTTTGCATATCTCATGTGCAATAAAAAATGTATTCTCTACTTATACACTATTCCTCTTTTTTCGTACTAACAGAACACTCAATTATTAATTTTAGATGTTTGTATGTCATACTAATAAAATGTATTCTCTATTTATTCAATCTTCCTCTTTTATCATCACCCCCAAAAGTCAATTAGTAAATAATATTAATTTTAAAATGTTATATCTTCATGTAATAAAATTATTCTCTTCTTCCTCTTTTATTATCACCCCAACAGAACAGTCAATTATTAATTTTAGATGTTTTTTGCATATCTCTTGTGCAATAAAAATGTATTCTCTACTTATTCACTCTTCCTCTTTTAACATCACCCCAACAGAACAATCAATTATTAATTTTGGATGTTTGCACATCTCATGTGCAATAAAAATATATTCTCTACTTTGTTCCTCTTCCTCTCTAACCCAACAGAACAGTCAATTATTATTTTTAGTTGTTTTTTTATCTCATGTGCAGCTAAAATTTATTACTCTTCTCTTTATTATTACACCAACAGAACAGTCAATTATTAATTTTAGATGTTTGCATATCTCATGCAAAAAATGTATTCTCTTCTTATTCGCTCTTCCTCTTTTATTATTACCCCAACAGAACAATCAATTATTAATTTTGAGATATTTGCATATCTCATGTGCAATAAAATGTATTCTCTACTTATTCTCTTCCTCTCATACCCCAACAGAACAGTCAATTATTAATTTTTTAGATGTTTGCATCTCATGTGAAATAAAAATGTATTCTCTACTTATTCACTCTTCCTTCTTTTATTACCCCCAAAGAACAGTCAATTATTAATTTTAGATGTTTGCATATCTCATGTGAAAAATATTTCTCTACTTATTCACTCTTCCACTTTTTTTATTATCCCAAAGAACAGTCAATTATTAATTTTAGATGTTTGTATATCTCATATGCAATAAAAATGTATTCTATTTATTCACTCTTTGTCATTGTCCCAACAGAACAGTCAATTATTAATTTTAGATGTTTTGCATATCTCATGTGCAATAAAAATGTATTCTCTACTTATTCACTCTTCCCTTTTATCATTACCCAACAGAACAGTCAATTATTAAATTTTAGATGTTTGCATATCTCATGTGCAATAAAAATGTATTCTCTATTAATTTTATGTTTCACTTCATTCCAAAAATGTATTCTCATATTTTTATCTTTCTTTTTATCATAACCCCAACAGAACAGTCAATTTATTAATTTTAGATGTTTGTATTCTCTACTTATTCTCATCACCCCAAAGAATAGTCAATTAAAAATGTTTATTCTCATGTGCAATAAAATATATTCTCACTTATTCCTCTTACTTTAACATTACCCAACAGAACAGTCAATTATTAATTTTAGATGTTTATTCTCATATTCACTCTCACTTTTGTTATTGACAGTCAATTAAAAATGTATTTTCTCTTATTCACTCTTCCTCTTTTTAACATCACCCCAACAGAACAGTCAATTATTAATTTTAGATGTTTGCACATCTCATGTTGAATAAAAATGTATTCTCTATTTATTCACTCTTCCTCTTTATTATTACCCCAACAGAACAATCAATTATTAATTTTAGATGTTTGCATATCTCATGTGCAATAAAAATGTTCCTCTACTTATTCACTCTTCCTCTTTTAACATAACCCTAACAGAACAGTCAATTATTAATTTTAGATGTTTGTTAAAAATGTATTCTCTACTTATTCATATTCCTCTTTTATATAACCAATTATTAATTTTGAATGTTTGCATATCTCATGTAACAAAATGTATTCTCTTATTCACTTTTATTATTCAACAGAATAGTCAATTATTAATTTCAGATGTTGCATATCATGTGCAATTTAACATACACTATTCCTCTTTTTTTCATTATCCCAACAGAACACTCAATTATTAATTTTAGTTGTTTGCATATCTCTATGTGCACTAAAAATGTATTCTCTACTTATTCACTCTTCCTTTTATCATCACCCCAACAGAATAGTCAATTATTAATTTTAGATGTTTGCATATCTCATGTGCAATAAAAATGTATTCTCTACTTATTCCTCTTCCACTTTTTATTATTACCCCAACAGAACAGTCAATTATTAATTTTAGATGTTTGCATATCTCATGTGCAATAAAATGTATTCTCTACTTATTCACTCTTCCTCTTTTTAACATCACCCGAATAGAACAGTCAATTATTAATTTTAGATGTTTCATATCTCATGTATTAAAATGTATTCTACTTATTCACTCTTCCTCTTTTATCATCACCCCAAAAGAATAAGTCAATTATTAATTTTAGATGTTATATCTCATGTGCAATAAAAATATATTCTCTTATTCACTACTTTTATTATTACACCAACAGAACAGTCAATTATTAATTTTAGATGTTTGCATATCTCATGTTCAATAAAATGTATTCTCTACTTGGTACTCCTTCCTCTTTTTATCCCAACAGAATAGTCATTATTAATTTTAGATGTTTATATCTCATTGCAATAAAATATTCTCTTATTCATGTTCCTCTTTTAACATCATAAAAAGTGTTATTAATTTAGATGTATTCATGTCTCATGTGCAATAAAATGTATTATCATTTACCTTCAACAGAACAACCCCAACACTATTAATTTTGAGATGTTTGTATATCTCATGTGCAGCAATAAAATGTATTCTCTACTTATTCACTTCACTCTTTTAACATCACCCCAACAGAACAATCAATTATTAATTTTTAGATGTTTGCATATCTCATGTGCAATAAAATGTATTCTCTACTTATTCCTCTTCCTCTTTAACATTATCCCAACAAGAACAGTCAATTATTAATTTTAGATGTTTGCATATCATGTGCAATAAAATGAATTCTCTACTTATTCACTCTTCCACTTTTTTAACATCACCCCAACAGAACAGTCAATTATTAATTTGCATAGATGTTATCATATTTATTATGCAATAAAAATGTTTGCATATCTCATGTGTGCAATAAAAATTATTCTCTACTTATTCCTCTTCCTCTTTTATTATAACCCCAACAGAACAGTCAATTATTAATTTTAGATGTTTTTATCTCATGCATAAAATGTATTCTACTTATTCCTCTTCCTCTTTTATCATCACCCCCAACAGAATAGTCAATTATTAATTTTAGATGTTTGCATATCTCATATTGCAATAAAAATGTATTCTCTACTTATTCACTCTTCCACTTTTATTATTACACCAACAGAACAGTCAATTATTAATTTTAGATGTTTGCATATCTCATGTGCAATAAAATGTATTCTCTTACTTATTCACTATTCCTCTTTTTTCATTACCCCAACAGAACAATCAATTATTAATGTTTTTAGATGTTTGCTTTTATATCTCATGTGCAATTGAAAATGTATTCTCTACTTATTCACTCTTCCTCTTTTATCATTACCCCAAAAGAATAGTCAATTATTAATTTTAGATGTTTGCATATCTCATGTGCAATAAAATGTATTCTCTACTTATTCACTCTTCCTCTTTTATCATTACCCCAACAGAACAAGTCAATTATTAATTTTAGATGTTTGCATATCTCATGCAATAAAAATATATTCTCTATTTATTCACTCTTCCTCTTTTACCATCACCCAAACAGAACAGTCAATTATTAATTTTTTAGATGTTTGCATATCTCTTGTGTATTCAATAAAATGTATTCTCTACTTATTCACTCTTCCTCTTTTATCATCACCCCCAAAAGAATAGTCAATTATTAAGTTTAGATGTTTGCATATCTCATGTGCAATAAAAAAATGTATTCTCTACTTATTCACTATTCCTCTTTTATCATCATCCCAACAGGAACACTCAATTATTAATTTTAGATGTTTGCATATCTCATGTGCAATAAAAATGTATTCTCTATTTATTACTCTTCCACTTTTATCATCAACAGAACAGCTTCAATTATTAATTTTTAGATGTTTGCATATCTCATGTGCAATAAAAAATGCATTCTACTTATTCACTCTTCCTCTTTTATCCCCAACAGAATAGTCAATTATTAAATTTAGATGTTTGCATATCTCATGTGCAATAAAATGTATTCTCTACTTATTCACTATTCCTCTTTTTTATTATTATCCCAACAGAACAGTCAATTATTAATTTTAGATGTTTGTATATCTCATGTGCAATAAAATGTATTCTCTACTTATTCACTTTTTCCACTTTTAACATTACACCAACAGAACAGTCAATTATTAAATTTAGATGTTTGCATATCTCATGTGCAATAAAATGTATTCTCATTTATTCACTCTTCCCTTTTATCATCACCCCAACAGAACAGTCCAATTATTAATTTTAGATGTTTGCATATCTCATGTGCAATAAATGTATTCTCCCTTATACACTATTCCACTTTTTATTATCCCAACAGAACCACTCAATTATTAATTTAGATGTTTGTATATCTCATGTGCACTAAAAATGTATTCTACTTCCATTCACTCTTCCTCTTTTATCATCACCCCAGAAAGAATAATGTTTGCATATCTCATGTGCACAAAAATTTTGATGTTTGCAATCAGCAATAAAATTTATTCACTCTTCCACTTTTTACATTACACCAACAGAACAGTCAATTATTAATTTTAGATGTTTGCATATCTCATGTGCAATAAAAATGTATTCTCTACTTATTCACTCTTCCTCTTTTAACATCACCCAAACAGAACAGTCAATTTATTAATTTTAGATGTTTGCATATCTCATGTGCAATAAAAAATGTATTCTCTACTTATACACTCTTCCACTTTTATTATTACCCCAACAGAACACTCAATTATTAATTTTAGATGTTTATATATCTGTGTACTGAAAATGTATTTTTCTTATTCACTCTTCCTCTTTTACCATCACCTGAAAAGAGCAGTCAATTATTAATTTTAGATGTTTGCATATCTCATGTGCAATAAAAATGTATTCTCTACTTATACACTCTTGCTCTTTTAACATTGCCCCAACAGAACAGTCAATTATTAATTTTAGATGTTTGCATATCTCATGTGCAATAAAATGTATTCTCTACTTATTCACTATTTCCTTTTATCATTATCCCAACAGAACAGTCAATTATTAATTTTAGATGTTTTATATCTCATGTGCAATAAAATGTATTTCTTTATTCCTATTCCTATTTTTAACATCACCCCAACAGAACAGTCAATTATTAATTTTAGATGTTTCATATCTCATGTGCAAAATGCATTCTACTTATCCTATTCATCTTCCTTTTTATCATTATCCCAACAGAACAGTCAATTATTAATTTTAGATGTTTGCACATATCTCATGTGCAATAAAAATGTATTCTCTACTTATTCACTCTTCCTCTTTTATCATTATCACAGAACAGAATAGTCAATTATTAATTTTAGATGTTTGCATATCTCATGTGCAATAAAAATGTATTCTCTACTTATTCACTCTTCCACTTTTATCATCACCCCAACAGAACAGTCAAATTATTAGATGTTTGCACATCTCATGTGAAATAAATGTATTTAAACTCTTATATTACCCCAACAGAACAGTCAATTATTAATTTTTAGATGTATCTCATGTAAAAAATGTATTCTCTTTTCACTCTTCCACTTTTATTATTACCCCAACAGAACAGTCAATTATTAATTTTAGATGTTTGTCTCTACTTATCTCATGCAACAGAATGGTGGTGTAAAGATGTATTCTCTACTCATTCTACTTATTCACTCTTTTAAAATTATCCCCAACAGAACAGTCAATTATTAATTTTAGATGTTTTGCATATCTCATGTGCAATAAAAAATGTATTCTCTACTTATTCACTATTCCTCTTTATCATTACCCCAACAGAACAATTATTAATTTTAGATGTTTTTTATCTATGTGTAATAAAAATGTATTCTCTACTTTATTCACTCTTCCTTTAACATTAACCCCAACAGAACAGTCAATTATTAATTTTAGATGTTTGCATATCTCATAAAATGCATTTATACAAAAATGTATTCTCTACTTATTCACTCTTCCTCTTTTTTAGTCAATTATTTATTTTAGATCATCTCATGTGCCTCTAACAGAACATTACCCCAACAGAAATTATTAATTTTAGGTGTTTGTATATCTCATGCAATAAAAATGTATTCTCTACTTATTCACTCTTCCACTTTTATTATTACCCCAACAGAACAGTCAATTATTTATTTTAGATGTTTCGTAATTGGTTAATTTTAGATGTTTAAAAGCAATAAAAATGTATTCTCTACTTATTCACTCTTCCTCTTTTATTATTACCCAACAGAACCTCAATTATTAATTTTAGATGTTTGCATATCTCATGCAATAAAAATGTATTCTCTTTTATTCCTTCTTCCTTTTATCATTATCCCAAACAGAACAATCAATTATTAATTTTAGATGTTTGTATATCTCATGTGCAATAAAACTGTATTCTCTACTTATTCACTCTTCCTCTTTTATCATTACCCCAACAGAACAATCAATTATTAATTTTAGATGTTTGCATATCTCATGTGCAATAAAAATGTATTCTCTACTTATACACTATTCCTCTTTTATCATTATCCCAACAAGAACAGTCAATTATTAATTTAGATGTTTGCATATCTCATGCAATAAAAATGTATTCTCTAGTTATTCACTCTTCCACTTTTATCATTACACCAACAGAACAGTCAATTATTAATTTTAGATGTTTGCATATCTCATGTGCAATAAAAATGTATTCTCTATTTATACACTATTCCTCTTTTTTAACATTATCCCAACAGAACAATCAATTATTAATTTTTAGATGTTTGCATATCTCATGCAATAAAAATGTATTCTCTACTTATTCACTATTCTTTTATCATTATCCCCAATTATTAATTTTAGATGTTTGCATATTTCATGTGCAATAAAAATGTAACTACTTAACACTCTTCAATTATTAATTTTAGATGTTTGCATATCTCATGTGCAATAAAAATGTATTCTCTATTTATTTATTCACTCAATTATTATTTTAGATGTTTCATATCTCTTTTAACATCTGTTCCCCCAACAACAGAACAGTCAATTATTAATTTAATGTTTATATTTTAATAAAAAATGTTTGCTTATTCACTCTTCCTCTTTTATCATTACCCCAACAGAACAATCAATTATTAATTTTAGATGTTTGCATATCTCATGTGCTTATTCACTACTTATATTCCTTTTTTTTATTACCCCAACAGAACAGTCAATTATTAATTTTAGATGTTTGCATATCTCATGTGCAATAAAATGTATTCTCTACTTATTCACTCTTCCTCTTTTAACATCACCCCAACAGAACAGTCAATTATTAATTTTAGATGTTTGCATATCTCATGTGCAATAAAATGTATTCTCTACTTATTCACTCTTCCTCTTTTTAACATCACCCAACAGAACAGTAATTTTAGATTTTTATATTTTAGATGTATTTTCTTTTTATCCTATTCATCTTTTTATGTTAAAAATATTAATTTTAGATGTATTCTTATGTTATTCATTCTTCTTATACACTGTTTTTATCATTATCCCAACAGAACAGTCAATTATTAATTTTAGATGTTTGCATATCTCATGCAATAAAATGTATTCTCTACTTATTCACTCTTCCTCTTTTAACATCATCCCAACAGAATAATCAATTATTAATTTTAGATGTTTGCATATCTCATGTGCAATAAAAATGTATTCTCTACTTATTCACTCTTCCTCTTTTATTATTATCCCAACAGAACAGTCAATTATTAATTTTAGATGTTTGCATATCTCTGTGCAATAAAATGTATTCTCTTTATTCATCCCTTCCTCTTTTAACATCACCCCAACAGAATAGCTCAATTATTAATTTTAGATGTTTGCATATCTCATGTGCAATAAAATGTATTCTCTATTTATTCACTCTTCCTCTTTTATCATTACCCCAACAGAACAATCAATTATTAATTTTAGATGTTTGTATATCTCATGTGCAATAAAAATGTATTCTCTACTTATTCACTCTTCCTCTTTTAACATCAACCCCCAACAGAACAGTCAATTATTAATTTTAGATGTTTGCATATCTCATATGCAATAAAAATAAAATGTACCTCTTTTTCTACCCCAACAAAATAGTCAATTATTTATTTTATTCATCTCTGCAATAAAATGTATTCTCTTTTTAACATATTACCCCAACAGAATAGTCAATTATTAATTTTAGATGTTTGCATATCTCATGTGCAATAAAATGTATTCTCTACTATTCTCTTATTCACTCTTCCAATTTTTATTATTACCCCAACAGAACAGTCAATTATTAATTTTAGATGTTTGCATATCTCATGTGCAATAAAAATGTATTCTACTTATTCACTCTTTCCTCTTTTAACATTACCCCAACAGAACAGTCAATTATTAATTTTAGATGTTTGCATATCTCATGTGCAATAAAATATATTCTCTACTTATTCACTCTTCCTCTTTTAACATAACCCCAACAGAACAGTCAATTATTAATTTTAGATGTTTGCATATCTCATATGTGCAATAAAAATGTATTCTCTTACTTATTCATTACCCCAACAGAACAGTCAATTATTAATTTTAGATGTTTCCTCATTTTATTTTTCTTATTTACTCTTCCCCAAAAGAATAGTCAATTATTAATTTTAGATGTTTGCATATCTTGTGCAATAAAAATGAATACTCTATCTTATTCACTCTTCCTCTTTAACATCATCCCAACAGAACAGTCAATTATTAATTTTAGATGTTTGCATATCTCATATGAAATAAAATGTATTCTCTACTTATTTCTTCCTCTTTTTATCATCACTAACAGAACAGTCAATTATTAATTTTAGATGTTTGCATATCTCATGTGCAATAAAAATGTATTCTCTACTTATTCACTCTTCCACTTTTATTATTACACCAACAGAACAGTCAATTATTAATTTTAGATGTTTGCATATCTCATGTGCAATAAAAATGTATTCTCTACTTATTCACTCTTCCTCTTTTATCATCACCCCAACAGAACAGTCAATTATTAATTTTAGATGTTTGCATATCTCATGTGCAATAAAAATGTATTCTCTACTTATTCACTCTTCCTCTTTTATCATAACCCCAACAGAACAGTCAATTCAATTAGATTAATTTTACAAAAATGTTTTTTCCCTTTTATCATCAAAGAATAGCGTCAATTATTAAAATGTATTCTTGCTTATTTCACTCTTCCTCTTTTAACATCACCCCAACAGAACAGTCAATTATTAATTTTAGATGTTTGCACATCTCATGTGAAATGAAAATGTATTCTCTACTTATTCACTCTTCCACTTTTATTATTACCCCAACAGAACAGTCAATTATTAATTTTAGATGTTTGCATATCTCATGTGCAATAAAAATGTATTCTCTACTTATTCACTCTTCCTCTTTTAACATCACCCCAACAGAACAGTCAATTATTAATTTTAGATGTTTGCATATCTCATGTGCAATAAAAAAATACTTATTCTCTTACTTTCTTTAACATCACCAACAGAACAGTCAATTATTAATTTTAGTTGTTTGCATATCTCATGTGCAATAAAAATGTATTCTTTAACTTCCTCTTTTAACATCACCCCAACAGAACAGTCAATTATTAATTTTAGATGTTTGCATATCTCATGTTAAAATGTATTCTCTACTTATTCCTCTTCCCTTTTATTATTACACCAACAGAACAGTCAATTATTAAAATGCATATCTCATGTGCAATAAACTTATTCTCTACTTATTCCTCTTTTTAACATCACCCAACAGAACAGTCAATTATTAATTTTAGATGTTTGCAATCTTGAAATAAAAATGTAATTTTAGATGTTTGAAACAGTCAATTCTCATTTTGTCAATTGAAATGCAATAAAATGTATTCTCTACTTATTCACTCTTCCACTTTTATTATTACCCCAACAGAACAGTCAATTATTAATTTTAGATGTTTGCATATCTCATGCAATAAAAAATGTAATACTTATTCTCTTCCTCTTTTATCATCACAACAGAACAGTCAATTATTAATTTTAGATGTTTGCATATCTCATGTGCACAAAAATATATTCTCTTATTCACTCTTCCTTTTAACATTACCCCAACAGAACAGTCAATTATTAATTTTAGATGTTTGCATATCTCATGTGCAATAAAATGTATTCTCTACTTATTCACTCTTCCTCTTTTAACATTATTACCCCAACAGAACAGTCAATTATTAATTTTAGATGTTTGCATATCTCATGCAATAAAAATGTATTCTCTGTATTCTCTTACTTTTATTCACCCAACAGAACAGTCAATTATTAATTTTAGATGTTTGCTTATATCTCATCAACAGTGCAATAAAAATGTATTCTCAGTATTCACTCTTCCTCTTTAACATCACCCCAAAAAGAACAGTCAATTATTAATTTTAGATGTTTGCATATCTCATGTGCAATAAAAATGTATTCTACTTATTCACTCTTCCTCTTTTTAACATCACCTAAACAGAACAGTCAATTATTAATTTTAGATGTTTGCATATCTCATGTGAAATAAAAAATATTCTATTCTATTCTTATTTTTCCACTTTTTATTATTACAACAGAACAGTCAATTATTAATTTTAGATGTTTGTTTGCAATAAAAATGTATTCTCTACTTATTCACTCTTCCTTTTAACATCACCCCAACAGAACAGTCAATTATTATTTTGATGTTTGCATATCTCATGCCCAAAAAATGTATTCTCTACTTTATTCACTCTTCCTCTTTTAACATCACCCCAACAGAACAGTCAATTATTAATTTTAGATGTTTGCATATCTCATGTGCAATAAAAATGTATTCTCTACTTATTCCTTCCTTTTTTTCATTACCCCAACAGAACAGTCAATTATTAATTTTAGATGTTTGCATATCTCATGTGCAATAAAAATGTATTCTCTACTTATTCACTCTTCCTCTTTTATTATTACCCCAACAGAACAGTCAATTATTAATTTTAGATGTTTGCATATCTCATGTGCAATAAAATGTATTCTCTTATTACTCTTCCTCTTTTTATTCAAAAGAATAGTCAATTATTAATTTTAGATGTTTCTCTCATGTGAAATAAAAATGTATTCTCTACTTATTCACTCTTCCACTTTTAACATTACCCCAACAGAACAGTCAATTATTAATTTTAGATGTTTGCATATCTCATGTGAAATAAAAATGTATTCTCTACTTATTCACTCTTCCACTTTTATTATTACCCCAACAGAACAGTCAATTATTAATTTTAGATGTTTGCATATCTCATGTGCAATAAAAATGTATTCTCTACTTATTCACTCTTCCTCTTTTATCATCACCCCAACAGAATAGTCAATTATTAATTTTAGATGTTTGCATATCTCATGTGCAATAAAAATGTATTCTCTACTTATTCACTCTTCCTCTTTTTTTTTCATTACATATCTCCAATAAGAACTCTTCTTCAATTATTAATTTTAGATGTTTGCATATCTCATGTGCAATGAAAATGTATTCTCTACTTATTCACTTTTCCACTCTTTTATCATTACCCCAACAGAACAGTCAATTATTAATTTTAGATGTTTGCATATCTCATGTGCAATAAAAATGTATTCTCTACTTATTCACTCTTCCACTTTTTATTATTACAACCCCAACAGAATAGTCAATTATTAATTTTAGATGTTTGCATATCTCATGTGCAATAAATGTATTCTCTACTTATTACACTCTTCCTCTTTTTCATCACCCCAACAGAACAGTCAATTATTAATTTTAGATGTTTTTGCATATCTCATGTGCAATAAAAATGTATTCTCTACTTTCATATTCTCTTTTCATCACCCCAACAGAACAGTCAATTATTAATTTTAGATGTTTGCATATCTCATGTGCAATAAAAATGTATTCTCTTTTCACTCTTCCACTTTTATCATCACCCAACAGAACAGTCAATTATTAATTTTAGATGTTTGCATATCTCATGTGCAATAAAAATGTATTCTCTACTTATTCCTCTTCCTCTTTTATCATCACTCCCAACAGAACAGTCAATTATTAATTTTAGATGTTTGCATATCATGTGCAATAAAAAATGTATTCTCTACTTATTCACTCTTCCTCTTTTATCATCACCCCAAAGAATAGTAAATTATTAATTTTAGATGTTTGTATATCTCATGTGCAATAAAAATGTATTCTTTTATTCACTTCATCTTTTATTATTACCCCAACAGAACAGTCAATTATTAATTTTAGATGTTTGCATATCTCATACCCCAACACAGTCAATTAAAAATGTATTTCTACTTATTCACTCTTTCTCTTTTATCATCACCCCAACAGAATAGTCAATTATTAATTTTAGATGTTTGCATATATTCTCATGTGCAATAAAAATGTATTCTCTTATTCACTCTTCTCTTTTAACATTACCCCAACAGAACAGTCAATTATTAATTTTAGATGTTTGCATATCTCATGTGCAATGAAAATGTATTCTCTTATTCCTCTTCCTCTTTTCATCACCCCAAGAATAATAAAATTATTAATTTTAGATGTTTGCATATCTCATGTGCAATAAAAATGTATTCTCTACTTATTCACTCTTCCTCTTTTAACATCACCCCAACAGAACAGTCAATTATTAATTTTAGATGTTTGCATATCTCATGTGCAATAAAAATGTATTCTCTACTTATTCACTCTTCCTCTTTTAACATCACCCCAACAGAACAGTCAATTATTAATTTTAGATGTTTGCATATCTCATGTGCAATAAAATGTATTCTCTACTTATTCACTCTTCCTCTTTAACATCACCCCAACAGAACAGTCAATTATTAATTTTAGATGTTTGCATATCTCATGTGCAATAAAAAATGTATTCTCTACTTATTCACTCTTCTCTTTTTAACATCCCCAACAGAACAGTCAATTATTAATTTTTAGATGTTTGCATATCTCATGTGAAATAAAAATGTATTCTCTACTTATTCACTCTTCCTCTTTTATCATCACCCCAACAGAACAGTCAATTATTAATTTTAGATGTTTGCATATCTCATGTGCAATAAAAATGTATTCTCTACTTATTCACTCTTCCTCTTTTATCATCACCCCAACAGAATAGTCAATTATTAATTTTAGATGTTTGCATATCTCATGTGCAATAAAAATGTATTCTCTACTTATTCACTCTTCCTCTTTTATCATCACCCCAACAGAATAGTCAATTATTAATTTTAGATGTTTGCATATCTCATGTGCAATAAAAATGTATTCTCTACTTATTCACTCTTCCACTTTTATTATTACACCAACAGAACAGTCAATTATTAATTTTAGATGTTTGCATATCTCATGTGCAATAAAAGTGTATTCTCTACTTATACACTATTCCTCTTTTTTCATTACCCCAACAGAACACTCAATTATTAATTTTAGATGTTTGCATATCTCATGTGCACTGAAAATGTATTCTCTACTTATTCACTCTTCCTCTTTTATCATCACCCCAAAAGAATAGTCAATTATTAATTTTAGATGTTTGCATATCTCATGTGCAATAAAAATGTATTCTCTACTTATTTCTCTACTCTTTTTATTCAACAGAACAGTCAATTATTAATTTTAGATGTTTCATATCTCAATAAAAATGTACTCTTACTCTTTATTCACTCTTCCTCTTTTCACTCCCCAACAGAACAGTCAATTATTAATTTTAGATGTTTGCATATCTCATGTGCAAAAAATGTAATCTTATTCATTCTCTTTTATTCACTCTTCCTCTTTTTATCATCACCCCATTAAAAAGAATAGTCAATTATTAATTTTAGATGTTTGCATATCTCATGTGCAATAAAAATGTATTCTCTACTTATTCACTCTTCCTCTTTTATCATAACCCCAACAGAACAGTCAATTATTAATTTTAGATGTTTGCATATCTCATGTGCACTGAAAATGTATTCTCTACTTATTCACTCTTCCTCTTTTATCATCACCCCAAAAGAATAGTCAATTATTAATTTTAGATGTTTGCATATCTCATGTGCAATAAAAATGTATTCTCTACTTTATTTCCTCTTTTTCCTCTTTCAACTGTTCTCTCAACAGAATAGTCAATTATTAATTTTAGATGTTTGCATATCTCATGTGCAATAAAAATGTATTCTCTACTTATTCACTCTTACTCTTTTAACATTACCCCAACAGAACAGTCAATTATTAATTTTAGATGTTTGCATATCTCATGTGCAATAAAAATGTATTCTCTACTTATTCACTCTTCCTCTTTTAACATCACCCCAACAGAATAGTCAATTATTAATTTTAGATGTTTGCATATCTCATGTGCAATAAAAATATATTCTCTACTTATTCACTCTTCCACTTTTATTATTACACCAACAGAACAGTCAATTATTAATTTTAGATGTTTGCATATCTCATGTTCAATAAAAATGTATTCTCTACTTATTCATCTTCCTTTTTTATCACCCCAACCCAACAAGAATAGTCAATTATTAATTTTAGATGTTTGCATATCTCATGTGCAATAAAAATGTATTCTCTATTCTCTTATTCACTCTTCCTCTTTTAACATCACCCCAACAGAACAGTCAATTATTAATTTTAGATGTTTGCATATCTCATGTGCAATAAAATGTATTCTCTACTTATTCACTCTTCCTTTTAACATCACCCCAACATCAATTATTAATTTTAGATGTTTGCATATCTCATGTGCAATAAAAAATGTATTCTACTTATTTCTCTTCCTCTTTTAACATTATAATTATTAATTTTAGATGTTTGCATATCTCATTTGCAATAAAAATGTATTCTCTATTTATTCACTCTTCCTCTTTTATCATCACCCCAACAGAACAGTCAATTATTAATTTTAGATGTTTGCATATCTCATGTGCAATAAAAATGTATTCTCTACTTATTCACTCTTTCTTTTTATCATCACCCCAACAGAGTCAATCAGTCAATTATGTTTAATTTTGCAACAAAAATGTTTCTCTACTTATTACTCTTCTCTTTTGTCACACCCCAACAGAAAAATTATTAATTTTATGTTTCTCTATCTCGTACTTATTCTACTTATTCCTCTTTTCTTTATCATCACCCTAACAGAATAGTCAATTATTAATTTTAGATGTTTGCATATCTCATGTGCAATAAAAATGTATTCTCTACTTATTCACTCTTCCTCTTTTATCATTACACCAACAGAACAGTCAATTATTAATTTTAGATGTTTTTTAGTGCACTGAAAATGTTTCCTCTTTTATCATATCAATTATTAATTTTAGATGTTTGCATATCTCATGTGCAAAAAATGTATTCTCTTTTTATTCACCCCAAAAGAATACAATTATTCTTTTAGATGCTTTAACATACCCCAACAGAACAGTCAATTATTAATTTGTTTCATCTCATAACCCATCACCCCAACAGAACAGTCAATTATTAATTTTAGATGTTTGCATATCTCATGTGCAATAAAAATGTATTCTCTCTTATTCACTCTTCCTTTTTAACATCACCCCTAAAAGAATAGTCAATTATTAATTTTAGATGTTTGCATATCTCATGTGCAATAAAAATGTATTCTCTACTTATTCACTCTTCCTCTTTTATCATCACCCCAACAGAATAGTCAATTATTAATTTTAGATGTTTGCATATCTCATGTGCAATAAAAATGTATTCTCTACTTATTCACTCTTCCTCTTTTAACATCACCCCAACAGAACACTCAATTATTAATTTTAGATGTTTGCATATCTCATGTGCAATAAAAATGTATTCTCTATTTATTCACTCTTCCTCTTTTATCATCACCCCAACAGAACAATCAATTATTAATTTTAGATGTTTGCATATCAATCAAAAATGTATTCTCTACTTATTCACTCTTGTTTTTAACATAACCCCAACAGAACAGTCAATTATTAATTTTAGATGTTTGCATATCTCATGTGCAATGAAAATGTATTCTCTACTTATTCACTCTTCCTCTTTTATCATCACCCCAACAGAATAGTCAATTATTAATTTTAGATGTTTGCATATCTCATGTGCAATAAAATGTATTCTCTACTTATTTTTTCCTCTTTATCACCCAACAGAATAGTCAATTATTAATTTTAGATGTTTGCATATCATATGCAATAAAATGTATTCTCACTTATTCACTCTTCCTCTTTTAACATCACCCCACCAGAACACTCAATTATTAATTTTAGATGTTTGCATATCTCATGTGCAATAAAAATGTATTCTCTATTTATTCACTCTTCCTCTTTATCATCACCCCACCAGAACAATCAATTATTAATTTTAGATGTTTGCATATCTCATGTGCAATAAAAATGTATTCTCTACTTATTCACTCTTCCTCTTTTATCATAACCCCAACAGAACAGTCAATTATTAATTTTAGATGTTTGCATATCTCATGTGCAATAAAAATGTATTCTCTACTTATTCACTCTTCCTCTTTTATCATCACCCCAACAGAATAGTCAATTATTAATTTTAGATGTTTGCATATCTCATGTGCAATAAAAATGTATTCTCTTATTCTATTCCTCTTTAACATCACCCCAACAGAACACTCAATTATTAATTTTAGATGTTTGCATATCTCATGTGCAATAAAAATGTATTCTCTATTTATTCACTCTAGATCTTTTATCATATCAACAGAACAGTCAATTATTAAAAATGTATTCATACTCAATAAAATGTATTCTCTACTTATTCTTCTTCCTCTTTACCCCATCCCCAACGGAATAGTCAATTATTAATTTTAGATGTTTGCGTATCTCTTGTGCAATAAAAATGTATTCTTCACTTAGCCTATTCACTCTTCCTCTTTTATCATCACCCCAAACAGAATAGTCAATTATTAATTTTAGATGTTTGCATATCTCATTCCTCTTGTGCAATAAAAATGTATTCTCTACTTATTCACTCTTCCTCTTTTAACATCACCCCAAACAGAACAGTCAATTATTAATTTTAGATGTTTGCATATCTCATGTGCAATAAAATGTATTCTCTATTTATTCACTCTTCCTCTTTATCATCACCCCAACAGAACAATCAATTATTAATTTTAGATGTTTGCATATCTCATGTGCAATAAAAATGTATTTCTACTTATTCACTCTTCTCTTTTATCATCACCCCAACAGAATAGTCAATTATTAATTTTAGATGTTTGCATATCTCATGTGCAATAAAAAATGTATTCTCTACTTATTCCTTCCTTTTAACATCACCCCAACAGAGTCAATTATTAATTTTAGATGTTTTATATCTTTGCAATAAAAATGTATTTTATTCTCTTCCTCTTTTATCATCACTAACAGAACAATCAATTAAAATGTTTTATTCTGCTATTCTCTTTATTCACTCTTCCTCTTTTATCATCACCCCCAACAGAACAGTCAATTATTAATTTTTAGATGTTTGCATATCTCATGTGCAATAAAAATGTATTTCTACTTATTCACTCTTTCTCTTTTAACATCACCCCAACAGAACAGTCAATTATTAATTTTAGATGTTTGCATATCTCATGTGCAATAAAAAATGTTCTCTAATTATTCACTCTTCCTCTTTTATCATCAACCCCAAAAAGAATAGTCAATTATTAATTTTAGATGTTTGCATATCTCATGTGCAGCAAAAATGTATTCTCTACTTATTCACTCTTCCTCTTTTATCATAACCCCAACAGAACAGTCAATTATTAATTTTAGATGTTTGCATATCTCATGTGCAATAAAATGTATTCTCTACTTATTCAGTCAATTATTAATTTTTAGATGTTTCTATCCTCAATAAAAAATGTATTCTTTTATTAATCACCCCAACAGAATAGTCAATTATTAATTTTAGATGTTTCCATATCTCATGTGAAATCAAAAATGCATATCTCTACTATAAAAGTATTTCACTCTTCCACTTTTATTATTACCCCAACAGAACAGTCAATTATTAATTTTAGATATTTGCATATCTCATGTGCAATAAAAATATATTTTCTACTTATTCACTCTTCCTCTTTTATCATTACCCCAACAGAACAGTCAATTATTAATTTTAGATGTTTGTATATCTCATGTGCAAAAAAAATGTATTCTCTACTTATTCACTCTTCCTCTTTTAACATCACCCCAACAGAACAGTCAATTATTAATTTTAGATGTTTGCATATCTCATGTGCAATAAAAATGTATTCTCTACTTATTCACTCTTCCTCTTTTATCATCACCCCAACAGAACAGTCAATTATTAATTTTAGATGTTTGCATATCTCATGTGCACTGAAAATGTATTCTCTACTTAACCTATTCACTCTTCTTCTTTTATCATTACTGCAACTTGTCAATTCATGTTGAATTGTTTCTAATCAGACTGTCTCACCATCTTTCCTTTTTCTCTAAGTTAAATCCTTTTGTTTTATAGAGATTAGAACAAAATGACTTCCTTTCATTCCAAACACTGCATTTAGCTATGGTGAATTTACTTAGAATTATTGTGGCGGTTTTGTGATGTGCATATTATGTTAGAACATAGGTTATGCTTCAGATGCAATCCCATTTTTTTCTGAGGGAGCAATAAGAGGAAAAGTTTTAATAATACCACTAAATTAAACGATAAAACCTGTTGCTGGTCAGTAGCATATTGCAACTGCATTTTCTGCTATTTCTACCTCTTCCAACATCTTTTTAATTCCTCCACAATTAACTCAACACAACCTGTACTTAGATCTTTCACCCAACTGTGGAAGAATTGTAATCCTCTTCATCTTCGACAAGAAAGCCAATTTTTCTCAAGTAGTGGCTTGCAAAATAAAAATGGCTATACTTTACCAATGAAAATTTCATGTACTGTGGCAATTATACTAAATATAATAAAACATGCATATCTCTGTATGAATCAAACAAATACACTAACTTTGGCACTGACATCACTCGCCAGGTTTTAAGCAAATAGAGTCAGTCCTGCCTCAATATTCCTACTCTGCTAAACAATTCAAAGGTGAAGCTGAACAGTACCAGATGACAGTCCCACTCAAAGAGTTTGTGTTATTACACAGCTTTCTGACAGAGCTTCAAGTCCCTAAGCTCTTACATCTAGAGCAAGTATGTTTTGTTTTTTACACATTTAAAACAGAATAGTCAATTATTTATGAAGTACTGGCAGAAGTTGTTAAATACTTGAATCTTCCCCTCTTTCTTTCTAGCCAAATCCCCACCATATGAACATTTCTCTTAATAATAATTTTAAAATAATTCAGCAGATGACGCAATTTTATTCATTGTAACTGTATTTTTGTTGATTACCTCACTCTGGTTCCATCGTTCAATACTGTGCATCTGGAAAATAGTGAGTTTCTTGTGGTCAACATAATTCTAGGCCTTTTGATTAAGATCAAAGTGTAGTATCTGTTCTCATCAGCTTAATCTGATTATCTCTCTCCACTTCTATATTTCCTTCTTTTTTTCATCTTCTAGGCCTTTTCACTAAGATCAAAGTGTAGTATCTGTTCTCAAAAGCTTAATCTGATTCTCTTTTCCATTCATATCTTTCCTTTTTTTTTTTCATCTTCTAGGCCAAAACTAAGATCAAAGTGTAGTATTTGTTCTTATCAGCTTAATCTGATTTTCTCTCTTCACTTCTATCTTTCATTCTTTCTTTCATCTTCTAGGCCTCTTCACTAAGATCAAAATGTTGTATCTCTTCTTATCAGTTTAATCTGATTCTCTCTTTCTACGTCTAGCTTCCCTTCATTCTTATCTCCACAGATTTGATATATTTATGATTGAAAATTAATTTTTTTAAATGAATAATCTTTACTGAAACTTTTATTTTAGTTTTAATTTCAAGCTAATAGATTAGATTTAATATTTCTTATAAGAAATATACTTTTCTGTATTTGAAAACTAATTTAAATTGGCTGGGATGATTTTTCAATTTTAAATTGCTGAAATTTTTTAATATAGCGTCATCTTTCATCACAATATAGTTCAATATAAGTCATCACCATATAATAAAATAAAATATATTCTAAAATTAAATATACGTTACTTAAACATTATTAGAGCAATATTAGATGATTTAAAGTTGAATGAATCTGATTTGAAACAAATATTACTTTGAGTTTAAAATATCACCAAAATCTTTTTAATACAGTCATAGATGTATATTTAAGATGTTGATATCTTGTATGGTAGATGGAATGTTTTTCTTTGGTGGATATATCTAAAATTAATTCAAGAATATAACATGTGCATTTTTTTTATATAAGCTCAAGTACTCTACAGGCCTACAAATTTTAGAATATATTCTCCGTAATCTTATATTTTATTGAATTTTAGATTCTCTCTGGCTTTAAATTTATTACAGTTATCAATATTATTTTCTGATGATATCATATATGAACATCCATATATACAAAATCTGCACTTTATTCAACTTTTATTTAATGGCAATATCACCTAAGAGGGACAAATTAATGTGGAAAATTAAAAGCTTCAAAATTTTATAAATTACTCTAAAGAATTTTTTTTAAAAATGGAAACAATTCTTGTAAAAATTAATTATTCATAAAAGTTTTTCTTAAAACAATAATTTTCATAAAATATCTTATTCATAAAAGCAATTAAATCTTTTCTGAATAAATAATGTCTTAATTGTATTGCACTATTTATTTTACAATTCAGAGCAGAAAATTTAATTTCTCAATAAATTTCTTAAAATTAAAAAAATGTTGGGTAACAAATCTAAAAAATATGTTTACCAAGATTTTCTAAAAGAAATTTCTTTATTTGTGAATAAGTCTTGAAAGTTTTATTAAAATCCAACAACTATTTGATCTTTGTAAGATTTTCAGAATCAATGTGGTTTTCCCTGAAAAAAAAGTTAACATTTCCCATACTAATCATTGGTTCCTCCATTGACACAAGTAAAACAATATTTTTCACCAAAATTTGAACATTCTAAAAAAGAACAACATATTCTTAAAAAAATATATGAATAATAATGCAAATCATTTGTAAATGTTTATATGTATCTTTTGTATTTATTGGCCCACATAGAAATGTGGGGAAAGTTTGAGGAGGAAAAATAAGTACACTCAACCATTAATTTGAGGTGCGTGGTTCATTCCAATCCTTATTGGAATGGTAACAAAATACTTTCCATTCCCAATTTATAGGCAGAAGCACACAAATGCATATTTAATTTCTTCCTAATCAATAAAATAGGCTGGTTCTTAGTTTCATTTGACTCAGTCCTGGTCTGTCTTGTCTTGAAGTCAAAAAACTACATTAGCTTATCTGAATTTGTTGTGTCATTTAGTTTCTGAACTTTTTGCCATATTACTATTGATTTGCCTTATTTCTGTTAATATGCCTTGTATCTATTGTCTGCTTTTATATAAAAAATATTTGCACACTTCTTTTTTCTTGTTATTGTTTATTGCAAACTTAGTCAAAAACTTTGTTGCCATAATTCTCACCAAATAAGATTCTTCATTGAACTGTTTTTGTATTGAATTTTTATATTTAATTTAATTTTAGAATTGAAGCCCAGCACTAGACTGGCATAGAGATTTCATCAATTTACACCTGAGCTGGCTAGATGTAGCCATAAATTCTATGCTAACAGTTTCTTCTCTTGGACTTTGCACTTGTGGAACTCCCTTCCAGCTCCATGCTTTCCAGCCAACTTTAATCTGCAAAAATATAAATAGAATGTCAGTCGCTGTCTACTTGTCCACCTGATTATTTTCTTCTCTTCCTGATCATCATTAATGTTTCTCTTCCTAATTCTTCCACACCTTGTAAGTCCTTGTGTTTTAAAGACATTACTACCTTGCTTGGGGTGAGTCAGATTAAAAAAAAATCAAAACAAAAAACTATTATTCATGGCAGTTGTTTTGTTGAGCTTTCATATTTGGTCACTTGACTTGATGGATTTAAGTGCAGTATGAGATCTTATTTTACTGTTGACATTGCTAGATGTTGCCGTAAGTTCTATGCTGACAGTTTCTTCTCTCATATTTCTTGCCTATGAAACTCTATTCCATCTTGCTTTTCTATCAACTCTGATCTAATGCAACATCAGCTGTTATCTTCTGTCAAGAATCTCTCTCTCTCTCTCTCTCTATATATATATATATATATATATATATATAATATGGCAACAATTTTCCATGCAAAGAAGGTGATAGACTTAAAAAGGAGATGTGAATTCATAGCCAATCAGAAAGGATTTAATCTTTTGCCTTAACCGACTCGGCCACAAAGGAGTGTTTGGTAGGCAAGGTCGAATTTACTGCTTATAAGGCACGTCAGCGTAAATGACGGTTCCGTATAGGATGCAGGTTCGAATCCTGTCAAAGGACGAATATTTTCTATGAAAATTTCTCGGACATTCAGGCCAGTAAATGTTATTTAATACTGTTTATTATAAACAGAGCATTTACTTAAATACTTGTATCTATAAAAAGAATGTTAAACATAAAAATGTCTTTAATAAATTGTCGGACTTTGTCCAGTTCTTAATATATATATATATATATATATATATATAATCCCTCATTTAAAATAATAGACTACCAAATGGTTCTACTACTGATATAGATAAAACAAACCAACATGCCAAGTAGATAAACATTCTCTGTGTGGGAACATTAGGTGGTGATAATCTCAGATAATCCATTTCATTTATGATACCTGCATTTCAAAGCATTTACCTCACAGTTGATTTTGTCTTTCTTTTATTTTAAACTGAGGAAGCCAAAGAGAGCATATATTTCTTTGGAGAAATTTGTCTTTAATATAATTGTCTCATCATCTTCACCATTGAAATAAGTATAGTGCATTTCAGAGTTTATTTAATACTGGTCAAATGCACACAGCCCACAATATCAAAATTGGTCATGCCATCCTGTAAGTTGATCCCAAGTTTCAAGTGAAGGATGTAAATATTTACACCCTTCACTTGAAACTTTTCCTGTTTCACATTTGTAGAGGAGAAAAAAGTAGAAAAAATAGATTTGCTCCTGTCTTAATACTATGTTTGATCAGTACAATAAGGTCAAATTGGCAGCTGATCTAAAAAAAACATGGACAGCAATCTTACTTATTATAAAACGCAGATTGTGTGTGTGTATATGTATGTTTATATATTGGATCAGATTTCCTACATTTTTCAACCGATTTCAACTAAACTTCACAGGACTACGTAAAATTACCTTGCGGTGGTTCTAACAGTGCCAAAAATTGGAAAAACACAATTGTTTTTGTACTAAATCAATTTGAAAACACGATTAAGAGGCATCGCTTTTGCAGAATGAAAGGGGGACAACTCATATCGAGTTATACCTATTATAAAACCCACGTTGTTTGTGTGTGTGTTCATTTATATATGGGATCGGATTTCCTACATTTTTCAAACCGATTTCAAATAAAACTTCTTTTTTTTTTTTTGGCAGGTAGTGTTTCTTATTGTCTTGCACACTTTTTTTCTTTATTTTTACATTCAGAATGCTTTCAAAATTCCATTTATAAGACAATTGTTTATAATAAAATTCTATTCAATCGGTAGACTCATAACGATTGAAAACAATGTTTTTGTTTGAGTTTGGGTTTGACCAATTAAAAAAAAAAAAAAAAACTAATTAAGACATGCATGTCCGTCAACCTTAAACAATAATCTTTGTCAATTTTATTTTTCAGTCTTTATGATGGTCGATACTTGATCTATCTCTTACTGTTACATCCCCGGGCAACGCTGGGCTCTACTGCTAGTCTGTTATTAAATGGGAAAAAATTAAATGTGATAAATAGTATTGTGTTGATTTTAACACTGCCAAAACGAAACTACTCTCTTTTAATCCTCTAAGAGAACCCTTTTTACCTTCCATCATCATCAAATTAACTGGAAAGCATAAAGTTGGATGAGAGTTCCACAAATGAAAAATGTATGAGAAGAAACTGTTAGCATAGAACCTACGGTTGTATCTAGCGGCTATTTTAAATGTAAAATAATGAGACCATCCTGCCAATCTAGTACTGCACTTAAATTCATAAAGTCTAGGTACCATAGAAGAAAGTTCATCAGAACAATTACTATGAAAATGTTTATAGAAAAGGCACAGAGAAGATATGTCTCAGTGGTAAGAAAAGTGACTGAAGCCAAGATGCCAGGTCTGGACCAGAATTTTTGTAGATTGTTGTTTGTATTTTATCAAGAAGCTTTAAATACATAGCAGAATCACCAAAGAAGTGAAAGTAATGTAATCGATCTAGACCTGGTATCTTGATTTCAGACACATTTCCCCGTTGTAACATGGCTTCCCTCTGTCTTTTCTAAAAAAAGATTTTCATAGAAACTGTTCTGAAGAGCTCTTTTCTCCTAGTGCCTAAACTATATGAATTTATGTTAGTAGATTGACAACTAGGTCCAACCATTTTACTGTCGAACAAGCTAGACGCCACTGCTAATTCTATTCTAACAGTTTCTTTTCTTGCACTTCTCACCTGTGGAACTCCCTTCTGATTTCTTGTTTCCTGACACAATCTTCAAAAATTTAAATGCAATATCAATTGCCATCTTCTGTCTTCTTGAACCCTTTTCCTTAACTGTTCTTTCCTCACTAAAGTCTTTCCATTCTCTTTAATTCCCTGCTCCTATACGATCATTAATCGGAGGGACAAGTTCCAATTCCAGTTGAGTTCATTATATTTACTTACATGTAAATACATTTGTTTGTCCAGTTTTTTTTTTTTACAGTTATAAAAAAAATCCCTTTTCTTTTTCTTGTGTTAGAGGCTTACAGGGTAAGATGCCCAGTTTATGGAGACATACATTGAAGATAATGATTGACACTAGATTTCAATAACTTAAAATTGTAGTGATTGGGAAGCAATCCTCTTGGCTGTCAGTTCCACAAAGCAGCTTATATCAGTTGGAAAGCCAGATCACCTTTGAAAAGTTCTGTTATACAATTTGCTGCGAAAAGAATTTGTAATATTTTGTTCTAGTTTGTGGGGTCACTCACATCATACCAGCAGAAATAGCCTTGTGTTCACAGGAATAAAAACATACAAAAAAATAAAACTAAAATTCATATAAGAGGAATATTCTTTCAAGATGAATTTTGTATTCTTTTTTTCTTATCATGAAATTTCTAATGTTTATTTATTGTCAAGTATTTGAACTGGTGTTAGTTTCATTATTGTTCCTAATATTTTTATTTTTGAGTTTTGACTGGAACCCGTGCAATAAAAATTAATTGGTCAACTAATTATCTTAATCACTATGTTATTTATTGGTAAACATAATATTTTGAAAAAATTTGATGAGAAGATTTATTTCAACTTCAAAATGTTTAAATAATCTAATAATCTTTAATACCGTTTAAAAAATGTTTAATAATTTAATAATCTTTAATACCGTCCTAGAAGGGAAATGTTGTAGTTATCTGAAAGAAAAATGCTTGTTGTTCAATTTCCTACACCTATTAAAGTAGATTCTGAAAGTTTTAAACAGAATTACGAAGAAGTGAAGGAATAATGATAATTTTGATAGAAGAAGAATTTAACTTAATTGATTTTTCTCATTATTCGATGGCCGGGGTCTGTTAGCAAAACAAAAAAAAAAATTCAATTATTTGCGATCGTCTCAGAAACTCAAGAATATGAAGATTGCATTTTTTTCCATTTAAACGTCAATGCTGCATTATTTTAAAGATGACAAAAAATTATTAAACATTTTGAAGTTGAAATAAATTTTCTCGACAAATTTTTCATACACTTATGTATAATTTCCTCAATTTAAATAAAAACATTTTCCCGTTTGGGATTTATCGTCAATATAAGTTCGATCTCTTTCGCATTTTCCGGTCGCCATTACTGGCGTTGTTTACATACGTTTGCCTCTAGTCATAATGCGCGGAAGCTTACTTAATTAATATTTTTTTTTTACAGCTTTTTGTACCTTAATTCTTACTGTTCTTGATTACTGCGCGATTTTCGTGGATGTTATTTTGAAATAAGCTTATTTTTTTTTTTTTAAATGAAGTTTTAAATTATTAGAATTTTTTCTTTATTGTCCTTAATAAATTTGCTTTTACAAATTAACATATTTTCAACAATTATCTAATATTTTACTGAGTTTTGGTTACGTACGTCTGAAGATGCTTTATGAAAAAAAATTTAAAATACTATAAAATTTTCTTAAATTAATTTTAAAATTTAATAACAGATGAAATTAAAACAAAGATAAGCAGGAAAATTATCACATTGATCTGGAATTTTTTTATACCCTTTTGCCGTCAGGGAAATAAAAAAAAAATTAAATTAATCTCGATTCAAACATGTCTACCTACTAAAAATATCTCTATATTAATAGAAAAAAATTGAATTAAACTTAAAAAATTATTTCTATTTAAAAAAAAAAAAAAGAAGAAAACTTTGTCTGTCTGTTTAATTTACTTTTCATCCATTGCAGTAGAATACAGTGTAACCCGGATATAAGAGAGTTGTCGGGACCGGAGAAGAAGTCTCTTATATCCGGGTTTGGTCTATTTTGTATACATTAACACAGGCTCTAATTTGGGACCAGAGAAAATCTCTCTTATATCCGGGTTACACTGTATTTGCCTATCGTCCATTCCCTTTCACATCCAATAGCCTCTTACATCTTAGTGCCATTATTGTTTGCTTGTGGTGAATTGATAAAATAACTTTCATCAGATCTTTTCAAAGTGTACCTTGAATTCTAGAAGCAACTTGCCTGAATCTTGTATTTCTGGGCTTGCGAGATAGAATAAATCTATTTGTACATAGTGTTCCAGAAGTACTTTAGCTAGATGAAGACACCATTGCCACTAATGTCTTAACATTGTTTGGAAGGTATTTCTGCTACACAGTGTATAATGAAGCCTCTTCTGGAATCATTTTTAGTAAGTATAGATTCTGAAAGTACCTTATTTGTATATGTGTATTTATCAGGGTCTTAATGAGAAGAGCACTTTTAGCATCCTGCTCTCATGAATTTAAATCTCCAATTTTTTTTTATGAAGTCAGACCTTGTCTTTCGAAAAATAAAAAATGCAACAAAACTAAGATATTATTTAATTAGAGAAGCTTTCAATTACTTTTATGAATAATATATATTAAAGACAAGATTTTCCAAATTTCTTTTTACTATTTTAAATTGAATAGTTTGTAGAGTCTTTAAGTCTTTTAAAATTCATTTTCAATAAGATAATTCTTAGGAAATATTATTAAGTAACCTATATTTACTACTTATATATTCTAATGGTAAATATCTTTACATTCACTTGCTGACCATAAGACCTGGGTTCAAATCTCACCATGGTCGATTTGGAGATGGGAGATGATTCTTGATGTTATTGGTCTGGTGAAGGTGATTCCAGCATTTTGGACCTGGGTTCAAATCTCACCATGGTCGATTTGTCAGGAAGATGACTTCTTGATGTTATTGGTCTGGTGAAGGTGAATTTTGGACCTGGGTTCAAATTCACCAGTCATTTTTGACTTCTTGATGTTATTGGTCTGGTGAAATTGATTGGGTTTTGGACTTGGGTTTCAAATCTCACCATGGTCGATTTGTCAGGAAGATGACTTCTTGATGTTATTGGTCTGGTGAAGGTGATTCCAGCATTTTGGACCTGGGTTCAAATCTCAAATCAGGAAGATGACTTCTTGATGGTCGATTTTTGTTCAAATCTCACCATGGTCAATTTGTCAGGAAGATGACTTCTTGATGTTATTGGTCTGGTGAAGGTGATTCCAACATTTTGGACCTGGGTTCAAATCTCACCATGGTCGATGATGTCTTGATGTTATTGGTCTGGTGAAGGTGAATTTTGGACCTGACCATGGTATTTGTCAGGAAGATGTTATTGGTCTGGTGAAGGTGATTCCAGCATTTTTGGGTTCAAAACCATAGTCATTTGTCAGGAAGATGACTTCTTGATGTTATTGGTCTGGTTGATTCCAGCATTTTTGGAAAAACCAGGTTGACCCAACCATTGTGAGTGAAGTTGAGTAGAAATCACAATTTATTGTGATATTGTTTCAATTGTTGATCATGTTAGATAACATGCTTCTCTCCCAGAACTACTGTAAGTAAGGTCTACTCAGTATAAACCACAAGTGGGATCTGTGGGTGTTGAACAAACGCAAAATATGTCTGAGTATGCATCTACAATAGGGATTAGCTAGCCACTCTAGTAGACAAGCATCTTCGAATATGAGTAGCCAGACATTAACTTAGGGTATCTCCACAAAATCACTAAACATAGAGCATAGCATAAAAATGGCCTTAAACTTGATGAAAACAATTTATTGTCAAAATATTTGTATTATTATTATTAAGAGAAAAGACCAAAGTATTTCTTTATTATTTTTACATTTTTAATCTTTCCTAACATATTTGGAAACAAACATTACTTAGTTTCTTCACAGAAAAAAATGTAGTTTAAAATAAGAGAAAGCATGTCTTAACAGTGGCTATTAGCAGCAATGAGTGATTGTTTCATTGATATATTCAGCTAACATGAAGGGGAAGTTATCATACGGAAGAACAAAAGTGACATAATTTTTATATTTTTTTTTTTTTTTTTTTTAAGTTTAAGTGAACCAACTTATTTACCTCGTAATTTTTAATAACTAACAAATATTTTCAGCAGTCTAATATTTTATTACTTTTAGGTACTTTAACTTTATTGTTTGTTGCTTTCTGGAAAAATCAAAAATACTATAAAAAAAAAAAAAAAAAATTTAAATTTCATAACTGCTAAGAGTAACATAAAATTTCATAAGAGAGATATCTATAATTTTTATATACAGTGTAACCTGGATATAAGAGAGTTGTCGGGGCCGGAGAAGAAATCTCTTATATCCAGGTTTCTCTTATATCCGGGTTTGGTCTATTTTGTTTAGGTAAGTATGGCTCTAATTTGGGATCAGATAAAATCTCTCTTATATCCGGGTTACACTGTACATCTCATAAAATTTTAGGTTATTATTTTTTAATAATTTTTATTTTGTCTCTGGTATTCTTATTATTAATTTTATATTATCTCATTCATGAAAAAAAAATGACATAACTGAGATAATACAAAGATCACTGCACCCCCCCCCTGTATGATGAGGTTGAAATAACAAAGAACATCACTGAAAAATATGAAAACTTAAGGAATCAGCACATATGCTATGCCACAAAAATTACTTAAGTCAGCCATGCATAGAAATGAATACAATATGGGAAACAGTAAATTCGATTGCTTGAGAAAAGCAATAATAACAACAAAATTGCAATATGAGCTGTGGTAAAAAAAAAAAAAAAATGATTTGATTACCCAGAAATTCATATAGTGATGTTCCTCAAGGAAACATGGCCCCGTGGATAAAGGCACTGGTTGGATCCAGTGACTTGACCTAAAGAATTGTGAGTTCAATACCTGGCTGTGGAGGTAAAGGGAGGTAACTGAGACTTCTGGAAGAGGCATGGCACGTGGTACTAGAATCATCTAACCTGGTGGATAAAATAAAAGGTTCAGTTCAAAATTTCAATCACCTGAATAACACCAGAGCATACAACGGTCAAAATGCTGTGAATAAGCCAATAAAGTGTTTGATTACTTTTTTAAAAAAGTTCTTTACTAATTTGATTTTGTTTTTTCGCAAATTTTAAAACAGAAAATCAATGTCTAATTCGCTGCACTTGTAGCCTAACTGCAGTATCATTACATATGTGAACCTTCGTATTTTTTATAATTTCACACGTGACTTATTCGTTGCTCATTTCGCTAAAGTAAAAATATGCATTTACAATTTTTATCAAATCATTGTTAATTGATACAAAATTTACTAATTTTCTTTTAAGCAAATCTTTAAAAACATATTGGATTTTTCAGAGGTTTATAATTTTGTAATTTTTTACTTTGCGTGAATAAATCTTATGAGAAAAACAGATTGAACTGGCGATACAATGTTCTGCCATATTGTCTGTAACCGGACTATTTTGAGCAAAGAACAAATTCTCCTTTTACACCGGTTTATTATTCGTTGTTCTTTTCAGAAAGCACATGCGTTCAGTCTTCAATCCCTTCTTAATTCAAATTTCTTTGGAAAAAAAAAAAAAAAAAAAAGCAAGTTTTATTGATTATGAAATCTTCCCGAGGTTGAGAAAGAAATATCAAGTCCAACAACAACTTATGAAAAACTTTTTGGATTCACCCGAGGTAAGTAAACAGACTTCCCCTGCCACGGACTTGCTAAATAATGGATTTCAAATCGTTTAAATAATTTTCTTTTTTGAAGTGAAATTTCGGTTTTATTTTGAAAGATAATAGCCTAAAAAACTGGTGTGAATTAAAAGAAACACTACTTTTCGTCTATAAAAAGAAAGCTTTTAAGCCTTTTTAAAACCTTGACACGTTTTCTTGTCTTTCCTCGAACCGCCATTATAGAGGAAAAATTGAAAGAAGAAATGAAAATTGAGTTTGCTTATTGAAGACGAACCTAACACAATACCAGGTGAGTTTATTATCTTATTTAAATCATCAGTTCTTTTTCTTTGCTTTTCTTTTATCAGGCTTCATCACATTAATTAGAAACTGCCTTTATCAATTCCATATTGTCAACTGTCTTATTTTTTAAATCATTGTCTTCCTTTATGACCGTGAATGGTAGCCTAGTTTTTCAAATTATTAGTTTAAAAAAGTATTAAAAATTGCAAAGATTTTAAAAATCCTTTGTATTCTGTGGATTTCAAGATGACATGACACTTAGAATTTAAAAAGTAGGTACAGTGTAACCCGGATATAAGAGACCCGGATGTAAGAGAAATCCGGATATAAGAGAGATTTTCTCTGGTCCCAAATTAGAGCCTGTGTTAATGTATATAAAATAGACCAAACCCGGATATAAGAGAGATTTTCTCTGGTCCCAAATTAGAGCCTGTGTTAATGTATATAAAATAGACCAAACCCGGATATAAGAGAAACCCGGATATAAGAGACTTCTTCTCTGGTCCCGACAACTCTCTTATATCCGGGTTACAATGTACCTCTAATAATTCGCTAAAAAACAGTAGTATGATGCTAGAAGGCCTCAAAACTTAAAAACACAGCTCTGTCGTCAAAATGTTTATGTTATTATTAAAAAGAAAGAATGAATTACTTTTTAATTATTTAAAATAAATGTTTCCTCATTTCTAACATGTACTAAATTTTGGTAAAATATTTTTTTTTTTTTTTTTTTTTTTCTTGTCAGCTGTGTAAGATTTGTGGTAATGGACATTTTCCTGTAGTAGCTGTTTCCGGTGAAAAAAACAAAACAAACATTAATTTGGAAATTCTTTTCAATTTTTTTTTTTTTTTTTTTACATCTTCTATCCCCACGTAATTTGAATTCATTAATTTTTCAAGAATTTAAATCGTTAAAACTCGTTTTATATCACTTGCAGGACTCCTTGGAGAATGTAATTTTTTTCCGCAACTATCACCAACTTTTTCAAAAATCAGCTCTGAATCGTGAAATAAACACTGCACTAAAACTATCTAATTAAGTAATATACATTAAGGAAATTATTGTCTAAAGAAAAAAATTTTTTCAATAATGAATTTTTATAAGAATTTTTCTTGATTGAATTTAATTTTTCAATTTAAGTTTCAAAAATGTCTTAAAATTCTTCCAAACATTATCTGAGGTAGGTTATTAAGTTATTAATTGAAGACTATATTTGCTAATCAAAAATTAAAAGCTTAATACTAATCATTATACCAAAAGTTTTTGCCATAATTAAAAATAATTTTTTGTGTGTCAAAATGTTACTTTTTTTTTAGTATGGTGTATCATAAGTGATATTATGGTTAAAAGACCATGTGTTTCAAAGTTTGTCCCCCTTAGGAAAAACTTCTTGACCTTGACATATAAACTTTTTTGGCTACAGGCAATTCTTTCATTTCATTGCCATGTTTCATTGTTCCTACGTTTAAACAGACTTCTTTTTAAATCTTGAAGGGATGAATTCGAAAGGTTTTTTTTTCTTATTTCAGTAAATATTTTAAATTTTGCTATGTATTCATATTACTTTAGTGTGTTATGCATCAAATAATTTGTTTTATTTATTAGTTTTTTACTTAAAGATAATCTGTTTCTAGTATTTAATTTAAGTTTTTTGTGAATTAAAATAACTTTAACAGTTCATAACTATCAAAGTATAGCAAGTAATAATAAAGAATATAAATTAATACTAAATACCAAAAAAATAATATAAATTAATACTAAATACCAAGAACTTTCAAATTATAGTTACCTCTATCATTTAAATTTTATATTATATTAGTTAGTTAAAGATTTAATTACTGAGAGTGAGATAATAATTTAATTTTTAATTAAATAACTTATATAAATAAAATTATATTATCTCAGTTATCAATTTCAAAAATTTAATAATTGAGAGGGAGATAATTATGTCACTCAGTTAACAATTTAATAATGGCGATAATATAATTTATTAACTATAATTTAATAATTGAGAGTCAGATAATTATTAAAGTATTATCTCAGTTATTAAATTGATAACAGATAATATAATTTTATTATATTATCTCAGTTATTAAATAAAAATTAAGATAAAATTATCACATTTATCAATTTAAACATTTAATAGCTGTGTGAGATAATTTAATTATTAATATGATAATAAATTTATTAATTATTTTCTCGTTATTAAATTAAAAATATAATAACTGATAATGATAAATAATTTTACTAATCATTATATTATCTTAGTTATTAAATAATAAAATACAATTATACAGGTAACTTTAAGAAATTTTAATGCTATCTTAAATTACTATATAAGAAACTAAAAACAAACCGTTCTTAGATTCATAAATTTATGTCAATTCTGGTTCACCATACTAAACCTGCCAACACCTTTGGCCATCAAATTAATGATGGAGATGTGAGAATAGCGAAACCCCATGGTTAAGAAATGCTTGTCTAGAACATTTTATGCTATAAGTAAGTAATATTTGTTTCAGAACAGATTAATTTAACTTTAAATTTGCTAATTTTATGAAACTGAGAATTTTATTTACATTTCTGTCAAAAAATTAAGAATGGCTATTTCAGTTGGTTTTTCAAAAGAATCAACTAAAAATCATGATTTCTATAAACTTTTTCACAATAATACTTATAATTTTTGGTAACTAATGGTATGAAAGAGACTAGTTGTTGATTATAGTAGAAGTATTAATAGATTCACTTGACCTGACACTTACTGCCTACCAAGAATGGATGATCAGGCTTTCAAAATCTATAGATATAAAATTTTTTATTCTTTGGATTTGAAGAGCACATATAACCAAGAACCCATTCAAGGGAAAGACAAACCATACACTATGTTTGAAGTTAATGAGAAATTATACAAGTTTTGTCACTAATGGGGTATCTTGCTTCTAACACATAATGAACAACATTATGATGAAGAATGACTTACACAGAGCAAATGATTATGTAGTGATTTTTCTAAGCGCTGCTTAGATGTGGCACAAGGCCGAAAGTATGGAGCACCCAGTGAGGATCGAACTCACTACTCAGTCATAATTGTTCTAGCGAGACAAGCTTGCTAACCATTACACCATAAAAAAGGTGCCCACTTGATTATGCAAATGATTATGTAGATAACATAATTGTAACTGGAAAAACTCAAGAGGAGCATGACAAAAATTTCTTGAGGTAACCAGACTACATAATCTTACTTTCAACAAAAGAAAGTCCTCCCTATCAACCACTTCTATTAATTTTCTTGGCTACACCATATCTCATAGGATACTGAAGCCTGATGCTGACAATGCCTACTTAAAGAATTACTGATTTCTAAAGATAAAGCTACTCTTCACAGAGTCCTTGGTTTGTTTTCTTATCATTCCCAATGGATATGAAAGTTTTTGGATAAGATCAAATGCTTAATTATGACCGACTCATTCCCTTTAATTCCTGAGTCCATGAAAGCATTACGAAAACTTAAAAAAGAAATAGAAATTGCCTTACTTGATATTCTTGAAGAAAATGTGCCCCTAGTAGTCGAAACAGACACTTCTGATATAGCAATTGCTGCTGCTTTGAATCAGGCCAGCCTTCCAGTAGCTTTCTTCTCACAATCACTAGCGTTGACTGAATGAAAGTATGTTTCCATCGAAAAAAGAGGCTTTCGCTATTATAGAAGCTGTAAAAAGGTGGTCTTACAACTGGTCAATACTTTACCGTTGTTACAGACCAACAGGTGATGAACTTCATGTTTAATATTGAGAGACCTGGAAAAATTATCAATGATCAGAACAAGAGCTGGAGAATAGAAGTGGGGAACTATAATTATGAAATTACTTATATTCCAGGAAAGGATAATATACCTGCTGATACATTTTCATCAGTTCATTGTGGTACTTTCTTACACAAAGAAAAGTTATATGAGTTCCACTATCATCTTTGTCACCCTCGTATAACCAGGTTTGCCCCTTTTGTCAATGTCAGGAATCTACTTTGTTCTATGGAAGATGTAAAAAATAAAATATAGACGAGTAATCTCGGTTTCCTTTTGCTTGCTCCAATATAACAGCTAGTGTAGAAATTAAATGCTTAACTCAGATTTTTGCCATGTTTGGGACATGTTCCTACACCCACTCCAACCAGCATTCCTTGTTTCTGTCTAAAGAACTGTGTGAGTAATTCGCTAATTTGGGCATAGCTATGAGTTGAACAATCCCTTACAATCCCAATGGAATGGTCAATGTGAATGGTACAATGGAATTAACTGGAATCATGTCACACTGGCCTTGGCTATGAGAATCTCAGTGAGAAGTTGTTCTGCTTGTAGTGCCATAAGATCTCTACTCTGTACTGCAATGTAAACTACACCTCATGAAAGAATATTTTCATATCAACTTCGATGGTTAGCTAGTGGTCATTCCTTGATTATTTGGATAGCAACCACTGGTTTGATTCTCCTATGTCATAATGTTCATGCTAATAAGCGCAAACATTTGATTTAGTTGATGAGGTTTAGCTGTTGGAAGTCAATACCCGATATGCCAATGTAAGATTTAATGATGGATGTGAGTCTACTGTGTGCATGATTTAGATCCAGTTGGAAGCAAAGACAATTGGAGAGAACCAAAAATTAAAGAACAAAATTCTATTGTGGAAAAGAGCATTACAGAAGTGGGGGGAAACTAAGTCTGATATCCATTCTAAACCATTAAGCAATACTGAAACACATTTGCCGAGGCCGTTCGGCTCTGAGAATCAATATTCTACTCTGATTCAGTGACACTCAGAAAATCTTCAAAGAATTAAAAAAAAATCTTTAAGATATTCAGAACATTTTTTTTTAAAAATCAAGGGGAAGAATGTCTTAAGCATTAACTTTCCACAATTTGGACTCTTCCAAAATGATCCACCATTTGCTGTACTACATATATATATAATGTGTGTGTGTTGTGAAAATATATAGAAAATAGGAAAGAACTCGTTAGATAAGTAATCCAAAGTTCTTTACTATTTTGTTATTATTTTTAAAAAACAGTGCTCAATACAAAAGTAGAGCCTAAATATAATTATTTATTTAAAAATATGATTCCTTCGCTACATAAGAGTTTTCATGTTTCAAAACAAGAGCTGAAAACTTCAATATAATGATTTGAATTAAATTGAATTAAAGTACCAAGCTCTGTTCCATCTTCCAGCAAAATTTTTTGGAATAACTAATTCTTGAAATTTACGCGTTTTTATAAGCATATTCATTATTAAAATTAAAATTACTATGGTAACGGCTAGAGCAATTATTTAAAAAAGGGGCGTAAGGGTTAATAATTTGTATCAATATCTCAGTTACATTCAAAGAAGTCAAGTCAGGGTAAGGTTGGGGTGTCTAAATTTAAAGTGGAAGATGACATCGTCTAGTCTGGTTAACCATTAAGTGTCTATGGAGATTTATTTATTTATTTATTTTTTTTTTTGGCTCTTGTTTTGAAACACGAGAACTCTTATGTAGCAAATGAATCATATTTTTAAATTTATATATATATATATATATATATATATATATATATATATATACACACACAATCTTTTAATTGTATGCTTTGTATTCTTATCTGTTCCCTTTGTGGGCCATTCTGTTCATTAAAGCCTTCATCAATTTATTTCTTTAGTTCTGTTGTTTTTACATAGAAAAAAAAGTAGTGAAAGGCTTACACTTGAAAATAGAATTAAACTGTATATATTTTGATTTATTTTTCAAATCTTATTTAATTAAAAGTAAAAGAAAAAAACTGAAAATAAATCATGCAAGCATGTTACTGTTAGAAAAATTCATTTTTTGAATCTGATATTGAAAAAAGACAAAGAAAAAACTGACCCCATAAAAATATTCAACAATCTTGGTTACTTGCATTATTTACATTATTCAGACTGTTATCCTCATTTTCATTGTCATATTCACAATGTTTCAGCAGTTATATGTTCCAGCCTTCTTCAGGTGATTAGAATTTCAAACCTAAACTTTATTTCATCCACTGGGTAGATTATTCTAGTTCCATATGCCATGCTTCTTCAAGATGTCTCAGTTATTTTGCTTTAACTCTCCAAGTTTTGGTTCACCACTGGTGTTGCCTGGTATTGATCTCACAACTCTTTGGGTCTAGTCACTGGATCTAACCAACATCTTTATCCACTCGGCCATGTGTCCTTAAAGAAAGCCGAAGCATACAACTGCTGAAACATTGTAAATATGGCAATGAAGATGAGGATAACTGCTTGAATTATGTAAATAATGCAAGTAATCATAATACCTCATCTCAGAGATATAGGCAAATATATCTTGGCTTGATTTTTTTTCTTTTTTAAAGGAATAATAAATTTATACAAGAATTGTTACTTTTTAAAGTTTTCATTTGAATAATTTATAAGCTTAAAAAATTCTGCATTAATTTGTAGTGACCTAGTGATATTAAATTAAAATTTTATTTATTAATCATAAACAGGAAAACTCAGTACAATTCAATGACCCTTAGTACTTTAAAAAGAATTTAGAATTTGTTTCACTTTTTTTTTCTAATTATCAGTAAAATCTATTAATTGATAAATCTCTTAGGACAACATAATCCTCAATTTTTTTTAACATGGAGGGTTGTTTTCTTCTAATGTGTTGAGTGATTTATTGAAAGTCTGACATGAAATTTAAGAGTGACTGAACTGAAAAAACTGAATTGATGAATGCAACATGAAGGCCTTACAGATTTCTTGTAAGTGACCAGTCCAGAGAATGCAAATACTGTATAGGTTTTCCAATTACTTTAGCTTACAGGAGAAAGTTTTTGAGAGATATAATTTTGTTAATATTTCATGAATTTACCTTTAAACTACAATGAAAATTTTATTGATGATATAAACATATATTTCTGTGTAGCTAAAAATAGATGATCAGATCTGCATTGTGGAATGGTCACTTGTCATTCTAATCTTAAAATATATTAGGAGTTGATATTTAGTGAAAAAAGAAATAAAAATCATGAGCAAAATGAACATTTATAAATATTTTCAAAGATGAGATGTTATGTATTTATCATAAAAATGTATATTCAGTGTACACAAGACGGAACATGATTAACAGTTACTTTTGTGCTCTGCATACAGGCTTTTGGTACTGGTCTCTTCAGTGATATGAGTATTTATACATGCTTGTCTAACCCCGGATGTGAAAATGAGGGTAGCTGGCAAATTTGAAATATGTAGTCATAAATATGTATACATGTTTTAAGCAATAGCTGAATGGTTTAAACTGAACAACCGACCAATGTTCATCTTTGTTTTTTCCCTTTTCAGAGTGTTTTACAATTTCTTCCATGGTGGTGACTTTTCTTTGAAGCAGCACCATCAGGATTTAAGTAGCTAGGGGGGTGGCGGTGGACCACCATGGTGTGCCAGCACAGGTGGGGGTGACACAATGTCACCCACAACAAAAATTTTTTCAACCAGGCTAACGTGCCAAAAATAGTCTGAAAACAGTGGTGGAGACACAGGGTTTATGAGGAAAACATATGACTCCCCAGAAATAATTTTGACAACCCCCCCCTAGTTTTGTCCCTCCATCAGATATTTTCTAATAAATTGTCGGGAATTTTTGAGTAGGAAAAATAGCAATGTTTTCAGCTTTTGATTTGAACTGATTATTTTGTGGTATTGGATTTTGTCTTGGATCATACATGTAAACAATGTGGACCGGTCAGTAGAGTAAAAGTAGAGGTAGAGCATGTATGAAAATTTAGCTACAGCTAACCATTCAGCATAGGGTGAATCGAGGTCATTGGGGTGACATTTGATCGGACCGTCCCGGGTGACGTTTACTCTAGCTACGCCACTGGCTACGCTATTCATGGGAGCCACATTGAAGAGCAATAATTTTCTGCAAACACAACTGTGCAACAACCCAATATGGCATACAACCAGCACCTGACTCGCATCACTTTCTTAACTCTAGCACTGCATGATGATACATTTTCATCCATTGCACACTGTATTCTTCTGTTGCACTGCATATTCTTCTGCTATGTTGTCTGTATCAGATTTGCAAAGCAAATGGCAAAACAAAATTAATGGAGATTTAGTCATAACAACAAATCATTATAGGTTGGGACTTTAGTAACCCAGCGACTTACTAAGATATTTAAATATTAATGTGTTAATGACTAACCATGATTAACAGAAACTTAATAGTCTTCAGCCTTTGGTACTATTCTGTTCAGTGATAATAACATTTATGGCTGATTGGCTAAACCAAGATGTCATTATGAGGGTAGCTTGTGAATACATACAATGTACTTATCAATAAAAATCATCAGGGTTTGGGGACAATGCAGATATGGCCAAGATTTGAAAAGCCAAAAAATCACAGCTATTTGTGGAAAAAAAAAGACTGAAAACAGCAGAATATATTTAAAAGTGTGCACAAATGCTCTGCACGCAATAGTTGCAATATTGATAAGAATCATTTGACTGTTATTTTTTTCTCTCTGAAATCTCTCTAATTTCCCATGACTTTTTCAAAAAGATATTGGAGTAATTTTCCTTCTCCATTTCTCTATTATAGTCATTCCTTTGCCTTCCATACTGGATTGAGATGATGATGTCATATCCTTCTCATGTGTACTCAGTGGCTGTGATTAAACCTATATCAACCCTTACAACTGGCTTCATTGTGAATGTTAAGTGTGGCATGTATCAGTGATAATACCATACATGGTTTTAAATTCTAAGTTGTCCTTTTCTGAGCCTAGAACTCAGCTTGATGATTTTCTCATTTTACTTGTTGAGAATTTGTATAGTACAATTGATTTCACTCAGAATACACTGTATAATGTGTAAAATTTAAAAATTAATTCATTCTACTTGATCACAAATCTTTTTCAATTAACAAATAACATATTTTTATTTAATCAACATATAGTGCAATGGTGCATTTTTTTTAAATTTTGGGAACATCATTTGATGCACAAGTGTGAAAATTGAGTGTTGTATGTATCTGGCATGATACCATGCATGCTTTTGAATACAAAGTTGTCTTTTTCCTAGTCTAGAACTCAGCTTGATGATTTTGTTTTTCTGTTTCATTGCTCATGCCACACATCCACACATATATGATTTAATAATAATCTGGTAGAAAATCTGCTCTAATTTTACACGCCAACAAGCATAAACTATATCCAATTCGTTGTACAATTGATTTCAGTCATAGTAAACTGCATAATGTTTCAAATTTAAATACGAATTTATTAGTGTTTCTGCCTTGATTTTTTTGTGTTTCAGTGGATCAAAATATTCTTGTGTTAAGTGGATCACAAATCCCTTTAAATTAACAAATGTCATTTCCATTTGACCTATATATAATGGTGTATTTTTATGATTTTCAAAGCAACTTTAAGAAATCAGTTGAAAATGTATTTTTATAAACCTATTTTATAATCCTATATAATGTGTTTTCATACTCCAGTGCTTATTTAATGTATTTTTCTTTTTTAGTTTGCATCTTTGGAAGTACCTGAAACCATGATGAATATTCATGATAAAGAAGACATTCTTAAACTGTGAAATTTGTGCATTAATACAAAACTTTCAGTCCAGACAGGAGAGTCATAACAGAACACGCATACAACAGAGACCATTTCCAAGGAAATCTGTGGTGTTACATTTTCCATGGATTCAAATCTCAAAACAAACATGAAAACTCCCACAGGTAAGAAACGTTTCCACTGTGAAACCTGTGGATGTGGTTTTTCTCGAAATACAGATCTTAAACGGCACATGTTAACACACACTGGAGAAAAACCATTCCACTGTGAAATCTGTGGATTTAAATGTGCACAGAATTCAGGTCTCAAACAACACATGTCAATACACACTGGAGAGAAACGTTTTCACTGTGATATCTGTGGATCCAACTTTTCTCAAAATTCACATCTCAAACGACACAAGTTAATACACACAGGAGAAAAAAAATTCCACTGTAAAATTTGTGGGTCCAAATTTTCTCTAAATTCACATCTAAAACGACACATGGTTATACACTCTGGGGAGAAACCATTCCAATGTGAAATCTGTGGATCCAACTTTTCTCGAAATGCAGATCTCAAGCAACACATGTTGACACACACTGGAGAGAAACCTTTTCGCTGTGAAATCTGTGGATTTAAATCTTCCCAAAGTTCATCTATCAAAATACACAAGTTAACTCACACTGGAGAGAAACCATTCCACTGTAAAATCTGTGGATATAAGTGTACAAAAAATTCAGGTCTCAAACAACACATGTCAAAACATACAGAAGAGAAACAATTCCACTGTGAAATGTGTGGATTTAAAACTTCCCACAGTTCATCTCTGAAAAGACACATGTCAATACACAATGGAGGGAAACCATTCCACTGTGAAATCTGTGGATTGAAGTATTTACAAAATTCAGGTCTCAAACAACATATGTTGACACACACTGGAGAGAAACCTTTCCATTGTGAAATCTGTGGATTTAAATTTTCTCAAAATTCATCTCTCAAAATACACATGTTAACACACACTGGAGAAAAACCATTTCATTGTGAAATCTGTGGATTTAAGTGTTCACAAAATTCAGGTCTCAAACAACACATGCTAACACACACTGGAGAGAAACATTTCCATTGTGAAATTTGTGGATTTAAATCTACCCAGAGTTCATCTCTCAAAATGCACAAGTTAACACACACTGGAGAAAAACCATTCCATTGTGAAATTTGTGGATTTAAGTGTTCACAAAATGCAAATCTCAAAAGACACATGTCAACACACACACAGGAGAATAACCATTCCACTGTAAAATCCAAATTTAAATAATCATGAAATGCAAATTTCAAACAACTCATGTGAACACATGTTTCAACACTGAAGTTTACCCAAATGTAACTTTCTGAAGACACATGTCTACACATCATTGAGAAACCATTCCACTGTGAAATCTTTGGAGTAGATTCTTTTTAAAATTCCCATTCTGAGAAAACATGTTAACCTCTCCTCTTTGAAATTTTTCTTTAATGTCCCATCTCAATATGACACATGCTAGCACCAGTGAGAGCTGAAAATGGAGTAAAAACTATCAGAAGATACCCCAAGAAGTTGTAAATACTTCCTGAATACTTAAAAGATTATGATATTACAAATTTGGATGAGTCCCACGACAGATTTTGCTGTTCTGTAAAATATATACCCAATACTTATTTTGAAATAGTTGGTAGCCTGAAATATATTGTGATTGCAATTCATCCACTTGTCTATTATTTAATAAGCCCTTTATTATTAGACATTAACAAACAACAAATTGAGGAAATTTGAAGGATTGGCACAGTGTCACAGTGAATATTTTTCAATAAAAAAACAACCTACAGTACTATTTTCAATATGCAATATTGAATATATAGCATTTGCTATAGAATTGCTTCTCCAATTATTAAATACCAGGATTAATCTAAACGATTTATTCACATGAAAGTGAGCATACCACAATTATGACAGTCAAGGTAGTATAGCTCTATCTAAAAAAAAAAACACATCTATCTCCAATATCCAACATGTTACTTTCTTCCTTTCCAGAACACTATAACCAATGTACTGTATCCCTTTTGTATGTGAACTCTATTCCTACTTTTTTAACATTTTACTTTATTACTGTCTTATAGTGGCTTTGCTGTGATTTTGACTTGCAATGGATACATACACTCTTGTGCAAATTAATTGAAACAACTGCTTTAGTTTCCTACCTTTCATCATACAGTCAGTTTTAGACCCACTGGAGTTACAAGGTGTAATCAATTTCTATATTTCTCCAGATTAGGTATGTAGTAATATGAATATATTTTCAGGGTGTATGAAGAAATTTGTTTGGTCTTGAAATATATTGTGTCGTACATGATTGTATCAGATTTTTATCATGCCCAGATACTATTGTCTTGATTGTTGATCATTTGTCCTACGGCCATTGTCTGTGATGGACATTACTCCAAGGAGTCATATGAAAATTGTAACACTGCACAAACACACTGGCAATCTTTGCCAGTGAGCAAATCAAATTATTATAGACAGGCCTGGAAACTCCTGATTTAAATACAATCGAGAAACTGTGGTCAATAAGAATTTTAGTAATTTAAGAGACCCTAAAATGATAGTATTTTGTGAAGATCAGTAATTTGTCCAAAATAGTTTATACTAGTCATTAAAAACACACATATTTTATCACTTAAACTGAATCTAAAATATTCAATTCATTTGAAAACTTTTTGTATATGGTCAAAATGGTGTTATGTCTCAGCTTTTATTAAAATATTGTCTAAATATACACAAGTAAAATCTAGACCTGACAACATTGTGTCTATTATTTTTGGAAAAATGTCAGGTGCCTCCTTGACACCACATGCGAGTCTATTAAAAGTCTACACTCCATTAGGGGTATCTATGCTTAATAATATCTAGAATTTTCTTATTATTCAATCTGTAGATGCACTTCTGAAAAATATAATTTATAGATTTCTATAATTCTGTATATCTAGTCACCAAATGATATTAAAATATGAAGTCATTACAATTCAGTATTTAAAAAAGAATTTATAATTAGTATAATTTTTTTCTGATTTTCAGCGAAATCTATGAATTTGTCCATATTGAAAAATTTGTAATGACATCATAATTCTATGTATTAAAAAATCTTTCAAAAATAAAATATACTTTTTTGCAACATGGAAAAACAGCTGTTTTCAAATTTAATCAATCTGAATTGAAACAAATGTTACTTTTACTTTAAAATATAGCAGAAAAGTATATTTTTTAACTTGGAGAGCTTGTTTTTCTTTTGTGTTGAGTGACTTATTAACAGCTTGATGTTAAGAAAATTGAAGTAAAGGGCATGGAACTGAAAGAAATTATTTGATGAATACAACATAAATGCCTTATTTACCTGTTTTTTTTTTTTGTTTTTCTCTAACTAACCAGTCCAGGGAATGCAAATACTTTATAAATTCTTCAATTACTTTAGCTTGCTGGAGAAAGTCTTTGAGAGATATAATTGTTGTTAAGATTTCATAAATTTAACTGCAAAGTACCATGAAAATTTCATTGATTATGTAAGATACAGATATGTATATAGAAATTACAATGGACATGTATTTACCTGTAGCTAAAAAAATGATGGTCATTTTTCATTCTAATCTTAAAATATCAGAAGGGGACTGCAATTCAGTGAAAAAGTAATAAAAATTATGAACATACATAAGTGTTTTGAAAGATGATCTGTTATATATTTATCATAATAATGTATAATTGTATATGAATCATAATAATACACATGACTGAACATGATTAACAGTTACTTGTGTAACAATAATCCTCAGACTTTTCGAATACAAACTATGTACTCATCAATACACTCATCAATACACTCCATTATAGGTACATATGCTTAATAATATCAGGAATTTTATTATTCAATCTGTAGATGCACTTCAGAAAAATATAATTTATAGACTTCTAAAATTCTGTATTCTGATTTTTTTTTTCTGATTTTCTGCAAAATCTATGAATTTGTTCATATTGAAAAATTTGTAATGACATCATAATTCTGTGTATTAAAAATCTTTCAAAAATAAAATATACTTTTCTGAAACGTGGAAAAACAGCTGTTTTCAAATTTAATTAATCTGTATTGAAACAAATGTTACTTTTACTTTAAAATGTAACAGAAAATATATTTTTTTTTAACATGGAAAGCTTGTTTTTCGGATGTGTTGAGTGATTTATTGACAGCTTGATGTTTAGAAAATTGAAGTAAAGGGGATGGAACTGAAAGAAATTACTTGATGAATACAAAATAAATGCCTTATTTACATGGTTTTTGTTTTTCTTGTAACTGACCAGTTAAGGTAATGCAAATACTTTATAGATTCTCCAATTACTTTAGCTTACTTTGAAAGATATAATTATTGTTAATATTTCATAAATTTACCTTCAGAGTCCGTTGATCATGTAAGATACAAATATGTGTATAAAAATTACCATGGACATGTATTTACCTGTAGCTGAAAAAGATGGTCATTTTTCATTCTAATCTTTGGAAGGGGACTGCAATTTAGTGAAAAAGTAATAAAAATTATGAACACATAAGTGTTTTGAAAGATGATCTGTTATATATTTATCATAATAATGTATAATTATATATGAATCCTAATAATACACATGACTGAACATGATTAACAGTTACTTGTGTAACAGTAATCCTCAGACTTTTGGTAGTGTTCTCTTCATTGATATGGACATTAATATCTGCTTGGTTAACTCAGGATGTTATGATAAGGGTAGTTTTCAAATATGAACTATGTACTTGTCAATATGTATACACTGAGGTACATCTTTGTAGCAAAGGAGTCAAATTCAATATGGAGTGTAAGGGAGGCAACTCTTTCCATAGGAAAATGTCTGACACAATGCAAAGCAATGAAAACTGAACACGGGTGTAAATGGCTTCTGCCAATTTCTCCAAGCGACCTGCTTTTATGGAGCCCAGACACACCTCATTAGCATGTGTGTAACGCGACCTTTCTTGAGACTGCATGAGACCGTGAATATTAAAAGTCACGGACGCCATCTTGGACCCTTTCTTTCTTTTTCTCAACCCACAGGCCAGGCAGACGCGAGGGCGTTTGGAAGGTAAGCCATTTCTATTTTCCCCACAATCTTCTAAGCGATAGTTGAATGACTTAATCCAAGCAACTGGTGAATGTTTCTCCCTTTTAAGAGCATTTAACAATGTTTAATTTAACCAGGAACTGACCAATGCCACCTTCCTCACACTAGCACCATATGATGATGTATTCTTCTACTGCATATTGTATTCTTCTGCTACATCAAATGTTTGAGGCAGACACCATAAGTTGAAATAGCTATTGTATCATAACCAACAATCGTCATATTTGGGATTTTCAGTACCCTGGAATGTACTGTATAAATATCTTAAAGGTTAATCTGTTATATAATCATAATGATCCAGTCAACACAGGAGTGAGCATGATTAACCATTACTTGTACATACTATCGAAAATCTTCAGACTTTTGGTACTGCTATGTTTATTGATATGTGCATTTATACTCATTTGGCTAAGCCACAAAGTTATAGTACATGTAACTGGTGAATGCATACAATACTCATTAACTGAAATCCCAATATGGACACAAATTCAACAGTGGAGGATCACCATTATTTGAGGAAAAGAATCTCCCTAACGTCAGAATATATTTACAACTGATCCAAAAGTGTTGCTCAATCTTAAAAGGATAATTGGGTTATGGCAAAAGAGCATACTGCCAAAAGCAATATGCCAGGTCTGAAGCATCCATCTACCATTACATATTAACAGAGATTAAGATCTGAAGGAATTTGTAAGCTTTTTAAAAGATGATCTGTTGTGTATGTTTGAATGCTTTTCCATAAGAGATCTGAGGTACATTTTCTTGTGAAACAATCTAATATTTGAGTTTAATTATATATGGATAAGGCATCAACAGACATGAATACTAATGTGCAAATAAAAATTGGTTTAAATGAAACTGATTCATTTTCTGCTGGAATGTTTATCTGAAAAAAGATCAAATAGTAAATTTCACATTAAAAGTGTTTCTGTTTGAGTATTGTCTGTCTTTCATTGGCTTACTGGAAAATTGGTGAAAGCATTTGTACAGAACTGTCAATCTCTTTGAATTCTCCAAGCAGCATTTTCTCTCAGTTTGCTCAAACTTTGATTCAGCTATGATATTCTCTTTTATGATTTATGAGAGGCCCTTTTTAAAATTGAATGAAAACTCATGCATTCAATTGAATTCAATCCAAGGTGACACTGTAGAATGATGTTCCATTTTCTATTTATAAGGGTTAAATGATACAAGATATCCACTAAACATGGTGGGGGATCAGCAAATTTTCAATATATTTGGTTGACAGTATATTTTCCAAGATATGCAAATATGGTATACTACTTGAATAAAATGAAAGAATTACTATTTGTATCTTAGTCGGGACTAACCAATTTATTGTAGTAGTCTCATCTTACTTTGGGACTAACACAAATAAGAATGAAAACTTTATCAACATTTAATAAAGTTATTTATTTACATTTAAAAAATGAATACCATGATTAACATAAACACAATATCCTTTCCTATATAGAGAGAATAAGTCAGGTGGGCTTACCTACCTGGTGGAGTGAAAAATGCGCGTACAACTTGTATATTTAAACCCTTGGTAACTGGTACTGTGACAGCAGAAAGAATTCCTTGCATATCACTTCAGAGCAAAACCAAATCTCTTCTGGTAATGGTCAGCTTTTCCCAAACCCACGTGGTTTAAGTAACCAATGAGAAACTGCCTCATATCATGTGACCTATCTCTATATAAGGTAGCAGATGAATTTTACAAACCCCACAAAGTATTATAATTAATATTCAGTCTGATAAAATGTGTCACACAAAAACTTTGTTTCCACTTTGTTATATATTTTCCCCAATATTGTTCTTGAAATATTAAAATTTATATATCAATATCCCATTAATATATTAATATAAATGCACATATACATATGTGTGTGGTATATATGTGTGTTCATGAATGCATGAATCTAAGCATATGTACACATATTCAAACAACAATAAATAAAAGTTAATTATAACTGTAACTTCCAAAGATTAATACCATAATACTTAAGATACTACCAAATTAAATAAGAAAAATGAAATAATGGGTTAATGAAGACACATATAAATATTTACCTTGTCATTTAAGGTTTAATAAAAAAATGATTTAAGTAAAAAACAGAGTGCACCTACATATTCCAAAGTTAAGAAACTCACAGAATATTCAAGAAATATTAAGAGTAAAAAAATCTGTGACACTGGATTTAAGATTATTGCATTTATCTTTGACACTCAGAACCAAAAGAGAGACAAATGTATAAAAAGCAATAGAGAGAGAGAGAGAGAGAGAGAGAGAGTGTGTAAAGAAACAATAAAAAGCAAAAGGGAGAGAGTGTAAAGAGACAACAAAAATGCTGAAAAGTAGAAATAACCATGACATTCTGCACATACACACTCGAGCATACACCCACATGCAGACACACACTCACAATGAAAAAGGAAGAACAAAATAAATCTTACACCAATAAAAAGTGCATCAATTATTTTTTTACCTAATATAAAAATAATGAAAATGAGAAAATAAGCAGTCAATTTCTGGTATCTCCAGACGAGTGTACAAAGCAATTACTAAAAAGTTTCATCTATAAATCTCAGGAGTCAGGCTGCTGAATTTAACATCAATCATCTAAGTGACAAATTTCATATTTGCATTGAACATTTATATGTATTTACTGGTTTCTCCTGAGGAGTGAACGGAGCGATTGCTGGATGGTCTATGAAACTAGAATTGAAATATTAACAATAACATCAATCATCTAAGAGACAAATGTTATTAATCCTATTAATGCTCTATCTCTGATATTGTGTAATTTAGAGCAAGTCTGTTTACCTTAAATGAATTTCACTGACTGACAAGATTTCTATCTTCACATTGTCTTATCCTGTTGGCATGTCTACATTAAATAATAAAAAAAAAACCAACCAAAAGAAACATAACCTTCCAGGATCAGTGATTGTTGTAAAACTGATTCAGGATATAAAAAGGCCTCAAAGTTTGACATCAGCATTCCACGGCCAAGCTGACTAGGATCAAAGTGTAGTAACTGTTCCAGCATCAGACAGCTGACCCACAGCTCCAACTATCATCAGCATTATCATTAGCAGCTGTAACATCAGCTCACCATGTGCTTCTGCTCCAGCCAGCAGGTCTGCAACTCTAGCCAGCCTTCCTTATCAAGAGCAGTGATATGCAATGAACGATCCTTTTCATGACAACACTTTTAAACAACTACAAAACTGTCGTTTTCATGACAATTCTCAATGTCCACAAAACTGTTGTTTTCAAGACAATGCTTTTCTCACCCTGTACATAAATGTACAGAGATATTATTTTGCCTAGTTCACTGTAAACTCCTTCTTTTTTGCCAGTGATATTTTCTCTGAAAAATAAAATTTATTATCTCTGTGTTTATGCATGTGTGTGTGTGTGTGTGTGTGTGTGTATATATATATATATATATATATATATTATCATCCACAGACAAACTGTATCACAGTTCATCAGTGAGGCTAGACGTCCTGTTGCCTCTAGGTAGGATCAAAACCAGGTTGAATTGGCGTTAGACAGCGTTTCTACCCCTAAGATGTTGGTGCATGGCAGGGATGAAGGTGAATTTAAGCATATTTATTTTTAGATAAACACCCAGTGACTGAGGGAACTCGATTCGCTTTACTGAAGTGTATCGTTAATGTTTATATATATAAAGCAGTAACAATAGTCTCTGTCTGTTTCATATGAATGAGAGAGACTATTGTTATATGTGACCTTGATGAAACCTCATGAGTTACCATCATTTTTTATATATTTTAAGTTTTAAGAAAAAAGTAAGAATTACATTTTTTAACAATTTCTAAAATTTACTAATTTTCAAACAAATAAATAAATCCCTTGGACAGATATTGAATTTTTGACAGATTTTTTTTTAATTTATTGTTTTCGATTTTCGTAAATGATAAAATTTTATTTAAAATGAGAAACAAACCACTTGGATAAATATTGGACTTTTAAGAGGTTTTTAATTTTGTTGTTTTCACTTTTCCTCAACAATAAAATTTTATGAAAAATCAAAAAATATATCTTGAAATTGCGATATACAGTGTTCTGACATATTGTGTGCACCCAAACTTTTTTTCAGCAAGGAACATATTCTTCCTTTACACCGTTCCATAATTCCTTTGTTCTGGTCGCTGTTTAAAAGTACATACCATCTATTTTCAAATATATCTTTTTTATTTGCAATTTCTTTAAAAATAGGAAGTTTTATTTGATTACAAAATATTATCGATGTTGAGAAAGAAATATCAAGTCCAACAAACAACAGCAATAATTTAATCCTGTTTGTTTTTCTTTGAAAAGGTTGGGATCCGCCCTGAAAAAGGTATGTAAAAAAAAAGCTACACAAAAAAGCATTTTAAATAATTTAAATGTCTTCTTTGACAGAAATTCTGTTACATTTCGGTATTATTTGAAAGATAAAAGCTTAAATGAGAATTATAAAAGGAAAATTAAGTTCCGTCTATAAATAAATATTTCTTTTCAGGCATTTTTAAAACATCGACGCGTTTTCTCTTTTTTTATATTGGATGTCATTGAATTGTAATGAGTTTTTTTTCTATTTATCATTAATAAATACACTTAATATCACTTGGTCACTACAGACAAAATTTTAAAAGCTTTTAAATTATTCTAATTTGAAACTTTAAAAAACAACTATTCTTCTAAAAAGAATTAATTGAAAAAAATAAAAAATAAAATAAGCAAAAATAGGTTTATGATAACTGAAAAAAAAAGCAAAAAAAAAAACTGTTTCTTCATGGACAGACTCAAACTAGGTACCACCAAAATGGATGTTTTATTTCTGAAATAAAATTAAAAAAATTGCTACACCATTTATTTAAATATTTGCGAAAACTCAGTGAATTATCCAATTCAAACAGAATTTTCAGTATTTATGAATTATATACTGAATAGGTTATTTTATTAGAAAACTGTGTAAATAATTTTTTTCTGTTTCACCCTCCCACCTTTAGGAGAAGTGTTCTTTAAATTTTCTTACAGCTATATAAAAAAATCTCCCTGACATCAGTAAAAAAGTTATGCAATATCAAGTGGGAACCTACGTAAAACCTATCTTAGCAAAATTAGTTCAATAAAACTCAAAAACATAATTTTTCTAAAAGTTAGTGCTTCCATAATTTAATAAAAAATGTAATTTTCAGATTTGACAGACAAAAATCTACACTTAATATTTATTTTTAAAGAATTTACTTTTTATTAGATTTTAGATTAGATGACTTTTTATTAGATGACTGAAGAATCAAAAATGTAAACTCTATTGCCATTTGCGAATAAAACGTTTTTTTTTTTCATTTCATTTTTGCATCATGCTATGATGGCGAATTATTGAAGATTCCTAGATAAGACATTTAAACATTAAGAATTGAAACAAAACATGATGACAGAAAAGAATTTCTTGCAATTTCGTAAAGGATTTGGATAAAATGGATTAAAAGAATTCTAGGATTTTCTAAAAAATGAAATGATACAAAAGTTAATTCATTCTTTTTTGAATAAGTTCTGTAAGTTTAAAATATTTGTTTTCATTTCCTCTCTGTCATTGACACTGTAATTTGTCTATGAAAATATAGTTCATTTTGCATGTCATAAGATTAGTCATATTCCAGAAAAAATACTGGAGGGTGCCACTACAGTCTGCTGTCTATTGAGATATCAACATTTTGAAATTCTCATTCAGCATGTTTGATTATTCATTTTGTGAGCATAACATAATATTTAATACATCCCTAGGGAATGACAATACTGTAGATTCTCTAAATACTTCAGCTTATAGGAGAAAGTCTTTGACAGATAATTGTTGTTAATATTTCATATATTTACCTGGAATCTACAATTAAAACCACTTAGAAATTAAGATACACATGTTATGAAATTATAACTATTGTAAGCCTTAAAATTTCAGAGAGATATGGATATGTGTTCGATGTTAAAAATTTAGAGAACATCTGAATGAATCACAGGTTATTTTCTAAATAAAATCTTTATTTGCCACATGATATAGAATGCTTTCATGTATTCACTGTGCCTATTAATATATCATTTTTTGCTTTTTTTCACAGATGTTTTGGCTGTACTAAAACCCCAGTGATTATTATTGAGAATTCCACGGAAGGAAAAAACATTTAACCTTGCATGAAAGCACAGATAAATATATAATACATGGTTCATGTGAAAGTCAAGGATCTACAATGTAAAAAGCCTGACAAGGAACTTTACCTGGTAAGAAATAATGTACTTTGAAACGTATGGTTTATCTTTCTACAAAACACATTTAGTATTATACATGAATAAATAGCAAACAGGCCATATTCATGTGACATCTGCTAAACTGTTGTGAAGTTAGATAGAATAAACAAGATGGAAACATATATTACAAAGAAGCCATATTCTTGTAAACTTTGTGGATCTACATTTTCATGGAAGTGGGACTTAGTGACACATATGCATACACATAATGGAGAGAAACCATATTCATGCGAAGTTTGTGGAACTGCATTTTTACGGAAGTCAAGTATGGTCAGTCATATGCGTACACACACTGGAGAGAGACCGTATTCTTGTAAAGTTTGTGAATCTGCATTTTCACAGAAGTTGAATTTAGTGACACATATGCGCACTCACACTGGAGAGAAACCTTATTCTTGTGAAGTTTGTGGATCTGCATTTTCACAGAAGTCGGCTTTAGTGAGACATAGCCGTACACACATTGAAGAAAAACCTTATTCTTGTGAAGTTTGTGAATCTGCTTTTTCAGACAAGTGGCATTTAGTGAGACATATGCGTAAACACACTGGAGAGAAACCTTACCCTTGTGAAGTTTGTGGATCTGCATTTTCTCTCAAGTCAAATATGGTCACTCATATGCGTACACACACTGGAGTGAAACCATATTCTTGTGAAGTTTGTGGATCTACATTTTCACGGAAGTCAAGCATCGTTACACATATGCATACACACAATGGAGAGAAACCTTATTCTTGTGAAGTTTGTGGATCTGCATTTTCAGTCAAGTCAAATATGGTTAAGCATATGCGCACACACACAGGAGAAAAACCATATTCTTGTGAAGTTTGTGGCTCTGCATTTTCAATCAAGTCAAATATGGTCAAACATATGCGTACACACACTGGAGAGAAACCTTATTCCTGTGAAGTTTGTGGATCTGCATTTTCAGTCAAGTCGAATTTAGTGACACATGTGCGTACACACACTGGAGAGAAACCATATTCTTGTGAAGCTTGTGGATCTGCATTTTTGCGGAATGCAGATTTGGTCATTCACATGCGTAAACACACTGGAGAGAAACCTTATTCTTGTGAAGTTTGTGGATCTGCATTTTCAGTCAAGTCAAATATGGTCAAACATATGCGTACACACACTGTAGTTTAATTATAGTTTTTGAAGTTTGGGACCAACATGTGAGTCAAATATAGTCAATTGTATGCATATAGATACAGAATAAAAAATATTTCTTTGTGATATTTTGGCTGTATGTGTTTTCAGACTAATCCTTTTTGCACCATGTGAATACACACTGGAGAGAAACCCTATCTTAGTGCACATTTATTTTTTGAATCAGTAGAAAATTCTTTTTTCAGTGCATCATGTGAAAATCCATAGAAATGAAAAGAAAATTTGAAATACTACAAAACTCAATAGACATGCCGCAATACTTATGGGTGCCCATTTTGCATCACAGTTGCATAAAAACCTTAATGCGGTAACTTCCCCATCTGTACATTCCAGGGACATAACTAGATTTTCCCATGAAAAGTGATACATTTTACAAAACCAACCCATAACAATTCTAACATAGTTAAAGGAACTTGTTGTTGGTTGATACTAAGTGAATGTCATTGATTTAATTTCAAATGTACTTCATATATTCTTTAACCAAATCAAAATCATTTGTCAGATAGACAAGATATTGATGATTTGTTTTTAAAATTTTAATTAATTAGTATATAGATATTTTTTTAAATATTTAGTTTTCATCTTGTAACTTATATATTCTTTCTTTAACCAAATCCCAACCATTTCTCAGATAGACAAGATGTTGATGTGGTTAACATTTTAATAAACACTGCACAAATCAGTTGAAGTTACTTGTACACACGCTAGAGATGAAACATATTCTTGTAAATTGTGTGAATTTGCTTTTTCAGTCAAAATAGAGTGTCAGTAACGGCATATTTTTGTCTAAAACACATTACTTTTCCAAATGAATGACTTTTCATGTTTGACTATCTCCTGGATAATAAAAATATATCCTCCTCTTATCCTTTTCCCTCTTCATATATTATCGTTATTGTAGCTTTTCTACATGCAAGACACTAGTGGTCTGCTGGGATTCCGCAGATGGCAACGTCAGCGGTCCTCTGTTATCAGTCACTAGCATTAGCCAAAGGTGGGCCACTAGCAATCTGCAAGTGAAAACATTGCCAAGACGAATATGCTGGAGGGGGCTATCAGTGGTAAATGCTAGTGGCATGCCACCCAGTGGCAGGGTGATGGCTTGCATGTAGGGTTGTCAATTTTTGTCAAATTCTTTTTAACCAGAGAGAGAGATTCTTCCCATTTTTCTTTTTCCTAAATGAAATCCTTTTGTTTTACAGACATTTGAACAAATTGAATTTCTTCCATTGTTAAGGATGTATTTAGCTGTTGTTGGGTAGTAAAGAGTACATCCCTGGTGACTGTATGAATTCGTCCAATACTATAAAGTGTTCCATGGTATGAGGACATTGGTAGTCATTTTGAAATCAGGCTGTTTGCTGCAGAGAGGATCCCAGACGAGGCTATGCCTACAGGTAGATTCTTGTCTGGGGAGGTAGACAAAGCTGACCCAGTGTATGTGGGGTCTGAGTCGAATTTTTGCCCAAGCCTACGTGCTCAGAATCATCCCCATAAAAACTGGCCTTGTGCTACATTCCTCCTTGTGGGGTGGATTGTGTAAATATCAGTCATATTGGAGTCAGTCTTCATACTAACTATACAGACGTTAAGGCAATAGCCTAAGTATTATGTTTAGAGATTACTTTAATGAATTATGTTATACCAAGTATGAGTGTGTGTATTAACAATAACCTTACAATAGGAACTTATAATAATTACGTTGAGAAAATCCAATTAATCCTTAAATTTACAAATAGAGATGGAAACATCATCTCCCAGAGAAATATTCGATTTCAAAGAGAATTTTAAATTTGTTGTTTACATTTTTGTATACAGTAGTGGTTTCATGACTTGATGAGTGACCAAAAAAGTTGCCAATGTTTTAAAAATGCTTGAAAAGTTTATTTATATTTATATACAAAAAGTAATATTTCTTTTAATTTAGATTAAATTCATTTAAATTATGTAAATTGTGTTTGTGGAGATTTTTTTAGAAAGTCCCTGGTGGCAACTAGTAAATAAAGTAGTAACACTAGTTCAACTACAGTTATCCAGTCAATCTACTTGTGTTGAAAACCTTTCATCAATCTTTCTTTTGCGATTTCACTCACTGTCGACATAACAGAAGTATAGCCATTTACACGATAGTCTTGAAGAAATCTCCAAATTGTATTGATCTCTGCAATCATAATAGCAATAGTAACATCAGAAGACTGCAACAATTGACTCACTTTGTCCACTTGAAACAGAACATCGTAGCAAATGATGATGCGAACTACAAAGTTCCTAGATGATCCAGACCAACAGTGATGTTGCTTCGGTTGCTGTAGCGCCATCTTTCTTTTCCAACGACTATTCTCGCATGATAAACGCAGATCAAATATTTTTCAAGTGAAATTGCAATGGTTTGACTACATTGATTCTTTATTCCCATCTTGTATCAAATTGTGCTTTCAAAGTAATAGGCACATAAGTTAATAGTATCTTTCAACAAAAGATCAAGACAGAAAATAAGACATATTAACCACTCAAAAGAATGTGACCGAGGCCACCATTGACTGAACTATCAGACACAAACAGATTAAGAGTGTGCATTACCTGGTATAAATGTTTTTTTTTTCATCTTGACTGCACACCTTTGTATTTTCTTGCCATACTTGCACCTGTATTGTAGCTTTGACCACGGCAGTCCAATAAATTTATGTCAAACTTTTTAACAACCTCATTTTAAAAAGTCTCAAAAAGTCCCTTTCCCGTCGTATCATTTTGGTGAGAAAACCAAAGAAAGATTCACAAATCTTTACACCGAGCTTACATTTAACATATCTGAAAATTACTGATATCCTCGAAAAGCCAAGTTTCTCTCGGATAAAAACTATTGTAATATTAACTAATCATTTCAACATATTTCTCCAAAATTCTTTCTGCCGCTGCAGTAAATCTATTTTTTTCCTCTCAATTGTAGATTTCATTGTCACACCCAAATGCAAGTCTATCCACTGAGACAAGCATTGTGTCTTAACAAGTGTCTAACCCTGTTCATGTATTTTTAACATTTTAGAAAGATTTCCCACACATCTGTTCCTTTATCAAGAGGCAATGGAGATTCTGAATTACAAAAAAAAAACAAAAAAACTTTGCTACAAAAACAATAAATTCGATCATTTTTTTTAAAGAATATGCTAACCCTGACCTTTTACCCTTTTTCCTTATTTGGCATTCTTTTGTAATAGTGACATTTTGAAAAATGTCTTCGAAATTTGTTGTAAGGATATTCATCCTGTTGTACTTGAGTAGGGCCACGTTTAACGATATCGCATCGTTCTTTATCTGAAATGACTAAAGGCCACTCAGAAATCTCATCAGATAAAAAAGGGGTAAATTCAGGAAAAACTGTTGGTAACTCTTCCGAAGACGTTTTTCTTTCTCATTTATGGTTTCTTCTTCAGTAGGTGTCTGGGATTGTTTTGTTGGTTGTTCAAAGAATTGGGAAATTCTAAGGAGCTTAGCCACTCATGTTGTCATCTGCTCTTTCTCTTTTCATTTCTGAGAGCCACATTTATCATTTCATATATACAAAATGACAGTGAATAGTTCTCATGGAAACTCCTATCACTGCTAAAATTTAATCTTAAAGAAAAACAGTTAAGTTCTTAGCATGATTGAATAAAATTCTTAAATGATGAACGGGTTCCGTAAAGAATAATTATTTAAAAGTTGTAGTTGCAACAATAAATGTCGTTTGTTGTCGGGAATTCAACATGAAGCTTGTTCGTTATGTTTGATAACTGAATAATTTTTTCGGTCATCTTTGTATGATATATATATATATAGAGAGAGAGAGAGAGAGAGGCACGGTGGAGTAATGGATAGCGGCTTGGATTGAGGAATCGCAGAGCCGAGTTCGAATTCCAGTTGAATCCATTACATCAACTTACGTCCTAATACCCTTGGGAAAGGTATGAATCCTCTTCCTCTCCCTCCAGCTATGGGTAAAATAGCAGGACAGACTGGTTTCTACAGCCTTGGATGGCAACTGGTCTAGGAGAAGGAAAACTCCGAATTCAAAACCTGCAGAGGGTCGTTTGGGAACCTTGTGGCACTCGATGCACCAGGTCTCTGTATTCATCCCTTCAAAAAGTGTGGATGGTCCTGCACATGTCATGTGCCGGTGTCGGGCTGTCGGTTTCCTGGAAAGTGATCTGCTTGACCCTCATACATCGAATCTTGACGGGAGAGTCGACTATATATATATATATATATATATATATATATGAATATAGATTTTTTCTTAGTTTGTAAGTTCGAAGTCATATATATATATATATATATATATGACTTCGAACTTACAAACTAAGAAAAAAATCTCCAATTTTCATTCAATTGAATAATAAAACCATTTTTTTTTATATATACTATCGAATATTGTCTCATAATTTTTAGCCATTTAGGCGGAAAACCTAGCCTCTATTCTGAAATTCCTCCAAAAGTTTTCTATAAATAAATAATACTCCAAGCCATAAATAATGAAAGGATAAAAAATTCTTTCAAAAAAATTCGTAAGTTGTGAAAATTGAAGTTTAATGAATGTCTTTGATGCAAAAAAATCTGCACTTTACTATTTTAATTGACAAATGAAACTAATGAAAATATATAAACACGTTTATTTTCAAACAGTTTTTTGGTTTGAAAAAAAAAAATAATGTTGTAATTTAATTTGAGAACAATATTTTACAAGTTCACATTCTCGCTATTTTTCTATCTTCACTCCAACCTCTTTAATTTCAAAACCGGCTCCCAAGGCCTTGATTCTTATCACAGATAATAATATATTTTCTGACTAACGAGAGAGCTGGAAAATATAAAAAGCAATTCCACCATCATTATTCTTTCCATGGTGCCATAAAGTCTGGGGGAAACCTCACAGCTTGTTCACTTCAATCTGTTTTCATTACTTTCAACCCCGGCTCCCACATCCCTGATTCTTATCAGAGATAAGAATGTGTTTTCTGACCAATAGAAGGGCCAGGAAATTTGTACGACGATTTTGGAGGGAAAAGTCCCCGATCCATCAGAGCCTACCATATTTCCATAAATTTGGAGAATCTTTACCAATTTGGCAGTGAGACTTCAGCCTGCGGTCTGTGAAGTCGACGATAGGGAGCTCCAGTCAATTTTAGAACCACTTTCAGCCAAAGAAGAACTACCTACTAAAGGGTTGTCAAGAACGAACGTCGGTCCACAATTCAAGACCTATTCAAAGCTGCATCCATTCACCACTCCTTCTGACAAGCCCACTGGATTTCTGTCGTCGACCTACGAACTCACTCAATTGCAAGATTCCTATATCCACCAACAATTTTCCTACTCTACAAGAACTGTGAGTGTTTCTAATCTAAACCTTAACAAAATTCTAATCGCTGAAAGAACGTGCTCAGAAAAATATTTTGAGCAAGCCTTTTTTCTGTTATGAAGATTTTCTCTTCCCTTAAAGGACATTTACTCTTCTTTTCTCTTTCTTTCACTCTTGTCTTTATCTCTTTACCCTTCTTCTGTACTGTATATGTAAATAAACACTTTCTTTTATTGTTACACACCAAGCATGAGTTTTTTCTTTATTCGTCAGCGCCTAAAAGAGAGAGTTTGTCTGCTCTAATCTTTTTTTTACTCGCGTTTTGTCGCAATTTTTTTAACCTCAACCCAATTTTTTAACTTCAGCCCTTTGATGTGGGGAAAGCCGCGACAAATTTCCCCGGATTAAATGTGTTTATACTTTTTTATTATTTAGTAACAAAAAAAAAAAAAAAAAACAAAAAACAAAATATATCAATGATATTTATTTTTTATAGATTTTAGTAAAACACTATTTTTCCTAAAATAAATATGTTAGCTGATCGAAAAATATCAATAGTGTCAAACAACAAACTATTACAGTGTAACCCGGATATAAGAGAGTTGTCGGGACTGGAGAAGAAGTCTCTTATATCCGGGTTTGGTCTATTTTGTTTAGGTAAGTATGGGAACACTTTGGGACCAGAGAAAATCTCTCTTATATCCGGGTTTCTCTGTATTCACTCATCCAGTTAATGACTTAGAATTTCATACAAAAATAAAATCATTTCAGGCAAATCCTCCCAAATGTGTCCTCTCCGTCTCTGCTTAGATTTCTTGTGTGTCCTTGAGTTTATTGTTTTATTACCTCTGGTCAGTGTGTATTAAAAACAAGGGGAGAGATATGTGTGTGTGGCACACGCAACCTTTTTTTTAAGTAGGGTTTTTACACTTCCCCATGCCTACACACAAAATGCAATGATTTGACTTCATGTGATTTTCAGAGCATTTTTTAATTTTTCACAAAAGAAAACAAACAGGATTGTTTTTAAAAATTTGTTTTAAAAACAGCATTTCAGTTTTCTGGAAATTTGTTCATGTGTTGTGAAAACATTTTTATTTTTAAGCGATAATTTTTATTTTACTGTTCGTGTATTCCTGGTTAGTAAAAATAAAAATAAAAATAAATAAACCAGGTAGATGTCTTAGGATTTGCAAATCATCTGTTCAGCATTTTCAAGTAAGTTTTATTTTTCATTCCTATTTCACTAAATATTTTTTAATTTCTCTCTAGTGTGAGTCATACTTCAATGAATTTTTTCTTTTAGCTTCAGTTCAGAATAAGTAACCAAAAACAAAACCCAAACCTTAATGAAATAAATGTTTCTTCTTTATTCAATTTTCATTTGAATTTATTTTTTTTTTATTTGCCTCTCATTTTGAAACTTCCTTAAACTATTTTCATTTTACAGAATAATAAAAATGATTTTACCGAGATATTACCGTCTTCTTAAAAACTAAAAGGACTTCGTTCATATTTACTCATAAATCATAAACAGAAGACATCTTCTAAAAACAAAAAAGAACAATCAACAATCCAACAAAAAATAGTTTTATTTTTTACTATGAAAATACAGTGTCACCCGGATATAAGAGAAACCCGGATAGAAGAGAGATTTTATTTGGTCCCAAATTAGATCCCATACTTTTTTTTACCTAAACAAAATAGACCAAACTCGGATATAAGAGAAACCCGGATATAAGAGACTCTATTTCTCCGGTTGTTAACAACTCTCTTATATCCGGTATTTACAAATAATTATCTTTTTTAAGTTAACAAAACAAATTGACAAGAAAACTTAGTTAAAAAATATAGCAATAAAATATCACAAGAAGAGGAACTATAATAAAAGTCCCAGCAAGAAAATATGACAATAGATTAGAAAGGTCATCGGCAGAAATATTTAAAAATAAAATAAAATTCCTAAAAATGCCTTAGAAATTGTATGCCGTCTGGTACCACTTACTAACACTCGCCATAAATATTCACCACGTAACCTTTTCTTAGTAACACTGACCCTAAACATAGTCATTTACCTCTTCTTAATAACGCTCACAATACCTAACACCCACCATATAAACTGACCCTAAACATAACCTCTTCTTATTAACACTCTGCCTAAAAACATTACCTCTTACTAACACTCTCGCTAAACGTTACCTCTTACTAACACTCACCAGCGACACTACCTCCTACCTCCTAATAACATTAATAACATTTAAGCTCACATATCACTTGCTTTTTAACACATTATATAGCAAAATACAAAACTGTTCGACATTTTAAAAAGTAAGTTTTTTTTAATTCCTATTTCACTAAACATTTTAAATTTCTGTATTATTATATTTTGTAAAGGTTTGACAAAAAAATCCAGTTCATCGATAAATTTATTAAAACGTTGAAAATTGCTATGATAAATATTGAATTTTTAAAATATTCATATCCTTATTTAAAAAAAATAAAACACAAAAACAATAGTAAATGTGTTGACTTTTTAAGGAGGATGTCATGTATGAAAGCATACAAGACACCCTCAATTTCGCATGTCTTAAAGCTTGTCTCACCAGACGAGATTAAAACCCCTCCTAAAATGGACAGCTGTTTGGTTGTGAGTAACTCGTTGATGTTTCTTTTGTCTTTTACAAGGTGGATGTCTTAACAGGATTTGCAAATCATCTGTTCAGCATTTTCAAGTAAGTTTTATTTTTCATTCCTATTTCACTAAATATTTTGAATTTCTCTAGTGTGAGTCATACTTCAATGAATTTTTTCTTTTAGCTTCAGTTCAGAATAAGTAACCAAAAACAAAACCTAAACCTTTTATGAAATTGTTGGAGTTAACTCCTCCTTCAGTCCGTTAATCCTTTCACCAGGGTCTCTCTTGAAACTATAAATAGCCCGTTGACCCTTCACCTCTATCTTTTTTTCCTTCAGGCCTGTGCACCAACACCTCGAGGTAAATTTCTCTTATTCCTAAAAAATTTTCAGCTATCAATCTCGAAATGTAGTCGCTAACAAGGGATAGCGTGGAAAAACTAACATAATATACACACACACACACACATTTGCGCACATACAGAATATTTCACGTAACGCACATACAGAATATTCACACACATTTGTCCTTTGTACTGTTTCCATGTATTGTAACTTGTTATTAATATATATTTTATATACATATATTATCGGTCTTGTGTTTTGTTTGCTTTCTTTGCCTTCTTCTTTGGACTTAATCAAAGTCCAACCTTTTTATATAGTTGGGCTCGGCGGGCAGGAGTATCTGAACCTTACATGCCTTTCTTCTACGTCTGACTTCTATCAACAACATAACCGCCACGGCCCAGCTACAAAATGTTTCTTCTTTATTCAATTTTCATTTGAACTTATTTTTTTTTTTATTTGTCTCTCATTTTGAAACTTCCTTTTAAAATTTTAAATTCTTTTTATTTTTACATTTTAACTCCTATTTCATAGAATAGTTTTTATTTCTCTTATTATGCTTAGTTTATGTTTTTGTGAGAGTTTCATATTTTGTTAAATTAATTAAAAAACCGTTTGAAAGGCAACCTTTTTTAATTTTAATGTTGAATTATTCTTATAATTTATTTAATTTCTGTTTTAAATTAATTTTCTCATTTTATAATTATGAATATTTTTTCAACATCGTCACTATTGTATTGAAGAAGAATGTATGTTTCACCTGACAAAATTGACAGAATGACGTTCTTTGAAATGTTTTGAAATGTTTTTAAATTGGACTGCAATTTTAGACAAAGAGACGAAACAACAAATTTAAAAATCTCTTAAATATCCAATATTTATCCAAGAGATAAGTTTCCATTTCATTTAGTAAATTTATGGATTTTGTAAAAAGTAAAGTTTACTTTTTACTTTAAAACTTAATCAAAATAAAGGATGTTTATTATTTATGCATGGTAAACCATGGGTTTAGGTCAGAATAAAAACAGGTATACTATTTGATCTGAATTTTAGTGAACATTTTTAAAATGATAACTCTTATTTAAAAAAAGACAAAAAAATATGGAACACCAGCAGTGAAATAATCAAGACATTGGTATTTATTTTTATTTTTGGAACCATGGTATTGCACTCAATTGGAAAGCTGTGGTTTGGCATTTTACACTGTAAATATTTTATCTGGTTTTGATTCTATTTTTGTATCAATATATGTAAAGTTATTAAACATTTGAAGTTGAAATAAATCTCATCACGTATTTCATACACTTATTTATAATTTCCTCAGTGGAAAAAATATTTTTTTGTAATATAGAATTAATTGGAGCAGATAATTATGAAAATTTTTCCTTTTTACTGTGTGTTTTATATTCTAATTTAATAAATACTTCAGTTGCTATTCCAGTTCAAATACATTTCGGTTTTGGCTGTTGCTAACCGAGCCAAGTTAGGGGTCTTAACAAAAGACCTTCACTTCTCTTGGGTTCTGAAGAAAATGATGATGGTGACAGCTGTTGACTTGATCATGTTACCATTGATGTTAGTCCAAGACAAAGTCTAAAAAAAGTAAAAATTAACAGATTTTTTTTTTCAAGATATGTATTTGAATTTCTTCTGAATTGCAATTCCAAACATATCTGTTTAATAAGATATGATGTGATGGCGAAGCAATCTCGATTCACTTCAAAATCTTTGATATTCACTGGTGGTGGCTGCTGCCTCATTATTGAAATAATAATTATATGTATATATCATAATATTGGCTGCTTTATTATACACTTCCCCCATTATATCATTTGTGTTTTTTTATTTACAGATGTTTTTGCAGTAGTCATTATTAGGAATTTCAATGAAGGAAAAGATATTTTGAATTCCATGGAACACAGACAAATATATGTTACATGGCTCATGTGAAAGTCATGGATTTACATCATCAAAAGCATGTCAATGAACTTGGCAAGAAATATTTTACTTTGAAATGTATGCTTTATCTTTCTACAAAAACATATTTAGAGTTATATATGAATAAACAGGAAAAATGAGCCATATTCATGTGACATCTGCTAAACTCTGGTAACTTCGGACATAATTGCCAAACGGAAACACATATGACAAAGCAACCATATTCTTGTGAAGTTTGTGGATCTGTATTTTCAGAAAAGTCACATTTAATGAGACATATGTATACACACACTGGAAAGAAACCATATTCTTGTGAAGTTTGTGGATCTGCATTTTCAGACAACTCAAGTAGGGCAATACATATGCGTACACACACTGGTGAGAAACCATATGCTTGTGAAGTTTGTGGATCTGCATTTTCACTAAAGTCGAATTTAGTGACACATATGCGTGTACACACTGGAGAAAAACCTTATTCTTGTAAAGTTTGCACATCTGCATTTTCATGGAAGCCAGATTTGGTTAAGCATATGCATACGCACACTGGTGAAAAACCATATTCTTGTGAAGTTTGTGGATCTGCATTTTCAGGGAACTCGCATTTAATGAGACATATGCGTACACACACTGGAGAGAAACCATATTCTTGTGAAGTTTGTGGATCTGTATTTTCAGAGAAGTCAAGTATGCTCAGACATGTTCGTACACACACTGGAGAGAAACCTTATTCTTGTGAAGTTTGTGGATCTGCATTTTCACAGAAGTCAATTTTAGTGAGACATATGCGTACACACACTGGTGAGAAACCTTATTCTTGTGAAATTTGTGAATCGGCATTTTCAGAGAGGTCATATTTAACGAGACATATGTATGCACACACTGGAGTGAAACCATATTCTTGCAAAGTTTGTGGTTCTGCATTTTTAAAGAATTCAAATTTAATGAGGCATATGTGTACACACACTGGAGAGAAACCATATTCTTGTAAAGTTTGTGGATCTGCATTTTTGCAGAAGTGGCATTCAGTTAGACATATGCGTACACACACTGGAGAGAAACCTTATACTTGTGAAGTTTGTGGATCTGCATTTTCACAGAAACCAGACTTGACAAGGCATATGCGTACACACTCTAGCGAGAAACCATATTCTTGTGAAGTTTGTGGATCTGCATTTTCACAGAAACCAGATTTGGTCAGACATATTCGTACACACACTGGAGAGAAACCATATTCTTGTGAAGTTTGTCAAGCTGCATTTTCACGGAAACCAGATTTAGTCAAGCATATGCGTACACACACTGGATAGAAACAATATTCTTGTGATGTTTGTGGATCTGCATTTTCAGTCATGTAAAAGTGTCAGTAAAAAGATTAATTTTGTCATCTAGGCAATAAAAATGTATGCTCCATCTATCTTATTCCTTTTTCCTCTTTGATCTTTACCACACCTTGTCAATTTCTGCTTAAGTGTTTCTAGCCAAAGAGAGGGAGTCTCTTTCTTTTTCTTTTCTCTAATTTAAATCCTTTGTTTTACAGACAGAACAAATTGACTTTCTTTCATTTTAAACATTGCATTTATCTATGGTAAAATTTCTTACAGTTACTGCAGTGATTTTGTGATTTTTAGATTGTGTTGGAACATAGCTCTTGCTTCAAATAAGACCCCCTTTTTTCCTAGCTGAAGAATGGCTGGAAAATTTATGTGAAAACCCATTGCTTCTCAGACTATCACAGCTGCATTTTTCTGCTATTTTTACCTCTGCATCCCTTCCAGAGCCTGCTCAGTTCTATGTCTGTCTCCTCTTTGACTGAGCCTGAGGAGCAACTATGGAAGTTCCAATCCTCTTCATCTTCTTCCAAAAGAAAGTAAACTTTTCTCAAATAGTGACTCACAAAATACAAATGGCAACTTTTCTGAGGAAAACTTTATGTACTGTGACATTTGTATTAAATATAACAAAACAGGCATATCTCTGCATAAATCAAAAAAATGCATTAACTTTTAGCACTCCGCCCTCACTCACCATGTTTGAAACAAAGAGCAAATCCTGCCTCAATATTCCTGCTCTGCTAAATGACTTAAAACAAAGTAAATTAAAGTTGAACAGTCAACAAGATAAATTAAAGCTGATGGTTTTAAAAACCACTCAATAGATCAAAACAAAATAGTCCATTATGTATGAGGTATTAGCAGAAAATGTTAAACATGTCTATCTTGCCTTTTTCTTTTGAAAATCTTTTTCTTTGCTTGTTTTTAGTTCCATCTTATGGTATCTGCTTCAGCTTAATCTGATTCTTAGTTCCACTTCTTTTTTTATCTTCTAGGCCTTTTCACTAAGATCAAAGTGTAGTATCTGTTCTCATCAGCTTAATCTGATTCTCTCTCTTTTTTTTATCTTTCTCTTTTTTTATCTTCTTAGGCCTTTTCACTAAGATCTCTTTTGTAGTATCTGTTTTTCATCAAAGCTTAATCTGATTCTCTCTCTCCACTTCTCTTTTTTTAATCTTCTAGGCCTTTTTTCACTAAGATCAAAGTGTAGTATCTGTTCTCATCAGCTTAATCTGATTTCTCTCTCCACTTCTCTTTTTTTTTTTTTTTTATCTTCTAGGCCTTTTTACTAAGATTAATCTGATTCTCTCTATCACTTTCTCTTCAGCCTTTTCACTAAGATCAAAGTGTAATCTGTTCTCATGCTTAATCTGATTCTCTCTCTCCACTTCTCTTTTTTTTTAATCTTCTAGTATCTTTTCTCTAAGCTTAATCTGATTCTCTCTCTATCTGTTCTCATCAGCTGATTCTCTCTCCACTTCTCTTTTTTTTTATCTTCTAGGCCTTTTTTACTAAATCTGAGTATCTGTTCTCTCTCTTAATCTGATTCTCTCTCTCCACTTCTCTTTTTTTTAATCTTCTAGGCCTTTTCACTAAGATCAAAGTGTAGTATCTGTTCTCATCAGCTTAATCTGATTCTCTCTCTCCACTTCTCTTTTTTTTTATCTTCTAGGCCTTTTCACTAAGATCAAAGTGTAGTATCTGTTCTCATCAGCTTAATCTAATTCTCTCTCTCCAATCTTCTAGGCCTTTTCACTAAGATCAAAGTGTAGTATCTGTTCTCATCAGCTTAATCTAATTCTCTCTCTCCACTTCTATCTTTCCTTCTTTTATCTTCTAGGCCTTTTCACTAAGATCTAAGTGTAGTATCTGTTCTTACCAGCTTCATCTGATTCAAACCAAATCGAATTAAATTGAGAAAAATCAAAGTAAATAACAACTTCTTGGTGAGACGTAACAACAAAAATCAAGAAATTCCAATGAAAACTGAAAAATGTCTCACCAGTTGTTCCTGGTTGTTGTCAGTTTGTCTTATGCAAGCTGAATGAGAAAAAAAAAAAAACAATTACAGAGTGTATTTTAGGATGCTATGGTCAAAATGACCAAAGTCTCTTGGTTCTCACTCCTTTCTTGTTTCTTTCCTATGTTGTCTAGATTCTTGCATTGGTCGTAATCAACCTAGGGTCAAATCCATTGGTCACAACAATAATTGTTACATTCCCTTCCATGCTGGACCACGGCAAGCAAATGTTGCCTTCACGGTTTTCCAAAGGTCCAACACCCACAGCTGATCGACGAAATGGCCACTTTGATCCAGGCCTTGCCTTATCCCACATTATGATTGGTTTTGATCAGAAGACCGGAAAGGATCAAATCATCATCAGGTATCTTCGTATTAGGCTGGTCTGAGAGGAATAAAGACACAAGAATAAAAAAAACAAAATATTTTTTTTATATATCGTCCTTTGTACAATACTTGGTTGACTTTGTTGTTAAAATCTAGCAGTTTGCACGTGGACAGTTATTGACCCAATCCACTTCTTAAATTGGACGTGATACTTTGGCTGTCTTGGTGAAGTTTGTTACACAGCTGATGTCAAATGTTCTCTTTGGGCAGACAGTCACATGGGGTGTTTCTTGTCTGGTGTCTGGAACAATCTCCCCAAATCGCTTCAATTCTTTATTTATTGGCATCCACCTAAAACTGGTGTGGAAGCATGGTGGGGTTGGGAAATTCAGTATTTCTTTCTCTTATCACGCACCAATACTTCCCAATTGGTGTGGATAGCTTCTCCACATACCTCGGTTTCTCATCTGTGCCTGCCAACTTGGCTACTCCTTGACCAATGGTTCTCAACTACTTCACGTGGCCTAACATATTCATTAATTAAAAAGAATTATCATTTCAAATTTTGCTTACACAAAATTTTCCATCCTGGCCTTGTTCAAAATCAGATATTTACTAGATGGCTCTCTGGTCAGCCATTTCCCTGAACCTGTCAGGGTCTTCGCACTCCAACCACAAGGAAATTTTATCTTCAAGTTTTGGTTACATATCAAATCTTATCTGTTTTACTTATTTTGTGTTTTTGTAACCAGCACTTTTAGTGACAGTCATCAATCGTCAAAAGGTTGACATATGGCCTTTTCGTAAAATTATTACTTTAAGAAATTTTTTGCTTTCTTGAGAATTTGGATTTTTGAAAAATCTTCAGTCTTTCTCATAATGGTTTATTGGTATATCCATCATTCTATCCATTAACCATTCTTATTTAACAGCACTAAATAGTGACACATCTCTTCCTTACCCTTCCTACCATTCACTTTTATATGACATCTTAAAGTCCCAAATCTATTAATACACTATTTAGTGTGCATACTAATTCATGCGGCAGAAAATCAGTAATTTTTTTCTCTTTCGTTTTCATTCAATTTCTTTAATGAGTGTTTCCTTTTCATTTGTTACCATGCAATGTTTGTAATCAGTTTTCTTTTCTTCTATCTACATTAAAAGTCATCTTCTTCCTTTTTCATTTCTTTCATGAAATCCTTTTTTTTTTTAATTAGTTCTTCCTCTTCATCTGTTTTTATGCAATGTTTTCATAAAAGTTTTTCCTCTTCTTTCTTTTCATGCAATGTTTTTAATCATTCCTTCCTCTTCATCTGCTTTCATGCAATTTCTTTAATGTTCCTTTTCTTTCTTTTTTTTTTTTGTGTGTGTGTGGTTGTTTGTTTTATGGCTTCTTCTTCTTAGTTCACATTCTTCTCTCTACAAGAGGAGGTTTTAATTTTTCCTTAACAGGTGTCAGCTCTACTTCTACTTCTGTTGAATTCAATCTGTTTTTTTCTTTGTCTTGGTTTGATCTGTTTTGGTAAAGAACACTACACAGCATTCCCTCCATGAGCCATTTCATACTTGCCAAAACATCATCAATTGATTTCTTCCTGTACTTTTTAAATTTAAATATTGCTCAAATATTGCTCTTATATTATCAATTATCACTATCACTGCTGATCAGTTTATTATGATCCTATTATTATAACAAAAACCATACTTTCTTTTCCCAAAATATTTGTCTTTTAACTGATTCATATTAATCCATTCTATTGGCTTTAATAACTTTGCCATATTTTCTAGAGTAACTTTAAGGAAGTCATTCACTACTGGTTCCCATAATTCTGTACAATTACCTAAGCTTTTGTCAATTATCCCCATAAGTGAATCTTTTTTCCTCATATTTCTCTTCAGCCTGGTGAATAGGCGGGTAGGAAGATAGCTATTCCAAATGCTGAACATCCCAGGGGTAGTTTTTATTAAGGACAATGACAGTTCCACTCTCAGTGTCCCAGTCAGTTCTCCCCACTCTATATACCTTGGACATATTAATCAGTTTCTGTGTGGCCACAACCCATACCCCATCAGATATATTGATAGCTTCTGGCAACACTGTGTTTGCTAATACCTCTACTTGGAAAATTTTCTTAATCCCTTCTCTATTGTCTGTAAATAGTTCAATTAAACACAACCTGTGATTACCTGTCATGTAGTGATTTTCCAAGCGTAGCTTGGATGTGGCACAAGGCTGAAACTAAGAAGGTACCCAGTGAGGATTGAACTCATTACTCTGTCGTAGATGTTCTATCGAGACAAGCTTGCTAACCATTACACCACCTCAAGGTGCCCAATTTTCCAAGCATAGCTTAGATGTGGCACAAGGCCAAAAGTATGGAGCATCCAGTGAGAATCGAACTCACTTTTCAGTAGTAACTGATCTAGCAAGCCAAGCTTGTTAACCATTACACCATGCCGAGGTGCCCAATTTATTTTTTTTTTCTAAGCCCGGCTTAGATGTAGCACAAGGCCGAAAGTATGGGGTACCCAGTGAGGATCGAACTCACTACTCAGTCGTAATTGATCTAGCAAGACAAGCTTTCTAACCATTACATCACGTTGAGATGCCTAAGAAAATGATTTTCTAAGCGCTGCTTAGATGTGGCACAAGGCCGGAAGTATGGAGCACCCAGTGAGGATCGAACTCACTACTCAGTCGTAATATGTTCTAGCAAGACAAGCTTGCTAACCATTGCACCATGCCGAGGTGACCAATTACCTGTCATGTATATAGGAATCAGTGAGGTACATATTCCCAAAGCATTAACTCTACACTTCCTTGCTTCTTCTGTCATCAACATCATAAATTTTGTCCCAGCTGAATTCAAAGCTACGTACTCCATCTCAATTTGGTATCTCACAACCGCCCCTAAGCTGTGATCTACTTGGAAGTAACGAATAGGTAAATTTATAATTTGGTATATTTCAAAAATACTTTCTCTGTACAACAACAGAATGGACATTATCATCAACAACTTCTTATCTTCTGACAACCTAGTGCATTGTAGTATTTCCATAATTCCTTGATGGGAGTCAACTAGAAACCTTAAATGATAAGCTATCTCAGTCTGTATATTTAATAACAATTCCTTCAAGTGCCCAGGGGTCACTATGCTTGGGGACAGGTGTCCTAATGATAACATATCTAATTGAGCTCTCATATGCTCTAATTGTCAGGGACTGACTAGTACGTTGCACCTTATTAGTAACGGTCATTAACTGGAAATACTGTTGTATAAACCCACTCAATTCTTGTAACTGAGTTGTTACAGCCTCTGAACTATTAGCTACTTCTTGTTTTAGTTCTCTCAGGGTACTTATTAACCGATTGATACTGGCCCTATTCCTTGCCAGTTCTAACCCTGTTACATTCAGTATCGATACACTTACTTTTACCTCCTGGGGGTACCTCGGTGTGGTGTAATGGTTAGGAAGCTGGTCTTGGAACAATTACGACTGAGTAGTGAGTTCGATTCTCACTGGGTCCATACTTCCGGCCTTGTGCCACATCTAAGCAGTGCTTAGAAAATCACTACTTTTGCCTCCTGGGCTAGGATTCTCTGATTCTTTTCTACTTCTCCCAGTTTTTTCCTTATAACCTTGATGTCCTTTTCAGTCACTGTTCCAAACAGAACATTCAGCACTTTTCCAATAATAGGGACTACTGCTTTATTTCCTTTCATTTGTAGTAGTTCAATTAATTTCATGTAATTAATTCCACATATCTTTCCACTGGATTTCCATTATAGCTGTCTCCAATTCTAGAAAGTATAACAGTCTAAGATACCTACCTTCCCTGGGATAATTTTGCACCACCTTCACTCTGGCTATACCCAGCCCCTTTATCTCACTTTCCAACTTGTATGGGTTCAAATCTATTGCAAAGGTAACCAACCATTTTGACCTTGTTATTATCACTTCACTTATTTTTTTAAAAATTGTATTTTGAATGTGTTGCCAAGCTCCTGTCTTCGTCATCATCAGTAGTATCAATTTCCTCATACCAGCCATTCCTGTAAAGGTAACAAGATTTCCTTGTTTTTATTCCCTTAACCACTCATTGTTTGTTTATTTCTATACTTAATTATTCTGGAGTACTCCTACTACTTCCATCTTTTAGTCTTCCAATTTTAGCTTCTCTTCTCTCAATGAGCCTTTAGCAGGCTGATTGGATTAGACAGGTGTGTAGTGCTTTCACTATAAAGGTCATGTCTCCTCAATGCTACCGCCAGACATACACAGGCCCATGTACAGACCAACAACCGCAAGAACAGGTAATTTTCATCATCCTCCATGATGTGCTATCCACACCTCTGTCCTTTCCGACCAATTCCGCTGTTAGTTACTGGATTGGGTTTTGAATGAGCCTGACGTCATTGCACACTGACACCAAACTCATCCATCCCTTCATTCACAGCCATATTTTCTTGTTGAGATTTGAGGCTCCTCGTCACTCATAATCTCTTTGTAAGGAGTAACTCTTGCTCACCCTCTAGCCTTTTTTTTTTTTATTCCTTACCCTTTTCAGAGTTTGAAAAGAGGTATCTCATCTTATCCTTTCCACTCATTCAACTCTTCCTTTTTCACTAGAGCACTTAGCTTTTCTTATAGTCCTACGATGATGGTGGGGTAGAATGGTGATGTCGTGAGGCCCTCTTCATAATGACAGATGAATGAACATCGCTGACTGCCACCGACACACACCGAACTTGGCACTCAAAACACCTTGCCCATTTTGCCATTGTCAGTTTGTATTGACTTTTGACCTATCTCACTTCTTTCTCTCCCAGAATCTTTATCTGTCTCTCCATTTCTTTTGGATCCTCAAGAGTTGCTCTCCTCCTCCTCCTTGCTTTCTTGGTCTTTGGTTCTCTAACTTCCAAGTCAGCTAAAAATTGTAAATGTTTTTTAATAGTTCCGATGATACAAAAAGAAACAAGGTTTTTTTAATCAAATTTTAGAATGTTCTAAAAAGAAGGAAAAATTTTTTTAAATAATTTAAAAAATACTTTGGTCTTTCCTCTTATAAAAAACATAAAACATTTAGATGATAAAATTGTGTTTTCATCAAGTTTGTCATCTTTTTCATCATGCTATACTCTTCTTTTTTAGCAGTCTCATGAAGGTATCTATGTTGAGGACACTTATCTGAAGCCAAAATATTTTTTTAATGAAAAATGAATTTTTACAAGAATTGTTTTCTTTTTTAAAATTTTATATGCTTTTTTTTTTTTTAAATTTTATATGATAAAGTTGCTAAATATTTTAAAATTAAGTTAGAAGCCGTGAATCCGAGGAAATGCTCTTATTAAAAGATCTACTTTTTATAGATATTAAATTTGAAAATAAAATATATTAAAAATGCTCCTGGAGAAACTACGTAAGCACAATTCTGAAATAATGTCACGTGTGCTAGAGTTGTTTACCTTGATTGCAAAGAATTGGTCACTTAACTTGCCTGGCTTTCATTCTGTTAGCATGTGTCAAGTTTCTCTGGTGATTAAAATGTAATGCCTGACATTGTTTTTCATATGGCAGCCTTGGTGTATGGTGAAAGCATTTAAGCAGAATTATCAATTACTGGGAAATCTTTAACAAGGACTTTCTTTCTGTTCATAGTATTTGTTCAAACTTTACTTCAGTTAGGATATTCTCTTTTATTGTTTGTGATTGGCCTTTTTAAAAAGTGAGGAAAATGTCATGAATTCAAATAAATTCTATCGAACGTGATGGGGGTAGACACTTCATGTTCTATTTTCTATGAATAAGTGATACAAGATATCTTTTGAGCATGGAAAATGGAATGAGAACAGTCTATGTTAAATGAGGACAACAGATAGCTGAAAAGGAGTGGAGGGTCGAAATCTCTAAAACATTGTGAATATAGAAACCAAGATGAACAGCTGAAAATGTGAAATATGACTTTTTTTCAGACTAAATTTTACACATTACTTTGTATCATAAAACCAAAGTCACCAATTCTCCCATTTATATCCAGAAATACAATAATTTGTATTTTCTTTACACTTATGGCCTGTCATAGAAAATAAGTTTGTATTAAGGCATGGAAAAATGATTCTAATAACTGAACAAAGGTAAACATCCATCAAAAATGATTTGAAACAAAACAAAAAACATACGTTATGTGTTACAGAAATCTGTTTTAACACATAAACTTGGAATTGTTCTTTATATTAAATATAAAAGAAAACAGTAAAAAGATAATTTTTCATTTTTTTATTAACAATTTAAAATATTTTTTTAAAAAGTTGCACACTTTCTTGTCTGTTCTTGGTACATCCTTATCTTATGGTAAACTTTAAAAAAATTAATCATTTTTTAAAATTTTTATTTTAATTCTTTCAAAACTTAAAAAAATTGAGGCCTTCAGCTGTTAGTCAACATTTAGAATATTTCATCTCATTGTCTTAAATTATGGTTAAGAAAAACCAGTTTCTCAGCATGAGTTGGTTTCAGTCTACATCTTTGGTCACTGATGACAAGCCCTGCCTGCCTGCTAAATATTCTTTCATTTGCTAAAGAGGTAGCTGGAATACTTAAAAAAAAATCTCTTGCAAAAAGAGAAAGATTCGGGTAGAGAATCCCATTTTTCTTTCACCAGACAAATGGGCAGGCTGATGGATCAATGTTTTTTTCATAGACATATCCATGTTGCTCTTAATCCTAGATACTCTTTTATCTCTGGTATCAGTTTCCTTTTCTCTCTTCTTTTGTTTCACTACTTTGCTCATGTGGAACACATTTAATTTTAGTTCTTTCTTCCGTATCATTGGACGTGATTGATGAACTTGTAGCAGTATTGACGGCCTAAATCAACGTGTACATATTTTTCTTTACAATGTGTAAGCAAACGAAAAGCAATCAAGGGAAACAACACAAAAAACTATTTTTATAACAAGTACAAACATTATTTATATTTATGTATGTCAGTGATATACAAGCATAATTAATAGTAGTTACTTCCCTTTGACTGGAATTAAAGTTTTTACTAAGGAAATATTTTTATCTGAGTGAATGAACTTGCTGTTTATGTTTACTGTGAGAAGGTTGAAAGGATTCTAGAAAGCTGAGAATATGTTGATAAACTTTTACCTTCAGAAGAGTTGAAGGTGTGAATTTTCCGTAATGTTTGTAATTAAATTTTTGTTACTTGTAATGTTCTGTGATGTTTAAGTTTCTGTAAGATTCAATACTGTGAGATGTTTTCAGTAAGTTCCAGAAGTGGTCGAGTTGAATGTTTTAAATTGAATTACAATGAAATTCTTTAATCTTTAGTGTTGAAGAAATTAAAATTCTAACGTTCTACTTCACTAATACAAGCGTCGTGCACTGGTTTATTAAATGCTAGTGGTTCGTAAATTCTCACTGGTGCGGTTCACTTGTACATATGTTCTCTAGTCACATGACAGGCATTGGAATGCATAGACAGATATTGGTGGAATTGTATTTTTGTTCAGGTCAGAAACTAGGTCAATGTTATTCGGACGTAGCTGAGAACATGATTTAAATATTAACTGACCAATGAGAAGTGAGAAAAATATCAAGGCTCTGCGATCCACTTTTTTGCACAGATTTGCACAAAAATTGACATTGAAAGAAAGTGGTAGCAGAATGCTAAAAGTTCGTCAAATGAGAATAAAAAACACAATTTGACACTGATGAGTGGGTAACAAGTAACTTTTATTTCAAGATTTTTGGTGCCTGTCAGTGTGTATGCATGTCAGTATTTGTGTGATGATGACCAGAAGTATGTCAGCTTCATTGATGATGTCACAACAATACCAAATATGGTTCCGAATTCAAAGTTTTCTATTTCTTCTTAGTCTACAACTCAGTTTGGTAATTTTGTTTTTCTGTTCCATTGCCTATTCCAACGCCCACACATCCATGTCCACTGATGCATAATCATACTTATTATAAAACCCTGGTTGTGTGTGTGTGTCTGTTCGTTTATATATTGGATCGGATTTCTTACATTTTTCAACCGATTTCAACAAAACTTCACAGGACTACGTAAAATTACCTTGTGGTGGTTCTGACAGCGCCAAAAATTGGAAAAACACAATTGTTTTTGCACGAAATCAATTTGAAAACATGATTAAGAGGCGAGAATGAAAGGGGGACAACTCATATCGAGTTATACTTATTATAAAACCCAGGTTGTTTTTGTGTTCATTTATATATGGGATCGGATTTCCTACATTTTTCAACCGATTTCAACAAAACTTCACTTTTTTTTTGGCAGGTAGTGTTTCTTATTGTCTTGCACACGTTTTTTCTTCATTTTTACATTCAGAATGCTTTAAAAATTCCATTTACAAGACAATTGTTTATAATAAAATTCTATTCAATCGGTAGACTCATAACGATTGAAAACAATGTTTTTGTTTGAGTTTAGGTTTGACCAATTTGTAAAAAAAAAAAAAAAAAAAACTAATTAAGACATGCGTGTCCGTCAACCTTAAACAATAATCTTTGTCAATTTTTTCAGTCTTTATGATGGTTGATACTTGATCTATTTCTTACTGTTTCCTCCCCAAGCAACGCTGGGCTCTACTGCTAGTTTAATAATAATCTCTTGGTAAATCTGCTCTAGATTTACTTACCAGAAAAAATTAAATAATCCAGTTCATTTTAAAATTGATATCAGTTAGAGTAAGCTTTATAATGTGTCAAACTTTAATACTTATTAATCAGTGTTCATGCCTTCATTTCTTTTTTTTTAAAATCTAATTGAGCTCAAATCCTTTAAGATTAATTAACGCATAACAAATTTCTGTTTGATCAATATATAACATAATTGAACAATTGCTCGTATGAGAAACATTTTTTTTTTTTTTTTCTAACAGAAGTTCCAATTTTTCTGGTCCAAGGATCAATCTGTCTTTTCTTGAAAAGACTATATTTCAATAATAAATTCATGATTTCACTTTAGCAGAAAGGTTTATCGCTCACATTTTGATATCATAGTTGCAATATGAACCCTTTGATTATTTTTTTTTTTATGTAAATTCTCATGACATTTTCAAAAGAATATTGGGGAGATTTCCAGTGATTTTCCTTTTCCATTTCTCAATTGTTGTTCCTAAGCCTTCCATACTTGATTGAAATGTAACGTCATATCCTTCTCATCTGTACTCCGTGACACTTTTCTGCCTTATTAGAAGGAAGAGTAATATTATATATGATAATTCAATAACTCTTCTATTCATAATTAAAATAAACACTCCATTTAGCACAGTTAGTCATTTTTTGACATCAAACAGGTACAAGAATAAAAAAATGGAAGCAATTTATTAAACTAAAAGGAAAAAATACTTTAATTTTTAAAAATAAAATTATTCATTGTACCTAAATAAAATTTTAATAAAATAATATAGACTAAAATATTCTAAAACCAAAGTTAAAGTATTTTTAAACATCAACACCACTGTCTTGATTATTGCATTGTTGGTATTCCGTATTTAACTTTTTTTTGTTGGCTTTTAAAATGAGTGGTAACCCGGATATAAGAGAGTTGTCGGGACCGGAGAAGAAGTCTCTTATATACGGGTTTGGTCTGTTTTTTTATACATTAACACAGGCTCTAATTTGGGACCAGAGAAAATCTCTCTTATATCCGGGTTACACTATACATTTACTTTTTTTTTAACCTATGACCTCTGACTCCCATAAATAAATCACAATTTCTTCTCATTAAGTTTTTTTGATTAAAAAGTAAACATTACAGTTTTTAACTGAAGTAATTTTACTTTTTCTTTAAAAAGTTAATCGATAATCATTTATTTATGTTTTCGTGTCTTTTAAAATTAAATTTAAATTAAAAAAAAAAGACACGACAAATTATATCTTTACATTTTTTGCATTAATCAAGTGCAAGTCATTTGTATTTTTTTAGAAAAAGATTATTTAATTTTATATAACCAATAATTTCGAAATATTTTTTATTATATACGATTTTTCTAAATTTAATAAATAACTTTATTTTTGAAATGACTAATTGTTTTTTTGGCGTTGTTTTTAGTTAAAAAATGATACTTTTGTTTGAGATTAATAAATTGCTTTTTATTCTCAGACCAGTTTGATATCAGAAAATATCTAATTGAACCCAATGTTTTTATTTATTTCTGAATAATTATGATGAGAAAATAAAAAATGAAACTGCAAGACAATGTTGTGACATGTTGTGTGCATCCAGACTATTTTTGATCGAGGAACAAATTTTTCTTTTTATCGTTTGTCATTCCTTTTTTTTTTCTGTTTAGAAAATACACGCCATCCATTTTCTTTAAAAACAGAAAGCTTTATTTGATTACAAAATATTGTCGATTCTGAAAAAGAAATATCAAGTCGAACAACAATAGCAATCTTGTTTGTTTTTCTTTGAAAAGGTTGGGATCCGCCCTGAAAAGGTGACACGTGAAGTAAGGAAGGAAAATGACGACAAAACACACAAATGTTTATAATTTAACGAAACAAGATAAGAAATTTATTTACAAAATAACATTGAATGAAACTTTTTAAATCCAAGGCTTTGTGTTGTTTTCGCTCTAACAAAAAATAATAATATTTACTAAAACTAAATTCTGTTATTTCTTGAATGTAAACAAGTAACTTGTATTAGCTTTTTAAGAGGTTTTTATTTTTACTTTCATCAATAAAATTTTTTTATAAAAATTAGAAAATTAAATTGAGTTTTACAATGTTCAGGCATATTGAAACTACATTCTTTCTAATTTTAAAGTAGGTACGTATATGAGATCGCTGGAAAATGAGCATAGCAGGATAATAACGGCATTTAAACTTGACGAAAACAAAACTTTATCGTCAAAATGTTTATGTTTTTATTAAGAGGAAAGAACAAAGTAATTTTTAATTATTTTTCAAATATTTTCTGTCTTTATTAAGGCATTTTAACTGTTGATTGAAAAACCTAGTTTCTCATCATCAGCGAATGTCCGACTAAATAACATGACGGATTTTAGTGTATTTTTTTAATGGCAGTCATTAATTTTGAAAATTTTGCAAAAATAAAAATAATTGTTGGATTTTAATGAAACTTTCAGAAACTATTCACAAATGATGGAAATTATTATAATTATGTTTGTTTTTTTAAAGTCTTGGTAAATTTTTTTTTATTTATTATTAATTAATTATATTTATTATAATTGATTTTATGAAAACTGATGAAATTCTAATTTGTACAGTTTTAGTGATTAATTAGTTAAAAGCACAAAGCTTTGAGGAAAGCAAATCTTTGTTTCATTTTTTTTCATTGACCCCCTTCTATCTTAAAATCAGCTCTGAATTGTAACATATAAAACTCAATAAAACAAAGATATTATTTCATTTCAAAAGCTTTTAGTTGCTTTTACTTGTTTGTATGAATATGGATAATATTTTCTGAAAGCAAAAAACGTTTTTGATGAAAAATAAAATTTTACAACAATTATTTGTTATTTCTCAAATTATTTTTCTTTTTTTTTACATCAAAGTTGTTAAATATTCTAAAATTAATGAAAATCTTGTACACCTAGTCAATGGTGTTATTAAGTAGATAAATATCATTTACATATTATAAAATAAAGCTGGTTACAATCAGCAAGTTGCCAATAGCTAAAAATCTATATTGTACCCCAAAATAGCTTAAATTCAAATATATGAAAGACCGGAAGCATCATGAAAACAATAGTCCATCACGTGATTTGCGTTGGTAGTAACAAACATTTTGACAATAAAATTATGCTTTTGTCAAGTTAAAGGCCGTTTTTATCATGATATGACTACTTAAAAATAACGAGGTAAATAAGTTGTTCACATAAAGCTAAACTGTCACTTGTGACCTTCCATACTATAACATTTCCTCCTGTAAGATGAAATCATGCACATGTCACTTGTCAATCAACACCTCTGTTAAGACCGGCTTTCTATCATTTTAAAGTACTTTTTTTTTAATGCAGAAAGTAAGTAATGTTTGTTTCGAAATACAATAAATAAACTTTATAATTTCTAATTTTCTTAAATTAATTTAAAAAAAAATCATAATTGATTTTTTAAACAAATTTTAAACAGAGACTTTCACTTTTGTAAAGAAATGGCTGACAATCGATTTTCTGTCAATTTTGCTGATCAAAAAAGATACAAGATTTTTAACGAAAATTTTGGACGTGGTAGAAATTATTAAAAAAATAATAAAAAAAATACTTTGATCTTTCCTCTTGATAATCACATAAACATTTAGATGATAAAAAATAAGGCTGTTATTATCCTGCTATGCTCTCTTTCCAGCGATCTTATGTTGGTACCTATGTGAAGTATGGAGGGAAATGACGAGGAACTTAAGGAAACAAGATAAGGAATTTATTTACAGATTTACACATTTGAAGTTGTTAGTAGCTTGTTTGAAGAAAAGGAATCAAATATTTAGATAGGTATGTCCACTGAATTTTGGATACTTAAGATTTTTAAAATGATTGTTTTGTGTAATTTGTTTGTTCTGTTACTACGTTGGTTAGTTCTATTTTCAAATAATTTAATCATTTTTAAATGAAATTTCTTTAAAAATAGGAAGTTTTATTGATTACAAAATATTGTCGAGCTTGAAAAAGAAATATCAAGTCCTAAAAGGTAAGTTTTTTAGACCAGCTACTGCGACTGAGTTGCTAAAAAAAGGAATTTCAAATCATTTAAATAATCTTTGAACTAAAGTTTTAAAATCTTTTAAAAACAAAGTATATATTTGTGACATGTTATCTGAGTAAAATCAGCAAATTTAAATTAATCTGATTCGAAATAAACATTATTTCCTTATAACATAAAAAAGTAATAAGCAAGCATTTCTTAACGACAGATCCTATTTTGCTCATGTCTTTCCTGACATTATCAATATGTTCCGAGGTGTTGACAAATTGTAAGGATGATCAGACTTGACATAAATTTATAAAATCTAAGTAAACGCATTTTTTTTTGTTTTTAACTATCTAATAATTTTTACAAATTAACATATTTTCAGCAGTATTTTATTGACTTTTAGTTATGTTTGAAGATGCTTTATGAAAAAATAATATTTAAAATAATATAAAATTTTTTTAAAATAATATTAAAATTTAATAACTGTGATGAAATACCTGTTGCAGTTTTTTTGTGTATGTTATGTAACTAGTGAGCTAGCCCAAATGACTTGACTCACTTTATAGTCCACCAATAGAAGGTTAACCAATTAGAAGACGTAGAATATTCAATCCGTCATGTATAAAGGCGGCCATTTTGTTTACTCTATCCGAATGTCCAGTGCCAGCTTGTCAGGCGAAGAGGAACAGAAGGAAGAACTACGCTCTGCTACTTTTATCGGGATATCCACTGCTAAACTGAACTATGCTTCCCTACTGTCTTCAAAATATTCACTGCTAACCTCTGGATTCTATATTCAAAGACAACCGTCATAATGAACAACAATACCATGATAGAGGTAACTTAATAATTTATGAAAAGTTAAGGTATTTTATCTATTATTAATTTATATTTTTTAATGTATATTTATAGTATTTTAAATTTGATTATTAATTAAGTAATTGCTTAAATTTTTATTAACCTAACCCAATACGCTAAACAATAAAAAAAATTGCTGCTATGCATAATGGTGAAATGACTTTCAGAAATATTTTGTGACCCTGACCCTGAAAAGGGATGTTTTTGTTTTCCATTGCCTCTTCAATCATCATTGCTGGGCTGATTTTCAAAATACAGATCCTGCATGAGATAACACCAACTTCACATTTGTTCAATAGATAGTAGTTAGCTACATCACTGAGACATACAAAAAGAATTTGCATAACTAATGATGTAGCTGGCATATTCACAGTTGACACCATCAATGGTCCAAATGTATTTTATTGTATGTCCAGCTATCACCCCAGTGAGTATTTCATGTAGTGCTTGTGCAGAGTGTGGATGATACTTATCAAGCAAAGTAGAAATTGATGCATCTTTCTCTTGCACAGGTTTTTTTTCTGGATCCAGGCTCTCCTCCAATCATTAAGAACTCTATCACTTTCTTTGGTAATGTATTTCCAAACAAATCCACTGTGGAGGGGAAAATAGACATGGGGTCCTCGGTGAGTACCTTCAAATTGTCAATGACCCCATTGACAATGTTCATAGTGTCAATGGGTTGTTTTTTGGTTATTTACACTGATAGCATCTTCTCTATAATTCAAAGCCCTGATAGAAACTTCTCTATAATTCTCAGCACTTGCATCTTGACAATAGTTGTTTCTTTCATAAATATCTACTTCAATTTTGTGATGATCTTATTTGTGGAAGAAAGTCGCAAGACAAATTGTTTGCAATGTTCAAAAAATGGGAAAGTAAGTTGCACCTAAATGAAAAATTACATGCAACTGATTCCCTTGGAATCTAGTGGCTTTGGACCATGGAAACCTTTGTTGTTCAAGAAAAGACCTCAATTTCTGAATGAAGCCTAATTTACCACTATATCTTAGGAAATTCATGGCTACAAGAACTTGCCATACTAGGCACTCACATTTGTAGTTCCCTTGCAATCCCTCAGGATCTTCCTCATCTTTGTTGCAACTGTTTTTAACAGAAGTAAATTGCAGTACATTTCCACAAGTTTAAGTTGCCACTTCTTTTCCAATAACAAAACTTGAATGGTTGATGGGAACATGGTTTGTGAAGCAGCATTTGATTTTTGAAAGTATGAGATTTAAACTGCCATCAATATTGATGCTAGTAGACAGTGAGCTAAGTTGTTGATGCAGTCACAAATATACTGATTGTAGTCCATTGCAATCCCTCCAAGAAGATGTTGCAGCAACACAAGATGAGAGAATGATGGTGTTGGTCCTTCCCCTTAATAATAACATAAACATTTGATGATAAAACTTTGTTTTTATTGAGTTAGGGCTTTTTTTAAAAAAAATTGGAGGTGTTTATTTTTAATCAATAAAGTTATGTATCTTCACTATTTCATTAAAAAAATACCCTACCCTGATGAAAAAAGGCCCTAAACTTGATAAATACTTTTTATCATTTAAATGTTCATGCTGTTATTAAGAGGAAAGATCAAAGTATTTTTAGATTATATTTTTACATTTCTTAATCCTTCCTAGTACATCTGAAATTTTAGTTAAAAATCTTGGTTGTTTTTTGAATCAGCGAAATTCCATGAAATCAATCATGTCAGCTATTTTTGATAACTTTGTAAACAAAAGTCAAATTCTCCATTTAAAAATCTTATAAAACTCAATTATAAAAGAATTTCTTGTATTTTCATATTTAATGGAGTTGGATAGAATAGATTAAGAAAAAATTCTAGGATTTTCTAAAATATGAAATGATTCAAAAATAATTTCCTGCTTCATAAGTTCTGAAAGTTTAAAATAGTTTTTGTCATTTTCTCATTTCATTACTGTCAGATAATTGTTGTTAATATTTCATATATTTACCTGTAATCTACAATTAAAATTTTATTGATCATGTCACAAATGTATGATATAGAAATCACCATGAACATATGGCTCAAAAAACTCTTAGCTCAAAAAGATGGTCATGTATGCATCTTGGGATGGTCATTTATCATTCTAATATTAAAATATATTATGGGATCAGGGGATTAAAATTTTGTGAAAGAGACAGAAAAATTATGAGCAAAATGAAGGGATTTTTCTTTATATAACTGTCAAAAAAATTTCTAGAATATTTCCCGAAAATAAAAAGTACACACATGATATCAAAGAAAAAAAAAATGAATATATTTCCACAGTTTTCTAATAAAACAATCTATTCAATATAGATTTAATAAGTTACTGAATAAGTACTGAAAATGCTGTTTGAATAAGGTAATTCACTGATTTTTGACTAATGTTTAAATATAGGGGATAGCAATATTTTCTTTCATTCCCAAAATTATTTTGTAATACCAAATTCAGTTTGAGTTTGTCCATGAAGAAAATCATTTTTTCAATTATCATAAGACATATTTTTGCTTGATCTTCTTTTGAATGAATAATATTTTTTTCAAGAATTGTTACATTTTATACTTTAATTAAAATAAGAGACTTTTAAATTCTATAGAATTGTGTAGTGGTCAAGTGATATTGAATTAAAACTGTATGTATTTATATACCTAAACCCATGAATCAATACTCATGAAACTTTGATGCTCCAGTTAGTTACAAGGCTAATTGTTTTTCATAAAAATCTATAATGGAAACACTACAGGCACTGGATCACAGCTCTCCACTGGGTCTTGCATGAAATGATGTTTATCATGGTGCTTAAGCAAGGGAGATAATTCATTCCACAAACATTTTAGAAATTAAGATACACATGTTATAATATTGTAAACTTAAAAATTCCATAGAGAAATGGATCTTTGTTTGATTTTTAAAATTTAGGGACCAACATCTGAATGAATCACAGGTTATTTTCTAAATAAAATCTTTATTTGTTACATAATATAGATTGCAGTCATATATTATTCACAACTCATATTAATATATGATTTATGCCTTTTATCTTCACAGATGTTTTGGCTGTACAAAAACTGCAGTGATTATTATTGAGAATTCCAATGAAGGAAAAGACATTTCAATTTTCATGAAAACACAGACAAATATATGCTACATGGTTCATGTGAAAGTTATTGATCTAAAATGTTAAAATCATGACATTGAACTTTACCTGGCAAGAAATAATGTACTTTGAAATGTGTGGTTTATCTTTCTACACAAACACATTTAGAGTTATGCAGGAATAAATAGCAAACATAGGCCATATTCATGTGACATCTGCTAAACAGCTGTGAAGTTAGAATAGACCAGATGAAAACACATATTACAAAGAAATCATAATCTTGTAAAAGTTGTGGATCATTTCATACAAGTGTAACCTAGTGACACATGTGCATAGAAAAAGCATATTTTTGCGAAGTATGTGGATCTGCATTTTCATAAGTCGCATTTAGTGATAACATATGCATAAAGACACTGGATCGAAGCCATATTTTGAAGTTTGTCAAACTGCATTTTAACAGAAGTCAAGTATGGTCGGTCATATGTGTTCACAAAATGCAGAGAAACCATATTCCTTCAAAGTTTGTGGATCTGCATATTTACAGATGTCATCTTTAGTGACATGCGTACACACAATGAAGAGAAAACTTACTCATGTGAAGTTTGTGGATCTGCATTTTCACAAAAGTCGAGTTTAGTGAGACATATGCGTACAAACACTGGAGAGAAGCGTTATTCTTGTGAAGTTTGTCAAATTGCATTTTCGCAGAATTCAAGTATGGTCAGACATATGCATACACACACTAGAGTGAAACCATATTCCTGTGAAGTTTGTGAATCTGCATTTTTGTGTAAGTCAAATTTACTGATACATATGCGTACACACACTGGAGAGAAACCATCTTCTTGTGATATTTGTGAATCTGCATTTTCAAAAAAGATCGATTCATTGAGGTATATAAGTACACATACTGGAGAGAAACCATATCCTTGTGAAGTTTGTGGATAAGCATTTTCACAGAAGGGGAATTTAGTGAGACATATGCGTGCACACACTGGAGAGAAACCTTACTCTTGTGAAGTTTGTGGGTCTGCGTTTTTGGAAAAGTCGGGTTTAGTCACGCATATACATACACATACTGGAGAGAAGCCTTACTCTTGTAAAGTTTGTGGATCTGCCTTTTTAGAGAAGTCAATTTTACTGACTCATATGCATACACACACTGGAGAGAAACCTTGATCTTGTGAATCTTGTGGATCTGCATTTTCACGGATATCACTTTTAGTGTGTCATATGCGTACACACACTGGAGAAAAACCACATTCTTGTGAAGTTTGTGGATCTGCATTTTTTAAAAAAAGTCAAATTTAGTGAGACATATTCATATACACACTGGAGAAAACTCTTGTACCGGTGAACTTTGTGGATCTGCATTTTCACATAAGTCTAGTTTCACAGGAGGCCTGCTAGTTTTCACAGGAGGCCTGCTAACATTTTAAAAAACCTAAAAGACGGGAAATCTGACAGGTCATCAAGAGGAGAACAAGCTGAACATTGGTGCTATGTTTATTTACATCATCTTCAGAAGTAAGTGTTTGGAGTAAAGGAAGATGAGCAAAGAATGAATCAAATAATGAAGGCGGAATTAAGTAAATTGATGAATACTGACCGAGCTGAAGATAATATAAATCTGACTAAGTGTTAAAAGTAGAGTCCATGTAAGTTAAGTTTGCATGTAAGTCCACAGTCGGAAAGTTCAGTTCACATGTCTGACGAAAAAGTTGAAAAGTTGCTGGTTAAGTCAATGATGAACCTTCTGTGATAACTGAAGTGCACGGATTAGCTTATTTGAAGTCTGGATGATATAGCGAAAGAGAAGAAAGTTCCCTTTAAATGTCCGATGCTGGTATTGTGTAGTTGCTGGTTAAGTCCAATGGTGAACCTTCCGTAGTATTTTAAACAAAGTGTACGGAATCTGGACGATATGCATACACAGCAATTTCCTGAACCAGGTGAGTTAGGTTGACAGGAACACCGGAAGCAGGGACCATGGAGTAGCTGGAAGTTCAGAGTTGTTGTAAGCAGGTCAATTAACGCCGAATAACCAGATGAGTAAGGTTGAAGGAAGGACCGGAAGTAATGAAGGTCAAATAGTTATTTTCCAAGCGTAGTTTAGATGTGGAACAAGGCCGAAAGTATGGGGCACCCAGTGAGGATCGAACTCACTATCCAGTCGTAATTGTTCTAGCGAGACAAGCTTTCTAATCATTACACCACTTCGAGGTGCCCAATGAAGGTCAAGTATACTGGAAGTAAGAGTCTGTGGTAACTGGAAATAATATCTTTTTGCCTGCTATATTGAATGCAGGTGTGAGATCATATCAGTCTGCATTCAATGGTTGGGAATTGCCCCAGATCAGCCAACCCCTGCGTCTGGCTTCCATTGATGGATTTGTGAGAAATTTAAATGCAGTTATGTATTGTGACATAATAATTGCCTTTCTGTACATTTTACCTTTGAATGATTTACAAATTCACGCAGATGTCGAAAGTCGTCAAAATGTGGAAAAAGTATGGGACCATTAAGAAAGATTTATTTCCCTTTATTGCAATCCAGCGTTAGATTGATATTATCTCTGCGGTGAACAAACGAATCCAATTTCATCTGTTTTTGAGTTTTGATGAGGAGGAGGTATGAAAAACATAAATGTTTTGTTTTTCTATCAAAAGTTACCGTTTTCCTGGTCTAAGGAAGAACCTAACTTTGCTGTTTTAATATTCATGTTTCTTTTAATTTACGCTTTTATATGTAACTATATATGAAAATAAATTCAAGAGAATAGAAATTTTAAAAATACATACTTAGATAGCGTTTAACAGAATAAAAAATGAAACGAACCGTAATCCGATTAAAGAACAAGAATTCTTACCGTCCGTTTTTAATTTTTAATTCTGAGAATTTCCAATGCATTTTAAGTTTAAAATATTTTCAAAAATACAGATCATACTGTTCCGAGGGAGAATATTACCCTGCAAGTGGACTTGTCCATTGGATGAAAGAAAAAAATGTTCCTATATTAAGCAGGAGGAGTAGTAGTAGCAAAAATAGTCTTTGCTAAAACAGTCAGTCATTCACTGCTAAACATTCTTTTAACCAGTTCCTATTTATACTTCATGTTTTCTCTTTACCTTCTTGTTAAACCAATTCCAGGTTTCTTCTGTTGTTTTCTGATAACACGGTTACAATAAATATGATGATTTTATTTTACAAAAAGCTGACCTGGGTGATAATGAGTCTGTATACAAAATAACTTTTTCACAAACTATTGTATTTTTTAAATTTCAGCTGGGCAAACACATACATACACACATACAGGCAATTGCCCTTTATATAGGTGTAAATGATTTACTTCAGTAGATACTCTTTGACTTAATGTTAAAATTTTGCCATTATAATTTCAATATTAACTAGAATCATTTGACTGTTTTCTTTTGCTTTAAATTGCAATGATAAATTCATAAAGATATTGGATAGGTTTCCAATGATTTTCGTCACTTCCTCTCAGCCAGTCTCTGGTATACAGTCCTTGTTTTCATCCCACACATCAAGTCTGGCATGCCAATCAGATTTTTCATACATAATAAAGGGGTTTTGCATAGTGAATCAGGGTTACCAATTAAATGAGAAATATTTCACCATTTCCTCTCAGCCAGTCTCTGGTATACAGACGTTGTTTTTATCCAACACCCTAAGTCTAGCATGTTGACCTGACATTCTCTCTCTGCTGTGTTCAAGAGACTTCCCAAATTATCTCTGTGGCTATTGTTTCTATATCTATCTCTCCCAGATTCTTGTTCTCTTGCCTTCTGTACTTGATGGAGATGAGAGGTCACATCTTTCTGCTCTGCACCCTGGTACTGTGAGTAACTCTAAATCAACCCCTGTACCTCACTTCATTTGATGGTAAAGTGTAAAATTTGAATGTTGCGTGTATCTGGTGTAATACCAAATATGGTTTCGAATTCAAAGTTTTCCATTTCTGAGTCTAGATCTCAGCTTGATGATTTTGTTTTTCTGTTCCATTGCCCATTCCAACACCCACACATCCATGTCCTCTGATGCAAAATTTATAATAATCTGTTGGTAAATCTGCTCTAGATTTACGTACCAGTAAAACTAAAATAATCCAAACCATTCTCCAATTGATATCAATCAGAATAAACTTTATAATGTGTCAAATTCAAATACTTATTAATCAGTGTTTCTGTCTTCATTTCTTCTTTAACACAAATCCCATTAAATTAACAAATTACTTATTTCTGTTTGATCAATATATAATGACAAAAACATAATTACAATTTTCCTGGTCTAAGGATCAACCCGTCTTCTTGTGAAAAGACTATATTCTCATAATAAATTTGTGATTTCCCTTTAACAAAAAGGGCTTATCGCTCACATTTTGATATCATAGTTGCAATATTAATACTGTTATAGACAAGCGTATGGTTGCAAGAAAGAAATACGACAATAGCAGAAATAGATTTACGTGGTTTATTTCAACAGGAACGTGTGGGTTTGGGACAGCTACCTTGTGGTAAAGTTCATAAGCTGGCTTCGGATCTAGGTCGATCTCATAGTAGTTCACACATGTTGACGGTGGTTGATGCTCCCCTGCTGACAGCTGCCTGACCGTGACAGGTCTGTTCCCTGGCCACCTGTGACTGCCATTTAACTTCCGTGTGACCCCTTTTATAGCATTTTTTTTGGCTTAACAGGCTCGAAAAACGAAGCGAGTATAATTAGGAGGGAAGCATTTTTATTGGATGAAAAATGGAACACTTTAAATATTTTATTTTTCGACCGGAACTCGTGTGTCGGGAACATTTGTAAACGAAGATAATGGTCATTTTGTGACTGGGTTTTGTCCCGTTCACATCCGGTTCTCGCTCTTGAGTATTTGCCTGTAAATCAGCTGAGATATGTCTTATTTTATTTTATAACAATACGAATCATTTGACTGTTTTTCTTTCTTTGTAAATTCTCATGACATTTTCAAAAGAATATTGGAGAGATTTCCAGTGATTTTCCTTCTCCATCTCTCAATTCTTGTTCCTAAGCCTTCCATACTGGATTCAAATGTGACGTCACATCCTTCTCATCTGTAGAGGTTGAATGTCGATATGTTCAAATCCTTACGTATTTTAATTCACAAATGCAACAAAAAATGAGTAAGTAACAAGAGAAATAATAATGTAAAAACAATGTATTGGTTCAATAATTAATAAACATTTATATAACACAATAAAGGTACAAATATTTGTTGTTCAAGTAGTTTAAATTGTTCCGTAGTTTTGTTCTGTTTGGTTTGTAGTGTTATTAAAGTTTTGGTTTGAAAGATTTGAAGTCGTTGAACTGTGTGTATGAAAATGAGAAAGTGTGCTTGTCGGAGTTAACTCCTCCTTCAGTTCGTAACCCTTTCACCAGGGGTCTCTCTTTCCTGGCTATAAATAGCCGCTGACCCTTCACCTCGATCTTTTTTTTCCTTTCAGGTCTGTGCACTGACACCTTGAGGTAATCTCTTTTATTCCTAGAGGATTTCAACTATCAACCTCGAAATGTAGTCGCTAACAAGGACTAGCGTGAAATCATACACAATAACAACACACGCTCGCACACACTGAATATTCACACACTTCGTCCTTTGTACTCTTTCCTGTATTGTAACTTGTTATGAATATATATTTTGTATACATATATTATCGGTCTTGTTTTGTTTTTTTCTTTTCCTTCTTCTTTGGACTTAATCAAAGTCCAACCTTTTTTTATGTAGTTGGTCTCGGCGGGCAGGAGTATCTGAACCTTGCGTTTTTCTTCTACGTCTTACTTCTATCAACAACATGACAGCCACGCCAAATGAACCCTCAACAAACCGTAACCACTCCGGGTCCACTACATGCTTAAGTCTTATTGTAATTGTGGGAAAATTAAACAGTTCTGTTTTTAGTTCTTGTCTTAAATTACAAATGTTGTTCTCGACTTACTATGATTTGTACAAAGTTGTCGCTCTTTGACTAGAGTTTTAACTTGTGATGTTTGCAGTGAAATGAATAAATTGTTTGATTCGGTGTTCCTTTGCAAGCTGGGTTTATGTTAATTTAAGTAATTAACATTAAGCCTGAAATTGGGTGACATCGGTTTGTTGTCGAGTTGAAAAACTTGGTTCGTCTCAATGCCGAGAATGAACAACGTTTCATATTTATTGAAAACTTGTATCACGTGATCGGCTCCAAATTGCTCGGCGCAATCTGTGTTTAAACGTGGGCCAGAAACTCGATTGATTCGATTCGAACGTAGTAGAAAACAGGTGGAATGTATTTTTTTTTAAATATTTGTTAACCAATCAGAAAACGTCTTTGCAAAAACTCAGTTTGAATTATGTGCTGATTTTGAGAACTATGTAGGATTTGAATTCTACATCCTCACCTTGTAAATATTGAAAATTCTGAGTGCTCTTAAATACTGCAAATGCTGAGTGCACTTAAATAGAATCCAATGATCAATCCTGGACTTTATTTTGTTGTTATCACAACTGCAACCGAAAAGAATTTATGTTAAACTCAACATAAAATATGTCACAACTACGTCTAAAACAATCAAAGACTGAATCAATAAAAAACAAAAACAACCAACCAAAACTTAAAGGAAGAATTTACTCTATCACCTGTAAGGATTGCCAGAATTAATACACTGGAGAAACCTCAAGAAGTTTAAACAAGAGACGATATGAGCACAAAAGAGACATTTTAAATAACACACACAAACCGCATTGTTCACCGTAACAAAATGGACCACAATTTTGACAAAGGGGATGTTACTTTGATTAAAAGAGAAAAATAATCCACTGAGACGAAAATGTCAAGAAATTACCTCGATCGCTAGTTCAGTCACTATAAATTTGCGTCCAGGTTCTTACAATATATCACTATTCTTGGTAGATTTTATATTGTCACAGTATGGGATAGTCAAGGTCAAGGACAAATGTAATGGAGAGGAAAAGAAAAAGAATACAGATAAATTTGGCTCCATTGAAAGAAAAAATAAATTCTTTGAAAAAATTTTGAAACTACCTGCGTCTCTCGTTTCTTGCGCATGTGTAGACATGACAACGTCAACAAAGAATGAAATCCTAACGGATGAAACGCGTCACAAGAGAAACCTTTGCAGTTTGTCATATTATTCTAGATATCACCATGAATTGTAGATAAAGAAGATGAAATAAGCATTCTTGAGGAAAATATCATTTATCCCGAAGAGGAAAAGATGCAACGAAACGACGTTGAATTTTCTTGCATTTCAAATTTATATAATTTTTATGAAATCACATATTCAAACAAAATTATCCATGGAACATAAATAAAGGACACTTTAAAGGCAATACACATTACTTAACAAAACCAACCTTACATTATAAATTAGAATAGAAAAGGAATTTTAAACTTTTATTATTTTTCTTAATTTTAATTTAGAAAGTATTATCAATACAAGAGAAATAATAATAATAATAATAATAATAATAATCTCGAAAATGTGGCATATGAGAACATCAACAATCCCTGTTGTAGTTGGAGCCCTGGGACTGGTTGGAAAATATTGCAGTAGACTAATTGAAGGGATTTCTGGAAGTCCATGCTTCAAGGAGATACAAAAACTTGTTCTGACAAGTACAGCCCACACCTTACGAAGGGCTTTATCTATGTGATTTTTTTTTGTCAGTGGAAAGTGTCATGACGCCATTTCTAACCTTACGTCCCTGGGCGGGACCCGGAAAGAAATGTGTAAACACCAGAAATCAAAGAAAATAATAATAATAATAAGCCAATTTATGGCTAAGCACACTACCAGTAATTTACGAATACTAACCAATACCTAAAGTTAGAATAAACCACTGATGATAACATAAAAATGTTTATATAAAGATAACAAAAGAGGAATGATTATTGAGTTATGAAGTTTAGCAGGATTGTAAGTTTAATTCTTTAATATGTTTACAATTTACTATAGTTTCATATCGTTGATTTAATAATATGTCACTATTCAAGAACTTAATTATTTCCATTTTCTCCTGCAACATGGTTCGTTTACCGATCTGCGGATTCTAGCCTGTTTGAGAATTTTCCATTTAACATTAGGTGTTATTTTATTTTCCTCTGTCAATTTCCCAAAATATTTAGAATGTGAAGTCATATTTCGTTTCTCCGCATTAGTAAAGGATGAGGAATGTTTATAGAAACTCTTTTTAAATTGTGCTTCCAATGTATATTTTAGAAACCTTCTGATTTTCTACTGATGAAATAGAACAAATACACAAGGGATTTAGTTAAGTACTTCTTAGATAAAGAGGCATTGGTCGAGATTTCTCCAACTACAAATGTTATTTATACGGGACAAATTATGGTCAGCATTAGCATTATAGTTATTGTTATATAAATCAATATTTTATTATGTAATTTAAATATTTTCTCTAAATTATTAGTACAACTATAGCTAAATTTTAGAGTGTTCAACTAAGTCCGAAGACTTTGCAGAATCCAAAGATCCCATTGTTATATCGAAATTATCTCTTGGATTTTTAATCCATTGTTCGTTGTCATGTATTAAGACTGATTTTCTACAGTTCGAAATAATGTTTATTTCATCCATCGAAATGTTTGAATAAATTTCAGCGAATTTCAATGCTAAATAGAAAAGATCCTTAGAAATAAATGGATAAAAATCCACGATATCAAATTGGATAAAAGTACAAATATTTTTGTCTTCGAAGTTCTTAAAACAGTTGATCACTTCAGAAGTAACTCTCTACTGTATAAGGTTAGGTTGATTTAAAAGTTAACTCTTTCTAAAATTAATTTCCTTATTTTACCGATCTCAGATATAATTGGATTAATAATTCCAGTGGATAATTTTCGTTTAAATTCAGTTTTGTGATCAATTAATAACACATACGCCACTTTCGTAGTGAGTTTTGCAACCCTACCACTGATTTTCAACTTGTTTAGCCGAATGACCTTTCACTGTCTCGTAGGCTATTGTATCATGATCTGGTGATGGTGGGGGGGGTAGCGACAGACTGTGACTGGAGTCAGCATCAGAGTTGCGCGCTTTCTGGTCTAGGGCGCCAGAAGCAAACTCTCTCAGCCATCCTGAGTATTTGTTCACCTGACAATTTATTTGAAACGTGTTACCTCTCAGTGACGTAGCCTTTAGATGGGGCGAGTGGATATGCCAAACTGTCATCAGTGTAACCTTGGCTTAAAAGAGACGGCTTCGCACGCCTTCTACCATTGTCCTCAGTATGCCCTTTCTGGGACTATATCGGCGAGTTGACGGCTCGTATAGCTCCCGATCGGCTTGTGTCCATCGATCTTACATACGCATGTGACAATGTGTCGACCCCGTTCTCCGGGGTGAAATGGTTGGTGTTTCTCATGTTGCTAACGATGGCAAGAATGATGGTATGGATGTTACAAATGGAGGGAATCTTGCGATATGAACTATTTTCATCATCACCTTGTCGGAGTTAACTCCTCCTTTAGTTCGTTAACCCTTTCACCAGGGGTCTCTCTTCCCTGGCTATAAATAGCCGCTGACCCTTCGCCTCTTCCTCTCTTTTTCCTCAGGCTTTTCAGCCTTACCATCTTGCAGATGTGAACGCTCACAGAGATAGCGTTTCCCAAATGCTGGGAACACGCTAAGCACAATACACGTACGTACGAACACTCACCACACACACAGACACACACACATATAATATTCACACACACACACACTGTCTATTGTAACTGTCCATGTAACTTGTTATTAATATATATATTTGTATACATATATTTATCGGTCTTGTGTTTGTTTTTCTTTGCCTTCTTTGGACTTAATTAAAGTCCAACTTTCTCATGTAGTTGGACCGGCTAATAGGAAAATCTGAACCCCACATGTGTTCATCTGCTTCTATCAACAACATCACAGCCACGATCCACTACAACCTGGTTGAATTCTAAGAATGAAGATCAGATCTCATAGAAAGTGGTTGGTATTGACATATTTCAGTGAAAGTTGTGTGTCTGTGGCATTCCTCGTTTGCATTAACGGGGCTAGACTTGATTTTCCCTTGTAAGTCCCCTTGATGCAACAAGACCGTTTCCTATGAACCCTCCTCTGGTTAAGTTAGACACTATTTGTTTTCCTAGTTAATCTGAATAAGTGTTGCTTCCGGTCTGTTCCCGGCATGCTCTTTTGTTTTTATTCATTTCGAGATTCCCAACCTCCCCCCTCTCTGTTTGTTTTTGTCCCCCTCTTTTCATCTCCGCTTGGGTCAGCCTTTGATTTTCCTATACTATTGTTGCGGGTTGTAGCTTAGTAAAAAATGTATCAGAAGGTAATTTATGTAAGACGATGATTATGCGTGCTTATTATGCATTATCCCATTGTTGCAGACTGGTGATTGTGCTTATTGATCAGAAGGGATTTCGAGGCTGTGTTCTACAACATTTGTCCACAACAATTATTTAGAACAAATACTTGGAACAAATCATGCAAATAAAGTTGAAAACAAGACAAAGGTTGAATGCATAACAATAACTGTTATTGTTATGCATTAACATCAATTTATATACAATTTAAATAGAGTGGGTTTAAGATTTGATGGATAAATGAGGATTAGTGTATTTAATTGTGTATTGTGTTATTGTGAATGTTTGGGTGCGTTTGCAGGTATTGATTAGATTTGTTCACAGAATTAAACTCTTTGTTTGATCAACGTACAAAAATGTTCGGTGTTGAGGTTGAATCGTTCGTGTATGTACGTAAGTGTGTTTATACGAATGCTCAAAGTTGTTCAGAGTTGCGTACCTTTATTTGAGAAAATAACTTGTTAGTTTCTGATACTTGTTATGTAGTGAGAAATATCACTTTGTAAGTATAGGAAGTGAAGTTTGAGAAATTGTTCTCTAGAGAGATAGTGTGTTTGTGGATTGTTGAGTCAGAGAATATTTTTTGAGCGGCAAAGTCTGAGTTTTGACTGACGTGGAGTTGATGGGCATCTCTCTAGGTGTGGAGGTCTGACTGGTGAATTGGACTGAAATTCGTCCTTTTATTTAGTTTGGGAAACAAAAGTAGGCTCCCCAGCGGCCTGGCGGGAAAACAGATTTTTGACCATGGAAACATTCTAGGGTCGTCTCGACCAATAACAAACCGAGTTTCACAATGTGTGGTGTTGATTGGTCAAAGCTAATTCTTATAGAAGAGTTTATTTTTAACGGGGGTGAGTAGACAAACATTGACGATTCTATACCATAACATTTATTTTTTATCCTTTCTACTCCATTAGTGAGCGTGCTTCTTGATTCTGTCAAACGGCAGAATATAGCGGCCAAAAATTATTATTGAGGGGTGGACGGGTCTTCCTAACATCAGTTTTGTTTTTAGTTTATTTTTGCTGCATTGTTTAGTTTTGTATTGGGGTTCATCCCCTCCCCCATCATTTCATGTTTCATGCAATTTCAAAATATTTTCGAAAGGAAAAAAATAAAAAAAATAATAGATTTGAACATTTATCAAATTTTTATATCATGGGATGTTTTGTAGGCCTGCTGGGAATATGTGGTATTGTGGTATATGTAGAACTGAATTAAGCAGGGCTAGAATAGTCAGCAAAAACTAGCCTTTCCCCATTTTCCTTTTGACCTTGCACCATAATTTTGTAGTAAAATATAAAAGAAATAAATAATCCACATTGGATTGATTCATTCTTACACAAGAATAGTCCATTTTTTTTCATATTTACTGAAAAATTGTAAAAGTTCCATTTTTTCCGAAGTTTGTTCCTGTTTTGTCCTGATTAGTACAACTGTTTTCTTGTGTCATTGTAGACTCGTCCTTTTTCCCTTACTTTCAACCCTAGCAACAGAACAGTCTATATCTTACGCCTACGTACGGAAAACTTCAACCAATTAAAACTGCACTAAGCGAAACAAACAATCTCATTGGTTCATCACTGAAAGTTCACGTGCAGAACGAAATTGCGCCAAAACTCAAGTGAGCCACCTTCGTACTTTCAGTCCTTATAAAAATAAACGCTGACCGCTCCAGGCAGTCAGTAACAAACACCCACAGAGAACTTGCCAAAATACTCCACGTCACTCAAAATCACGATTTAACCGCGCAAAGATACATCATCGCTGACTCATTCCCGATCGAAAACTTAATCAACTCTGTGGATATCAATTCTCAACATTGCTTATCTAAAGTGAATCATATTCGCTACCTATTAAGTAAACATTAACGTACGAACGACCTCAGAAAAACATTACATTACAGTTAAAGGTAGATCACACTTAAAAACTCCTAAAAAAGACACTTAATATCGAAACTTATTAATATCAACACAAACTTAAAAAGACTGTAAATGAACGAACAATTACAAAGAGAGACATTCTGAAATCAAAAAACCTCATACACATTTCGCCAAACAACATATATCAATTATCCTGTTTGTATATTATTTTGAATTGTATATAAATGTTGTATTAATTTCTAATTGAATACGTCTCGTTTTTAATCGTATTTTAAATTTCGTTTATTTATTTGTTGTGGATGCAGAAAGTCACGCAACCTACACAAATTCCTTCTGATTCTTTCAAGCATAATTAATAAATTCTTCACGTCCCCGACAAGAGTCTCAGTTCAATAAATATTTAGCTGCTTGCGAAGGTTGCACAATGGAGGAGGAAATCTGGGAATCATTGAATTAGAGAAAAGAAAAAAAAACAAAATCGAGGCTACAAAAGGAATATTTCTCCATATGGCCTTGGATGATGAGGCATCACTTACCTCAGATTCATATTCAGAACGTGCTCTAAAAATTCCAAGTTTCTCTTTCCGATAATGCGTATATAGGTGATAAAGAAAAATCCAAAATTTTCTTTATTTATTTTTTGTAGGACACCTTGGAGAATGTGAATCATCAATTTTTTTTCAAATTGATCTGAACCGTAAATAAAAAAATGGATGATTATTTAATTAGAAAAGCCTTTAAATGCTTTTATAAACAATATTTAAGGAAGTAATAATGTTTTCAGAAAAAAATAATTGATGAATAATGAATTTTCACAATTTTTTTCAGTTTTTATATTTTAATTATTTTTAAATTTTAATTTTAATAATTTATAAAATTTCAAATTTTTAAAATGTCAGCTTTAATTTGATTGCGTTGTCATTATGTGAAAACTGTCCTTACTAGACAAAAATAGAAATGCTTAATAGAAATTATCACGCCCAACGATTTTAAAAACTAATTTTTTATGTAAAATATTTTTATATCCGGTAAAAACACTGCTATTGTTTGCATAAAAATTCATTTTTGCGATATTTCCAACATAAAGTAAATAAATTTGTTTCAAATCAGATATTTAAATTTTAAATCATCCAATTTTGTGTTGACAGATCTTATGTTATTCTACGGAGATTTTATATGTAGAACATAATTGAAGAAAATGATATCGGTGCATTTTTTTAATTTAATTTTTAATTACTCAGTAAGCTTAAATTTTCAGGTAAATATTCTCCGTAAATGTCTTATCACAAGGAAACGTACACCGCTTTACACCGCCTCCTTAAAGCGCATGCGTCATTGTTGCAGCAACTGCGTGGCAAGAAAACACGAGGTAAGCACATGTGAATTGAACTGATAGTTCAAGTTATTGTTTTTATATCTGACAAGGTTTATAGAAAACTGTTTATGTTTAGTTTCACGTTGAAGAAGCCACGAGTTTTGTAATGGAGAACAGGACTTGCGAAAGAAACACAAAATTCTTCAACAATCAACCCCCACCTCGTCGGTTCCTCTGTTTTCGTGCCGTTCCACCCTTTTAGGTACCTCCACTTAAAAAAAAAAAAAATGAAATTTGCGTTGTGTCTCTAGATTCTTAATTCCTAATTCTAGATTAACTTAAACAAAATATTAATTAATTAAAGTAGGATCCAAACTAAAATAAACGCATAAAATAAAATAAAATAAGTACCTCCACTATTTCGGCATAAATTTTCTATATTGAAGTTTAAAATGAATTTTTTACAATGAAAAATCATTCTTGAAGATTTCATTTTAGCTTTAATTGAAAGTTTAATAACTAAATTTACGATTTCTATTAATTAAACAATTCTGGTGTATTTCAGATAGAAACTATATACATTTGATTGTCAAATTTAATTTCAAATTTTTTAATTTTCTTAAAAACGGCCATTTTCTTAATTTTAAGAAATTTGTAAACAAACACAAATTTATCGATTTTTAAAATATTTAAAAAAATTCTGACACGTTATTTTAGTAAAATTAAAAATTTAAAGTTAAAGTAATCTGATTTCAAAGAAATCTTTGTTACTTATAACATAAAAATATAATATACAACCAATTATTAACGAGCGGTCCTGTTCATCTGTTCGATCTCATTGATAATGGTTGATTGACGAGCCGATGACAGCTACTACTGATGACCATAAATGACATAATTTTTTTTTATATTTTTGTCCCAGGTAACGCTAAAAAGTGGTATACCCTGGAGAAAAAAGGTCCCCAAATCGATAAAAAAAATTTTAACGTGTAAATGTTTATGTTAAAATTAAAGAGGGAAGACCAAAGTTTTTTTTTGAATATTTTTTCAGATTTTTTAATCCTTCCTATAAATCAGAAAAAAAATTTTTTTAAAAAATTCGTTTTTTTCTTGAAAAAAAAAACTAGTAATATCGATTTATTATTATTTCTGGCCGAATTTGTAAACAAAAAATCAAAATTAGTTGAAAAATCGATTAAAATTCAATTACACCTTTTTTTTGTTATCTTAGGAAATTTAGAATGATTAAAGTATACTTAATGTAATTTGAAAGAAACATTACTTAGTTTTTTTAGCAGAAAATTTTTAATAGAGATATTTCCAACCATGGTACTCGCGCGGGTGCGTGATTGAAGATATTAATTGATGGGTGTCAATATATTGACAACTTACGTCAAGGGAATTTATCATACAATAGCGCAGAAGTGATGTAATTCGTTCTAATTTTTTTTGAACCTAGTTAGTAAAATAAAAAAAAAAATAACTTTCAATTTTTTTTTTTTTTAAATTTTACGTTTGAAGAAAAAATTTCTGCACTGAAAATAACATTTAAATTACATAAAAAAAATCAAATTTTACAAGTAAAAATGAAACAGTAACAACATTTTTTTAAATTGAGTTATACATATTTTATTTATTAACAAAATTAATATGAAAATGCTATGCAATCGATTTCAAATTTTGCTTTGTTGTTAGTTAACTGAATGAATGCAAAGTAATTTCTGAATTAAAAAAACTTGCTTCTATCTAGGGAAACAACTCTACCTCACGTGACGTTATTTCAAAGTTGTGCATCCATACTTTCGTTGGAGACGATTTTAAATACATTTTTGAAATATTAAAAATTATTTTAAAAATATTCACGGTTGTCAGATTTTAATAAGCTTTCAAATTTATGATCTATAAGAAGTAGAGAACATAATATGTCATTTCCATAAGGCTTTATAAAGAAACTTAATTTTAAAATATATAACATTTTGTCATATTGTGTATTTAAAAATAAAAAAAAAAAAAAAATTATTAAAAAATTCATTTTTCATCAAATTTTTTTTTTTTTTTCAGATAAGAATTACCTTAGTATATGTTATTCAGAAAAAGTCATAAAAGTTTTTTAAATTAAATATTGTCTCGGTTTTATTGGGTTTTGTATTTGTACAATTGAGTTAAAAGTTTGGACAATTTTGTTGCATTTTTTTAAAAAAAAATCGATGATTTAGAATCTTCAGAGTCTTGTGCATTTAATTGAAAAAAAAATATCAGGCTTTGAAAATTAATTTTGAAGTTTTCATAAAATTAAAGAAGGGGTGTAACAGATATAAAAAAAACTATTTATATCATGACTTTCAAAAAGACAAACATTTCTAAAATAATTTCATTCATTTGTGAATAAGTTCTGAAAGTTTCATTAAAATCCAACAAGTAATGTTAATATGACCTAATTTTTGACCTAAAAAAAACCAAGATTTTCAACCTAAATTTAAAAAATGCTGCAAATGAAAAAAATTTTTTTAAAAATAATTAAAAAATACCTTGGTCTTCCCTCTTTAATTTTAACAAACATTTACACCTTACATTTTTTTCTTTGAATTTGGGGACCTTTTTTCTCCAGGGTATACCACTTTTTTAGCGTTACCTGGGACATGCCTATTTTTAAGTCTGAGTTTTTAAAAAAATTATTATATTTGAGTATGACACACAATACAATACATAAAATAAAATTATTTAGTGAAATAGTAAATGAAAAAAAGAAAAAATAATTTAAAATTTAAAGTTTAAACTTTTGAACGGAAAATGTAACAAACGAAATGTTTTGAAAAGGCCATGTAAAGGGACAAAACCCTTAGATCACATGACCTTGTTATAATAATGGCAATTTCTGTATATCATACATGGAAATAAGGAATGTATTAAGTAAAAAAATACAACATAAAAATTATTTTTAAAAAAAGTAGCACAACTAAATTTATTAAACTTAGCAATTTTGGATTTGTAAATTTTTTTCTACTTAATTACATACATAATATTGAGGAACCTCCTAATACAGAGCTTTAAATGATTTAACTTTATTATTATAATTAAAATTTCTTAAAAATAAAAAAATTCTTGTAAAAATTAATTTTTTCATCAAAAAAATTATTTCTTCAGACAATAATGTCCTTAATATTACTTATTCACAAAAGCAATTAAAAGCTTTTCTAATTAAGTAATATCATAGTTTTATTGGATTCATTATTTTTTTCAATTCAGAGCAGATTTTTCAGTTAAGTAGCTCAAATTTTAAAAAGAAAAGTAGGTTATTTACCATCTTCAAAGACTCCTACTTTTTAAAAAAAAAAATTCAGGAACCAAAAGGTTTTGGGCAAAATTTCATTAAATTAAGTAAATGTGGGGTAACATATTTTAAAAAAATATAATTTTACCAAAATTTTCTAAAAAAAAATATTTCAAAAATAATTTCATTGATTTGTAAATAAGTTCTGAAAATTTCATTAAGATTGGACAATTATTTTATTTTTACAAGAATTTCCAAATCAATATGTTTTCAACGGAAAAAGAAAAAAAAACTATGTTATTTTAAACGTCCGCCATGATGTAGCGTAAACAAAGACGACTTTAACCAAAATTTGAACGTGTTAGAAAATATTAAAAATTTCAAAAATAATAAAAAATACTTTTTCTTTTCTCTAAATAATAAGCATTTTGACGATAATACTTTATTTTCTTTAAGTTTGTGGCATTTTTTCATTTAAAAATTATGCTGTTTTTTCCTTGAAAACAGTGGACATTAAAAATAAAACTATTTAATGTAGGGAACTCCGTTTTTTTTTTTTTAATGATGAAAATAGATAGCATGACAAGAATGGTCTGAAAAATTAAAAAAAAAATTTTTTTCATGATAAAAGTATATTTCATTATTGAGAAGAAACACTAAAGTATCATTTTTGAAATTTTTTAAATTTCATTCTTAGCATGTCCGAAATTTTTCACTTAACAATATAACCAAACTGCCGACAATGCAGAATTTTAAACGATTTTTTTAATATTATAAATTATTTAATTAAATTTTCGTTTTTAGACAATAATAAATCTTATTTATCAAAGCAATTAAAAGTTTATCTAATTAAATAATGTCAATTTTTTTTGTATTTATTATATAACAATTCTCAGCAGATTAACGGTGGAAACTTTTTTCCAAGCAACAATTGATGAAGTCTTGCTTTTAACTAATAAAAAATGGCCACCATAGAAATTTAATTTCCCGAAATTTTATGAAATTCAACAAGTAGATTGTAAAATTGGTAAAAAAAAAAACTTTGAACAAGATTTTCTAAAAAATTCAAAAATAATTTCATTCATTTCTGAATACGTCCTGAAAATTTTATTAAAATCTGACAATTATTTGATTTTTTTTTCAAGTCAATGTCTTTTTCACCATAAAAAGTGCCAAAAAAGACCAAAAAACCTTTATCTTTGGTTCAGCCAATGACATAAACAAAACATGATTTTTAACCAAAATTTTGAACATGCTAGAAAGAAGTAAAAAATTTAAAAAAATAATAAAAAAATACTTTGGTCATTTCTCTTAATAATAACATTAACATTTTGATGATAAACATTGTTTTTATTGAGTCTGTGGGCTTTTTTCATCATGCTCTGCTGTTTTTTGTGAAAAAATTAAATTGAATGAAGGTACCCATTTAAAATATGTTTAGGTACCTTTTTTCATCATGCTTTGTTGTTTTGCTCACACGAAAAAACATATTCAGGTACCTCCAGTAATGTTTAAAGTGAATTTTTAAAAATTAAAATGATTCCACAAAACATATTTAAAAAAGTATTTTGGCAATAAAACTTTAGGGCCTTTTTCATCATGCGACACTGTTTTTCCTGCAAAAAAGTAAAGATACCTACTTAAATTATATTTAGGTCAACTCCAGTAATTTGGTATAAATTTTTGATGCATATAGTTTAAAATGAATTTTTAAAAATTAAAACGGTTCCTCATAACATAAGCATTTTAGCAAGAAACTTTGTTTTTATTAAGTGTACGGCCTTTTTCATTGTGCTGTGGTGCACCCACTGAAAAAAAAAACAGCATACCATGATGAAAAAATGCACCAAAAACAATGAAAAAGAAGTTTTCTTGTCAAATTGTTTGTTATTATGAAGAAGAAAGACCAAATTATTTTAAAACGTTTTTTCATCTTTTCTAACACGTTCAAAATTTTGGTTAAAATCTCATTTTTTTACATAATATTTAACATTAGAATTTTAGCCACTGTCTCCAATAATATTAGATTTTATCACCTTTTTCAGCAGAAAAACATTGATTTAAAAATTGTTGTAAAAATCAATTATTTTTTGGATTTTAATGAAGCATTGTGATACCCCACACTTAATTTCATGAAATTTCAAGAAATTAAATTTTCTGCCCCAATTTTCTCGTTTTTAGTTAAAGGTAGGACTTCTTGGAGAATGTATATTATCCAATCTTTTTTTCAAAATACTGCTGTTTTGGGGAAAATCTGCTCCGAATGTAATACACTATTTATGTAATGACACTATTTAATTAGTATAGCTTTTAATTGCTTTTATAAATAAAATATATTAAAGACAAAATTTTTTTTCAATGAATGATGAATTTTTACAAGAATGGTTCCATTTTTGTAAATTTTAATTAGAATAATTTATAATTAAAATCTTTTAAAATTCTGCATTACTTCTTTTCTTTTAAGTGATGTTGTGATTAAGTGGAAACTGTATTTATGAATCAAAAATTGAAAAGCTTAATATAAGTTGTTTTTCACAAAGATTTTTAAAATAATTTTTAATTTATTTTAATTTAAACATTCCCATTTTTCCTTCTATGGAAGTCTATACATGACATTATTATAAAAAGGTCTCATCTTGTGAGATTTTTTCTTCTGTTTGAGATTTTAGTCCATCCAGGAATGTAAGTTGTCATTTTCATCCTCCCTTGTGAATTGTATCTATGTTCTTATTGATATCATATGGTCCAGTAGTAGCTGGATCTCTTCCTGGAGTGGCATGAATATGAAAGTCATCAATTGTCATCTACATATCTCAGTCATAGGGTTGGCTTTAGTGATATGATTTCTATTGAAGTATTCCATGTTTTATGTTTGCCATTACTGGTAATAATGACAAGCCCATTGCTAAGCCTTCATCCTGTTGATAGATGTCAGATCCTATTCTAAAGTGTGTTGTTTGTTTACAGAAAATCAGCATCTCCATAGGGTTTATTGGTATATTGGTCCATTCTCTTAGAGTTGAGTCTGAGGCCAGTCTATCCCTGATTATCAAGAGTGCCTCCTCCGTGGCTACCTTGGTGAACAAACTCATCACATCCAGGCTCACCATGCAGTTGGATGGAATTGTAGCATCTTTGATTATTTCCATGATCAATGACTCAATTATATCCACAGATGGTAGCACACAGAGCATTGGCAGCCCACAATTGTCCTGAGCAGAATTCTGTCTTAGTTGGGAAGTGGTTCTTGTTCTTGATTAGAATCTACAAACGTTTTTCTTCTGTTTTCATTATCTTTCTTTACTATATTTCTAATGAGGTCATTAGGTTTCTTGTATATTCTGTTTTGTTTTGGTGGACTAAATAAAAGCTTTAGTTTGAAATTTCAGTGTATATCACCTGAAGAAAGCCTGTGCATACAATGGTTGAAATATTGTGAATATGGCAATAAAAATGAGGACAACATGAAAGGTAAAAATAGTGTAAATAGGCACAATACCTCATCTAAGAAATATAGACAGATATCTACTTTATCTACAGAAATAATGTACTTTCTTCAAATTTCAGTTTCAGCATTAATAAATCATAATGGTTGAAATCCCAGTAAAATAATCTTCATTTACATTACTTTTCACTTCAGATTACTTTTCTCTCATTCCTGTCTTACTATCAGTGTTTTTATCAATTAACCATGTTCTTAATTTCCCCAACTTCCTATTCTTAAGTAAAACCATTTTTCCACATAATACACAATTAAATCAAGTGGAAAATACTATATTAATTGTGGAAATTATTTCATTATTCCTGTTTTTTCCTTCAATTGTTAACTATCATTTAATAAATTGTGGGTAATATTAATAAAATATCTTTTTCCTTGGCACTGATGAAAATGATGTTTTATTTTATTGGGCAGCAGATAATCTCACACCAGACAAGATAAAAAAAAAAAACTTAAAAAACCAATAGATGTTTTTCAAGATCCATATTTCAATTGTTTCTGAATTGACAGTGTTCTCATTTTAATCATATATATTTCATAAGATATGATGTGATGGCGAAGCAAACTTGATTCACTGTAAAATGTTTGTTCTTCACTGATGTTGGCTGATGCTGCATTATTGAAATAATAATTACATGTATCTCTCATAATAGAGAATACCTTCATATATTATCTTCTGCATCTATTAATATATCATCTATATCTTTTTCCTTCACAGATGTTTTGGCAGTACATAAACCGTAGTGGTTATTATTGAGAATTTTATGATGAGCGGACATTTCATTTGCCACGAAAACACAGATAAATATATGCTACATGGTTCATGTGAAATCATGGATCAACATGGTCAAATCATCATAATGATCTTCACCTGGTAAGAAATAATGTACTTTGAAATGTGTGGTTTAACTTTCTACAAAAACACATTTTTTATGCATAAATAAGCAGGAACGACAGGACATATTTGTATAACAGCTACTAAAATGTTGTGAATTCGGACATAATAGGCCAGATGGAAACACATTTCAAAGAAATTATATTCTTGTGAACTCTGTGGATCTACATATTCATGCATGTCAGCAATGGTCAAACATATGCATAGATACACTAGAGAAAAACCATATTCATGTGAAGTTCGTGGATCTGCATTTTCAGGGAAGACAAATATGGATAAGTATATGCGGACACAGACTGGTGAGAAATATTGTGAAGTTTGTGGATCTGCATTTTCACATAAGTCACATTTAGTGATACATATGCGTACACACACTGGAGAGAAACCATATTCTTGTGAAGTTTGTGAATCTGCATTTTCAGTTAAGTCAAATTTAGTGACACATATGCGTACACACACTGGATATAAGCCATACATTTGTAAAGTTTGCGGATCTGCATATTCACAAAAGTCTCATTTAGTGGCACATATGCATGCACACACTGGTGAGAAACCACATTCCTGTGAAGTTTGTGGATCTTCATTTTCACATAAGTCTTATTTAGTGATACATATGCGTACACATACTGGAGAGAAACCATATTCTTGTGAAGTTTGTGGATCTACATTTTCAGTTAAGTCAAGTTTAGTGATGCATATGCACACACACACTGGAGACAAGGCATACACTTGTAAAGTTTGCGGATCAGCATTTTCACAGAAGTCTCATTTAGGGGCACATATGCATGCACACACTGGTGAGAAACCATATTCTTGTGAAGTTTGTGGATCTGCATTTTCATATAAGTCACTTTTAGTGACACATTTGCGTACACACACTGGAGAGAAACCATATTCTTGTGAAGTTTGTGGATCTTCATTTTCACATAAGCCTCATTTATTGATACATATGCGTACACACACTGGAGAGAAACCATATTCTTGTGAAGTTTGTGAATCTGCTTTTTCAGTTAAGTCAAATTTAGTGGCTCATATGCATACACATACTGGAGAGAAGCCATACACTTGTGAAGTTTGTGGATCTGCATTTACACGAAAGTCTAATTTAGTCACACATATGCATGCACACACTGGAGAGAAACCATATTCTTGTGAAATTTGTGAATCTACATTTTCAGAGAAGTCATACATGGTCAAGCATATGCGTCGACACACTGGAGAGAAACGTTATTCTTGTGATGTTTGTGGATCTGTATTTTCACAGAAGCAAAGTATGGTCAGGCATATGCGTATACACACTGGAGAGAAACCATATCCTTGTGATGTTTGCGGATCTGCATTTTCACGTAAGTCATCTATGCTAATTCATATGCGTACACACACTGGAGAGAAACCATATTCTTGTGAGGTTTGTGGATCTGCATTTTCACTGAGGCAGGGTTTACTGAGACATATGCATACACATGTTGGATAGAAACCATATTCTTGTGCAGTTGATCTGCATTTTCATAGAAGTCACATTTAGTGGCACATACGTGTACACACACTGGAATGAAAGCATATTTGTGTGAATTTTCTGGATCTGCATTTTCATGGAAGCCCAATTTGATCAATCATAATTGTATACACATTGGAGAAACTATAATATTGTTGATTTGGCTGTTCTCCATTTACATGGAATTGATGATTTTGACCCATGTATATATATATATATGCACTTGAGAGAAAACATTCTTGTGATATTTCTATGTATTTTCAGACAAATCAGTTTTGGTGACTCATGTGAACACTAGGTGGACAAAAGCCCTATCTTAGTGCACATTTATTTTCTAAATCAGTCAAAATTCTTTTTAGTGCATCCTGTGAAAGTATACAACAATGTTGTCTCACAAGACAAATTCAAATTTGTTCATTCTTTTTTTTTTGAAGCAGCTGAACTTGTTGAAGTATGCCAACATTTGTTTTAATCTAATAGTAAACCCAAACTGTTGCAGAAAGACATGAATGAATTTGACAACTTAGTGACACTGGAGAGAAACCGTATTCATATGATATTTATGGATCTGCATTTTCAGTGAAGGTAGACTGTTTAAAAAACTTTTCAAAATAAGTAAATTTTTTGATATTTGACTATCTCCTGGACAATAAAAATATATTCTCAATCTATCTTATTTTATCCTCCTCTTTGATCTTTACCACAACTTGTCAGTTTCAGTGAAATTGTTTCTATGAGAGAGAGAGAGTATCCTCAACTTTCTTTTTCCCTGAGTTAAATCCTTTTGCTTTACAGACATTTGAACAAATTGACTTTCAGAGCAGCTCAACACAACATGTACCTACATCTGTCTCCTCTTTGACTGATCCTGAGGAGTCATCTGTGGCAGAGTTGCAATCCTCTTCATCTTCTTCCAAATGAAAGCAAACTTTTTTCCAGTTGTGTCTTACAAAATACAAATGGCTATGCTTTTCAGATGAGAACTGCATGTACTGTGACATTTGTACTAAATATAATGAAACAAGTCCATCTATACATAAATCAAACATTTGGCACCTCACTCTCACTCGCCATGTTTTAAGCAAAAAGCATCAGTCCTATTTCAATATTCCTGTTCTTCTAAACAATTTTAAAAAACGTAATTTGTTGATCAGTCTGCAAGACAAAGTAGCATTGGTGGTGTAAAATATCACTCACCAGATGATCCAGGAGAGATTCCTTCTGTCTAAGTTTGAGTCATTACACAACTTTCTGATAGTGATTGGAATCACAGATCCCTTTACCTCTACAGTAGAATGTCTTTTGTTTTTCTACACAATCCAAACAGAATAGACAATTATTCATGAGGTATTGGCAGATGATGTTAAACATTTCTATCTTCCCTTCATTTTTTCTAGCCAAATCCCAATCTTACAAACTTTTCTCTTAATAAGTTAAAAATAATTCAGTAGGCAAACATCATTTTATTTATGGTCCATAGATTTTTGTTGATTACGTTATGCATAATTCTTCATCCGATAATGTGAATCTGGAAGAGGGTTCAGTTGTTATTCTGTTTCTATCAGCTTAATCTGATTCTCTTTCTCCATTTCTATCTTCTCTTCATTCTTATCTCCACAGATTCAAGATACCTATGGTTTAAAATACATTACAAAAATGAAAAGATTATACCTTATCCTTCAGATGGGGTCCCGTTTTTTCTCACTGAACAAGTGGAAAAGTTATAAGTATGCTACTTCTACCTCATCCACAGCCTGTTCAATCCTTGTAAATCAACACAAACTGCACCTACATCTGTCTCCTCTTTGAACCTGAGGAGTCAACTGTGGAAGAAAGGACAAAAACTTAGTTGACTGGAACAGTGCCACCAACACAATACTAGTGACAAAACAAGTCACGCAATAACGAGTGAAGAGCCAGTTAAATGTTTACCGCTGTCTAGGCTGATGACAGGGTTACATTATTGGTTACGCTGTCTAGGGCCAACGACACTGGTAGATTATTGGTTACTGCTGTCTAGGACCAATAACATTGGTAGATTATTGGTTACCGCTGTCTATGGCCGATGACAGGGGTAGATTATTGGTTACCGCTGTCTAGGGGTGTGACTATTTTTCTCTCCAGAAATAATCTTACATATCTTTAAGTCTACAATTCATCCATCCTTAGAACATTGCTGACTTTGGTAGATGTTAAACACTTCTATTCTCCCTTCTTTCTTTCTAAGCAAATCTCATCTTATGACCATTCCTCTTAATAATAATTTTAATATAATTCAAAAGACAATGTAAATTTATTAATGGTTACTGGATTTTTGGTGATTACCTTTTACTCAGGTTCCATCGTTCGATAATATGCACCTGGAAATGGTTGTCATGTTTCTAGGCCTTTTGACTAAAATCAAAGTGTAGTATCTGTTCAGATCATCAGAATCTGATTCTCTCTCTACAGTTCTATCTTCCATTCATTATTACCTCCACAGATTCTTGATAGCCATGTATAAAATAATTTTTTTAAATTGAAAATTTTTTCTTGAACCTTTTAATTTAGTTTTAATTTCAAAATAGTAGATTTAATTTAGTATTTAGATTAAGCAAAATACTTTGCTCGATTTCAAAACTAATTTAAATTAATTGGGATTCATTTCCATTTTGAAATTGCTGATTTTTTTTTATTTTAGAACCTTTTTTAGCCATCTTTTACCACTATAATTCATCACAAGATAAAATATTAAAATGTTGTAAAAATAAAATATACATTCCTGAAACTTCTTGATATCAGATGACAAAATAGATTTTGTTTGATCAACATATTGTATAATGGTGCATTTTTTAAAAATTTTGGGTGCAGCTTTAAGAAAATACTTGGAAATGCATTTTTTATAAACCTATTTCATGACCATGTGTAGTGTATTTTCTCAGTGTGTGGTCAGTAAATATATTTTGCTTTTTCAGTTTGCATGTTTGAGAGTATACCTGACACCATGATTGAATATTCATGAGAAAGGTGGCATTCTTAAACTGTGGAATTCAGAGATTATTACTTAACTTTATGTCTACACAAGACAGAAATTTAAAAAAAAAAATGCCTATGGGATAAACCATTGCCTATGAAAGTGTGGTGTGGTGTTACATTGTACATGAATTCAAATCTCAAAGCAAATATGAAAACTCACAGTGACAAGAAAGATATCTACTGTGAAATCTGCGGATTGAAGTGGATGTTAACAAACACTGGTGAGAAACAACTCAACAGTGAAATTTGTGAATATAAGTCTTCCCTAAAGTCAGGTCTCAAAAACACATTGTAAGACACACTGGAGACAAACGATTCCACTGTGAAATTTGTGGATTGAAATTTTGCCATAATGGAAATCTCAAAAACTCTTGCTAACACACACCTGAGAGAAAACATCACAATGTGTAATCTGTGGATTGAAGTGTTCCCGAAAAAATCAAAACTCAAAAGACACATATTAACACACACTGGAGAGAAACATTTCTATTGTGAAATCTGTGAATTTAATTGCTCCAGTGATAAAGATATAAAAAAAAACATGTTAACACACAGTGGAAAGAAACGTTTCTGCTGTGAAATCTGTGGATTGAAATTTTTTGAGAGTGGACATCTCAAACAACACATATTCCCACATTCCACTATGAAATCTGTGGATTTATGTTTTCAAAAAAAAAAAAAAACAAATCTCAAGTTATATATGTTGACACATTGGAGAGAATCAATTTCACAGTGAAACCCGTGAATTTAAGTGCACCCGTAATACAGCTCTCAAAGCACATGTTTTTACACTTTGGAGAGAAATCATTCCACTGTGAAATCAGTGCATTCAATCTACCTGAAAAGGAGATCTCAAAAAACACTTTTTAAGGCACACTTGAGAGAAACATTTCCACTGTGAAATCTGTGAATTTAAGTGCTTGCTTAATGAAAATCTCAAACAACACATGTTATCACACACTGGAAATAAACGTTTCAAATGTGAAATCTTCTTGAAATAAACATCTCAAAGAATACATGTATAAACAAACTTGAGAGAATACTAGTGATATAAATTTAACCCAATATTTCACCAAAGGGCTACGCAAACAATATTAACTTAGATAATTTTGCTAATAAATATACCATTATACAGAATGTGTATATATGTTATGTGACAAACTTGAAATTTGCAGCAAATTTTGAATTAGAAGTGTCAGAATCCATACACCATTAGAGGCACTGTATATACAGGTCCTTTTAAAAATGAATAATGACGTGCAAACCCAATCTGCTGTGAATGACTAATTCAAAAATGCACTATTATTTAATTACACAAGATTTTAATTAATTTTATGTAAAATATTTTATTGTTCTTTAACCTTTCTAAAAATATATAGGCTTGAAAATGGATCGCTGAAATAAGATGAATGGTTTCTTAGTTAATTTTCAAATTTCACAATGAGATACACATTTTTTTATGTGAGGACCAGTAAGGAGGGTAACATCCCATTCAAATTCAAAATTTGGGACTCATCTATAACGATATATACATTCAAACTCACTATATATTGTGTAAGCACTCAATTTTTATATTCCCTTATAGAAATAAATTTATAATAAAGAGTAAGTGAAAAGTGCTTATTTGACAAGGAAAACTTTTTATTCCTCATAACTAGTTTGTTTATAAAGTTTTTGACGTTTGTTTCGTGATTAAACAATCATTGACAATGACTCATTAAGAAGTTTCAATTCATTTTCAGTATCTACAAAATTTCTAGAAGGCTGTAACCAGTATTCAGGTAATCTTGGGGGTACTTTCAGAAAACTCAGCTGATGTTGTTAATTTTATTCAACAACGGGTTTTTCTTGTTATTCTCTTTATAAAACTTAACAATATTTTTTTAAATATTCATTTCAATGTATCACTTTTTCAAGCTTTTCATTAAATATATATAAAAATCCTGAAAATTTGATTGTTTTGTGCATTTAGTCTTCCATGTCAACAAAACTTTATTAGCCATTAACATCATATGTTAGATGTTTTCATATTTTTGTTATCTAAACATTAATTCATGACAATTTTTTAAATAATTATTTTCATTATGTCACTTTTTCATATAAAAAATCTATTTCTGTCTATATCTCTGAAATGAGGTATTATGATTACTTGAATTATTTACATTATTGACTGTTCTCATCTTTATTACCATATTTGCTGTGATTTGGCCATTGTACTCTCCGGCCTTCTTTAGGTGATTGAAGTTTCGAACCGAACCCATTATTTCGTCTACTGGGGTAGTCCTTGAATTGGTTCCAAACCTAAAGGAATGAGTTGTAGTTCTCTGCAATGATGTAGGAATGTCAAATGGTTTGAAATTCATGCCAGCTTCTGGTGAGACTGTCCTCAAGGACATATGGCCCAGTGGATAAAGACGTTGCTTAGTTCCAGTAACTAGACCCAAAGGGTTTCAATACCAGACCACAGCAGTGTTGAACCAAAACACTGAAACATCTAGAAAAGGCATGGCACATGGAACTAGAACAATCTACCACAATGGACAAAATAAAGGGTTCGTTTTCAAATAAATTCCAAACCACCTGAAAAATGGCGGAGCGTACAACTGCCGAAACGTTGTGAATATGGTAATGAAAATGAGGATAACAGTCCGAATAATGTAAATAATGCAAGTAAAATTCTATTTGTTGTTTTATAAAAATGTAAACAAAACCAAAAGTAATGTGTTTTTTTTTTTACTTACAAATAAGACAAATTCTGTTGATTTTATGATAATCGTTCTTAGGTGACAATTACTCAGCATTCAATGATCTTTCTACAGATATACAACTTAAACATATTGGGAGATATGGAAATGTTCGCATATCGTGGTAAATACCAAAATCCGCCATTTTGAATTTGGTCCAACTCTCGGAACTCACTATGCGGTTAGAATTTTGTGTATATCATGCTCTAAATCAAACAAATTTTTTGTCATATTTAAAAAAAATAAAAACACTAGTTTTGAGAAATGAAATATCAAGGTGAAATAATCTTATTTAAACCTTTAAACAAAAGAATTTGAGATCTATCCAAGTACTTTAAAATGGAATATAATTTAGCTTTGTGAGCGAAAAAAACAACTGAGATATTGATATTTAAACTTTGTGACAAATTACCAAAATTAACTTTTTCGTCAAGGGTGAAAGGGTCATATCTCAGGAACCCTTTGACCTAGAGATGTAAAATAGGTACCATTCAATTTCTAAAATGAAGCTCTAAGTGTGACAAATTTTTAAAAAATCTCTCTTGGTGATGGAGAGACCCTTGTTGATTTGTCACGGAATGACTCAGCATTTTCTAAAATTTACGGATTGAAAATTAATTGTAAAATATTTGACAACTTTATAACAGTTTGTATTTAAAACTGAGTGAAAAAAGAAAACAATTCTTGTAAAAATTCATTTTTCATCGGAAAAATATTTGGACTTCAGACAATATGTCCTTACTATTCATAAAACCCATTAAAAGCTTTTCTAATTAAATGATGTCTTAGTTTTATTATTGGGTTTTACTTTTGTATGTTACAATTCAGAATTAAAATTTGGGTAGAAACACTTCTTGATTTACAAAAAAAAGTCAATGATTCATATTCTTTCAAGTCTTTTGCATTTAATTAAAATAATCACACAAATGCACATGGTTGAGATTTCAACTGAAAAAAGTCGTAAAAAAAACTAATGCTAAATATTATGTGATCGCTAACGAAAAAAAAAAGAAGATTTTTAATCCAAATTTCCAATGTTCTAGAAAGGATTAAACAATTTTAAAAAATAATTTAAAAAATACGTTCGTCTTTAACAATGTAAACATTTTTTTGACGGTAAATTTGGGGTCTTTTTCATCATGCTATTTTTTAGACTGCAAATCATTGAATATAAACTTAAGTTTGTTTTACAGATGCATATTTGTGAACGTTTTTATTTTATGTAAATATATTTTTACAAATAAAAAAATTAAACGCTTGTTTTTAAAAGCATTTGTGTCGAAAATTTCATTAAAAAAAATGAGTTTAACAAAAGTTCATTTCATAATTTCATCCAGAAAATTCAATAAAACTTTTAGAGTAGGCAGAGAGCTTTGTTAGTCTGCAGTTGGAGCAGGAATGTATGCACCTGGCTAAAATAACGTTGTTGCGAATTTAGTGGGCTTTAATGCACTCACAATCCTTAATCCACGACCCACTCTTTTCGGGTCTGGTAGCTTAGGCTAGAACGTATCACTTGTAGCCAGAGACGTATTTAGTTTGACAAGAGATTGCATTTGCAGTAACTGACTGGTCTAGCAGCTGAAATCCAATAGATAGGGCCAGATGGAATCACTCACCTCATAATCAGCTATCCACTTCAGAGACATGAGCAGAAGGTAACGCTTTAGGCGCTAGGGCATTAAGCTTCTTAGAGCATTATGATTCAGTTACTACATATTGTCTGTACATAGACTATTTTTTAGAAGGAACAAATTTGTCTTTGACACCGGTCATCGTAATTTCTTTGTTCTCTTCGTTGTTTGTGTCCAGAAACTACGTGTCTTCTATTTCCAAATAATTAATTTTTGTTTAATTTTAATTTCTTTAAAAATAGGAAGTTTTATTTGATTAGAAAATATTGTCGATCTTAAGAAAGAAATATCAAGTCGAACAACAACAGCAACTTAATCCTGTTTCTTTTTCTATTGAAAACGTTTTAGGGATTCGCGGTGAAAAGGTAAGCCCCACAGAAAGCATTTTAAATTATTTAAATGTCTTCTTTAAAAGAAATTCTGTTACATTTTGGTTTTATTTGAAAGATAAAAAGGTAAATGTCCCTTAAAATTTTCCAAAATCGTCATAATTCTGTACAAATGTACATGCTAAATTCGAATTAACAATTAAATTATGAATTATAATTATGAATTAATTATAATTGTTAATTTGAGTTCAGCAAGTACATTTGCACGGAATTATGACAATTTTGGAAAATTTTAAAGGATTTTTAGCGCTCAGGAAATAAAACCAAAATTTACCGATAAAAAGCCTTAAAAAATGAATGAGGATTAAAAAGAAAAATTAATTTCATAATTTACCTGTAAATATTTTCGTCGTCATTTCTTAAATACAGAATTTTAACAGATTTTAAATGTTTATAAATTATTCTAAGGAAGTTTTTTTAAATGAAAATAATTCTAGTAAAAATTAATTTTTGATCTAAAAAATAGATTGCATTATTTTATTCATAAAAGCAATTAAAATATTTTCTAATTATACATGTCATAGTTTTATAATAGGAAAAGGAGTTGGATAAAAAGGATTTAAAACAAAACAAAGAGACATGAGATAGTGCCAACTTTACATTTGTTCAATTGATAATAGTCAGCTGTATCATTGAGATATGAAATTGTATAAAAGATTTCAAAAATTGTTTTACACTTTGAAAGAATGAAATTCATTGTTGACACCATCAAATCATTTTAATTTCAAACAATTTAAAAAATCATGAATAAAATTGATTTTTAAATAAAAAAAAAAAGGAGATCTCAAAAAAATTTGTTTTAATATACATTTTATTGCACAATAAAGAGAAAAAATTTCCACAGTGAAATTTAAAAAAAAATTTTGCAAATAAAAGTGTTTGAAAAAAAAATAAATGGTAACAGATATAAACAACATGACTTTCAAAAAACAGATTTATCACAGTTCAGGTTTCAAATCCGAAAGTACTTGGTTTTCAAATTTTGAAATCTTTCTTGAAAAAAGTTAAAAACAATATTCTAAACAATACAAAAAAAAATAAACTAAATTTAAAACATGCTGCAAAGGAATAAAAAAATTAAAAAATGATCTAAATTTAAAAACCAATATAAAACTTTGTTTTTTTATTGAGTTTAGGGCCTTTAACAAACAAAAGAACAAACCTACATTTCAGTTTTATGAAAAACTTAGAAAGCCCAAAGTGAAAGTTAAAAAAAAAAAATTTCATATACCCCGTGTAAATATTTTTGTCATCAGAATTTGAAAAGATTTTAAATAAATTATTCTAATGAATTTTTTGAAGAATAAAGTGGATCAAATATTCCAATAGATAATCTGATGGAATGTTGACTTTTTACACAAACAACACATTAGAAGAAATACATATATCAGACAGGATGAGGGTTTAGCAATGGGCTTGTCATTATTCTTATATACATGGGATATTTTTGAGAAAATTCATTAGAATCTATATCTCTAAAGCCAACTATATGGTTAAGGTACGTAAATGAACCTTCATACTCTGGCCACACCAGGAAGATGATCAGGTTTTACTGGATCATGTGAACTCAATAAGACCTTTGATACAGTTCACAATGCAGAAAGAGAGTAACAACACACTCCCATTCCTGGATGTTCTAATATCGAACAGAGCATGGGTTCAAACATCCATATTCGGACAGTTCAATTTCAACTCCCACCATCCATTAGTGGTGACCCAAAGACATTAGATAAAGAATTGGTTTTCTTTAGTACCTACAAAAAACAACTACCCTGGGTACATGGCAGCAACCCCAAAAAACTGGGATAGGTTACAAGAGGAAACCCAGAAAACAGTCTGCCTGTCTTATGAAATCAGAGAAAATGAATGGTCCATATAACATCAGGACAAAATTTGATGACATTTCGCAGATATCTGAGATAAACCCCATAGAGGAGACCATTAAAAAGACTGTGTGTACAGCTATGAGTGCAGATGTGGAAAGAAAATAAAAAGGGGAGACAGGCTGCCCCTGTAATAAGGCTTCAAGAACACCAGAAATTATAAAATTTGGAAAAATCAGGTGTGGCTGACCACATATGGGAGAGAAAGGAGATCACTGCCCTCTGTGGGATCAGGTTGAGATCATAGACAACAACACCATTGGAAAATTCGTAAACTTAAGGAATCAGCACATATGCTAGGCCACAAAAATTTTATAGAAATGAATACAATATGGGAACCAGTAATTAGGAGTGTTGATAATAACAAAATTGCAATATGAGTGCTCTGGTAAAAAAAAATGCAATGATAAAAGCAAAAATTGTAAATGAGCACTGCAAAAAAAATGATTGCTGAAGACATTGGTTTTATAATACCCAGAAATTTTGATGTTCAAGGACACATGGCACAGTGGATAAAGGCATTTTTAGATCCAGTGACAGGACTTTGTTACCCAAATTAAGGAAGTTGGAGGAAATTAACAGGAGATAACTGACATCCATTAAACATGGCACATGGAACTAGAACAGTCTACCCCAGTGCATGAAATAAAGGGTTCAGTTCGACATTCCAACCACCTGAAGAAGGCTGGAGCATACAACAGATGAGGACAATAGTCCGTAAAATGTACATGGGGACAATAGTCCGTAGAATGTAAATAAATTTTTTTTTTAATGAAAATAATTCTAGTAAAAATTCTTTATTAATCTAAGAAATAGAGTACATTATTTTATTCATAAAAGCAATTAAAATATTTTCTAATTATAAATGTCACAGTTTTATAATAGAAAAAGGAGTTGGGTAGAAAGGATTAAAAAGAAAAAATACATAAAATAGTGCCAACTTCACATTTGTTCAATTGATAATAGTCAGCTACATCATTGAGATATGAAATTGTATAAAAAAGGATTTGCATAACTAATGATGTAGCCAACGTATTCATAGTTGACACCATCAACTGTCTAAATGTGTTTTATTGTACATCCAACTATCTGCCCAGTGAGTATTTCATGCAGGGCTTGTGCAGACTGTGGATGATACTTATCAAGCAAAGTAGAAATTGACACATCTTTCTGTTGCATTAGTTTTTTTTCTGGATCAAGGCTCTTCTTTTTTTTTTCCAACTCGACATCCTTAGCCTTCATCCTTCTGTCAATTTCTTCTTTGATTTCATGGTATTGCCTCTTCTTCATCCCAGTCTGCTGTACATCAGTGCCAGCTGTAGATGTTGCTGGAATTGCTCAGCATCCAGATCCTTGATGATTTTCCTTACTTGATTCCTCTTGGCCTTGATGACATCACTTATACTGGATACATAAGCATTAGGTGAAAGCTTCTGTCTTTCACAAAATTCAAAGATGATGTTATCAGCTATCATGGTGTTCTGCCTCACCGATGTTAAGATTGACTTGGAAGAAACCTCTACCGTGGTAAATGATTTCGCATACTACCTGCTTAAAACTTACACAATCCCTTTTAAACAGGCAGTTATCATTTATTGAAATATGAGTTCATTTGTGTGGGCAATCAGTAGCGACTCTATTTGTAATGTATTTTCAAAGAAATCCACTGTGTAGAGGATGATAAGCATGGGGTCCTCGGTGAGTACTTTCAGATTGTCAATGAGCCCCTTGACGATGTTCATAGTATCAATATGGTCTTTTGGGGTACTTAAAATGGTGTAGAAGGTACTCATCCAAGACCCTGATAGCATCTTCCCTATGATTCTCATCATTTGCATCTCTACAATAGCGGATTCTTCTGTAAATAGCTGTTGCAATGATTTTATTTGTTGAGGAAAGTCCCAAGACAAATTCCTTGCATTGTTTGAAAATGGGAAAGTAAGTTGCACCTAGATGAAAAATTACATGCAACCAATTCTCTTGGAATCTAGTTGATTTTGGACCATAGAAATATTTGTTGTTCAATAAAAGACCTCAATTTCTGAGTGAGGCCTAATTTATCATTATATCTTAGGGAGTTCATGGCTACAAGAATTTGCCATGATAGATACTCACTCACATTTGCAGTTCCCTCGCAATCCTTCAGGACCTTCCTCATCTTTGTTGCAACTGTTTCTAATGGATACAAATTGCAGTACATTTCTGCAAGTTTAATATGCAACTCCTTTTCCAATAACAAAATTGTTGAATGGTTGATGGGAGCCCAGTCTGTTAAGCAGCATTTGATTTTCGAAAGTATGAGTTTTAAACTGGCATCAACACTTATGCTAATAGACAATGAGCCTACTTTAGCTAAGTTGTTGATGAAGTCACAAATATGCTGCTTGTATTCCATTGCAGTCCCTCCAGGAATACATTCCAGTGACACAAGATGGGAAGATGATGACATTGTCAATACCACAAGTTCATGTCATTTTCATCTTGTGTCATAGAATCGTAAACTGAAGTGCAGTTTTCTGCACTTCACACAGCATTGAATGTCTTCAGATCTGAAAGGAAGCCAAGCTCCCCCGCCATGACAATGTTTTTGAAATAGATATTAACAGTCTAGAAAGATGAGAAGCAAGAACTCCATTTAAAAAAAGTAATAATCGAATTTTCTGCTAATGAAAGGATGGTAACTTTTTTTATTTTCTAGTTCTTTTAATTTTTTGCCCATTGATACAATATTTTGATTTCTTTTCTCAACACTTTTCTAAAAATTATAATGTTAATAAATTTGGATAAAGGAATGGCAGATGAACAGCGGTTTGAAGTTTCACAAGACAAAAGTTGGACCAGAAAGGTTAGAAGTTGCATCAAAAATACAATTGTGTCATAGATTGTAATAAGCTTTCAAATTTATGATCTTTAAAAATAGATATTTTAATAACAGAATTTCCAAAAACACACATTCAGACTTAATTTTAAAATATTTAATAAATTTATCAATTTTTGATTTTAAAATTGGAAAAAAGAAAACAATTATTGTAAAAATTAATTTTTCATCAGAAAAATATTTTGGATTCAGAAAATAGTGTCCTTAATATATATTATTCATGAAAGCCTTTAAAAGCTTTTTTTTAATTAAATCATGTCTTAGTTTTAGTGGGTTTGCATTTTATAATTCAGAGATGAATGTTGGGTAATATTGGATCGAAATTTACTAAAAAAAAATTGATGATTTATATTCTTCAAAGTCTTCTCCTTTTAACCAATAAAATAACAAAATTTAACAAAAGTTTAATTTTGAGCTTTCATAAAATTAAATAAGAGGGTAGGTAACGCATGTAAAAAAATATTATTACCATGACTTCCTAAAACACAAACATTTGTAAAATAATTTAATACATTTGTGAATACGTTCTGAAAGTTTCACTTACACCCAACAATTATTTGATTTTTGCAAGAATTTCCAAATACATGTGTTTTTCAACTGAAAAAGTCACTAAAAAACTAATGCTAAATATTACGTAGGCACCTCCATTAGTTTGTTATGCCTAAGATTTAAATATATTTTTCATAAAAGCACTAAAAATCTAATAGTATGTATTATGTGACTGGTGTCATAAAAAACACAAAATTTTGAACATTCTAGAAAAGATGTAAAAATTTTAAAAAATAAGTAAAAAATATTTCATTCTTTCCTCTTAATAATAACAAATATTTTGATGATAAAACTTTGTTTTTATTAAGTTTGGGGCCTTTTTTCATCATGCTATGCTGTTTTTTCTTTGAATTATTGAAGATACCTAAATAAGACATTTAAACAATAATAACTGAAGCCAAACATGATGATTCAAATGCAGCAAAGACACACATAATCATTATTATTTTTATAATAAAATTAAGGCATTTGAAGAGTAATAATTGAAACAAAACATGATTTAAATGCTGCAAGGACTTTTAGCAAATACAAATATTATGCAATAAAGAAAAGAATTTCTTATAATTTCATATTTAAAGGAGTTGGATAGAATAGATTAAAAAAGAAATTCTAGGGTTTTCTAAAAAATGAAATGACTACAAAAGTCATTCTTTTCTGAGCAAGTTCTTAAAGTTTAAAATAGTTCTTTTTCATTTTTTCTGTCATTGACACTGGAATTTTTCTATGAAAATAAAGTCCATTTTTGCATGTCATAAGAGTAGTCATCTTCCAGAAAAAATACTGAAGGGTGCCACTACAGTCTGCTGTCTATCGGGACATCTATTATCATTTTGAAATTCTAGATTCAACATGTTTTATTATTCATTTTTGTGAGCATAACATTTTAATACATCTTGAGGGAATGACAATACTGTAGATTCTCTAAATAATTTAGCTTACAGGAAAAGTCTTTGCCAGATAATTGTTGTTAATATTTCATATATTTACCAGTAATCTACAATTAAATTTTTATTGATCATGTAACAAAGGCATAACTATATAGAAATCACCATGAACATGTGGCTCAAAAATCTTAGCTCAAAAAGATCATGATGTGGAATGGTCATTTGTCATTCTAATATTAAAATATATTAGAAGGGAGTTTAAAGTTTGTGAAAGAGACAGAAAAATTATGAGCGAAATGAATGGATTTTTCTTTATATAAGTGTCAAAAAATTTGAAGAATACCTCCCTAAAATAAAAAGTACACACAAGATATCAAAGAGAGGAAGCAGGCACCATGAATATATTTCCACAAAATTTTCTAATAAAACAATCTATTCAGTATATAATTAACTAGTTACTGAATAAGTACTGAGAATGCTGTTTGAATGAGATAATTCACTGATTTTTTACTAATGTTTAAATATAGGGAATAGCATGTTTTTCCTTCATTCCCAAAATTATTTTGTAATCGCAAACCAGCTCGAGTTTGTCCATGAAGAAAATCATTTTTTTCAATTATCATAAGACAAATTTTTGCTTGTTTTTTTTGTATGAATATTAAATTTTTATAGGAAATGTTACATTTTATAATTTTAATTAAAATAATTAATAAAATTTTAAATTCTGTAGAATTTTGTAGTGGTCAAGTCGCATTAAATGAAAACTGTATATATATATATATATATATATATATATATATATATATATATATGTTATATATCTGTTGTTTTATTTGAATCAATTTGCCATCTAAACCAATGAATTTAGGGAACGACATCTGAATGAATTGCATGTTATTTTCTAAATAAAATCTTTATTTGCCACATAATATAGACTGAATTCATGTATTATTCACTGCTCCGATTAATATATGATTTATGACTTTTGTCTTAACAGATGCTTTGGCTGTACAAAAACCAGTGATTATTACTTAGAATTCCAATGAGAGAAAAGACATTTCACTTTCCATGAAAATACAAACAAATATATGCTGCATGATTCAGACGAATGTGGAGGATCTACAATGTCAAAAATCTGACAATGAACTTTACCTGGCAAGAAATAATGTATTTTGAAATGTGTCGTTTATGTTTCTACAAAAAACACATTTAATATTAAGCATGAATAAACAGAAAACATTGGCCATATTCATGTGACATCTGTTAAACTGTTGTGAAGTTAGAAAGAATAAACCAGATGGAAGCTGATATTACAAAGAAACCATATTCTTGTAAAAGTTGTGGATCTACATTCTCATGGGAGTGTAACTTAGTAACACATGTGCGTACACACACAGGAGAGAAACCATATTCTTGTGAAGTTTGTGGATTTGCATTTTCACAGCAAGCAGCTTTGCTCACACATAAGCGTTCACACACTGGAGAGAAACCATATTCTTGTGAAGTTTGTGGATTTGCATTTTCACAGAAAGCAGCTTTGCTCACACATAAGCGTTCACACAGTGGAGAGAAAACTTACGCTTGTGAAGTTTGTGGATCTGCATTTTCACGCAAGTCAAATATGGTTAGACATATGCGTACGCACACTGGAGAGAAACCTTATTGTTGTGAAATATGTGGATCTGCATTTTCACAGAAGTCCATTTTAGTGAGGCATATGCATAGACACACTAGAGATAAAATTTATTCTTGTGAATTTTATGGATCTGCATTGTCACATTCAGTATTACTGAGCCATATGCATAGACACAGTGGAGAGAAAGATTATTCTTGTGAAGTTTGTGGAACGGCATTTTCACAGAAGTCGGCTTTAGTGAACCATATGCGTACGCACACTGGAGAGAAACCATATTCTTGTGAAGTTTGTGAATCTGCATTTTCACACAAGTCAGCTTTAGTGAGACATATGCTTACGCACACTGGAGAGAAACCTTATTGTTGTGAAATTTGTGGATCTACATTTTCACTGAAGTTTAATTTAGTTAGTCATATGTGTACACACAATGGAGAGAAACCTTATTCTTGTGAAGTTTGTGGATATGCATTTTCACTCAAGTCATCTATGGTGAAACATATGCGTACACACACTGGAGAGAAACCATATTCTTGTGAAGTTTGTAAAGTTTCATTTTTACATAAGCCGAACTTAGTAAGACATATACGTACACACACTGGAGAAAAACCATATTCTTGTGAAGTTTGTGGATCCGCATTTTCACAGAAGTCAGCTTTAATGAGACATATGTTTACACACACTGGAGAGAAACCTTATTGTTGTGAAATTTGTGGATCTACATTTTCAGTGAAGTTTAATTTAGTGAGCCATATGTGTACACATAGTGGAGAGAAACCTTATTCTTGTGAAGTTTGTGGATACGCATTTTCACTCAAGTCATCTCTGGTCAAACATATGCGTACACACACTGGAGAGAAACCATATTATTGTGATATTTGTGGAAATGCATTTTCACAGAAGCCACACTTAGTAAAACATATGTGCACACACACGGGAGAGAAACCATACACTTGTGAAGTTTGTGGATCTGTCTTTTCACAAAAATCAGATTTGGTCAATCACATGCATACACACAATGGAGAGAAACCGTACTCTTGTGAAGAGTGGATCTGCATTTAAACTCAATAAAATATGTTCAAACATATGCGTATACACACTGCAGTGTAATTTTATACTTGTAAATTTTGCGAATGTGCATTTCCATGGGAGAGAAACCATATTCTTGTAAATTTTGTGGATCAACATTTTTATGGAAGCCAGATGTTGTCAATCATATGCATACACACTGGAGACACACATAATTTTGTTTCTCCATTTTCATGGTAATGATGTTTGGTGAGCCATCTCTCTCTCTTTCTTTCTTCTCTCTCTCTCTCTCTCTCTCTCTCTCTCTATATATATATATATATATATATATATATACACACACTGGGAAAAAATCATATTCTTTTGAATTTTCTGAATCTGCATTTTTGGGTGAGTCAAATTTTGTCAATCATATGCATATATACACACTGAAAAAAAAATATTTTTGTGATTTTTGGCTGTATGTATTTTCAGACTAATCATTTGTGCATCATGTGAATACACAATAGACAGAAACCCTATCTCAGTGCACATTTAATTTTTCTATCAGTAGAAAATTCTTTTTTCAATGCATCATTCAACAAGCTATAGAAATGAAAAAAATTTTTTTTCAAATATTGCAAAATGCAATAGACGTGCTGCAATTCCGATAGGTGTATATCTTACATTACAGTTGCATAAAGGCCCTAATGCAGTAACTTCCCTATCTGTGCTTCCAAGGGACATAACTAGGTTTTCCCATGAAAAGTGATACATTGCACAAAACCAACAAATAACGATTATAACATAGTTAAAGGAACTTGTTGGTTGATACTAAGTGAATGCCATCGATTCAGTTTCAAATGTAACTTATATATTCTTTCTTAACCAAATCTGAATCATTTGTCAGATGGACAGGATATTGATGGTAATTAAGATATAAATACTGCTCTTTTTTTTAAGTAGTTCCGATTTTTCTTCTTAACATTTTAAACACTGCAAAAATCAGTTGAAGTTATTTGTACACATTCTGGAGATAAAACATATTCTTGCAAAGTGTGTGAATCTGCTTTCTTAGTCAAGACAGAGTGTCAAATTTAATTTTTTCAGAACTGAAGTGAATGTATTTATTTTAAAAATGTTTTTTAAAATATACAAAAATTTTTTTTTACGTCTGATTTTCCCCTTAATTTTATGAAAACTTTAAAACTAGAAAGTTAATTAAATTAAAGTTTAAAAAAAAAAAAAATTTTTAAAAATACTCACAAAATATTTGGTTTTTACTCTTAATAATGACAAACATCTCGACAATACAAAAATTTTTTAATCAAGTTTGGGGCTTTTTTTTTTCATCAGGGTATGCATATTTTTAGCGAAGTAGCGGACATCCCTATATCATTTTTTTTTTTTTTAATTTCATTCGCTGTGGACATAATAGAGACATAGCCATTTTCGCGATAGTCTTGAAGAAATCTGCAAATTGCATTGATCTCTGCGATCATAATATCGATAGTATCATCAGAATACTGCAGAAATTGACTCACTTTGTCCACCTTAAACAGAACATCGTAGCAAATGATGTGGGTTTACGTGTTGTTAAATTAGGGACACGTGTGTAGCTCTTGATAGAATATTAAAAGGTCCTACAAAAATATGGTGGACTGAAGTTGAGTCAACCGAAGATCTTAAAAAAATTACAAGAAGTATATATATATATATATATATATATATATATATATATATATATATATATATATATAAAAGTATAATTGTATTAAACAACAATTTTTAAATGGAAAGACATTAACATTTGTGTTTGTGTGTCAATAAAGAGAATGTCATACGTACGTTTTCAAATTTGATGTGTGTTGGAAAAAAAAAGGTTTGAATTTCAGAAGGTTTAAAATTGTTGTTCAATAATCTGCTATCCACAACAAATTAATAACAGAGAATTTATTCCAAAAACATATGTTTCCAAAATATAACGTTTGAATTTATTAGTAATTTGATATACAGGCAGACAATACTGAAATGAAATAATTAGACAGTTTGGTCTCTTTTTTTTTTCACCTAAGTTCATAAAGTGAAATATTTTAAACTGTAGTTTAGAAGAATAAAGTTTCTTTTTTATGTTTGGAATTTTTTTTTTTGGTAAAAAGTTCAGAAGAGATTTCAAGTTTTTTGAATGTTAGTAATGGTCTTTAACGTCTGACTGCAAAGGTTAAGACAAAGCCATCTTGGTACTTGGTAGCAAGAAAGTCTTGAAGAAATCTGCAAACTCGAGGAGTTTGATGTTCTGTTTTTATAAGGTAGTGTATCACGGGGGAGGCTCAAGCATATTGAGCGGGAAAACAGATTTGTATGCAGGCGGTTTGATTGTCGGAACTCTTAAACAAGAACTAGATTCAGGTGAATAACCAATGAATGCTTGTTATATATTTTGTAAGATTGTGATGGTGAAAATTATAAAATAGTGCATTTCCTAGCAGGTGTTGTTTGGCTTGTTGTGGAAGAATATGTGTATATAATGTTCATGGCATCTCGCAAAAAGTGGGTGGACGTAATCGTCTGAGAGCTTACATTGTAGATGTGTTCGCTGAAAATGAAGAAATGAAAAAAACAGGCAAGAAATCGCCTATATTATAGTGTAGGGATATAGCGTCTCCTAGTGAACAATTTGGACAATTGAAGAGGAGTTAACTCCGACAAACTCTTCTCCAAGAAATAAAAAAAAATGAATCTGCAAGAGATTGAACAATTTTGGCGGTGTCAGCCACGTGAAAATAAAAGGCCATAAAATTTGCAATAATTTTCACATAAACCGTTTGCAAATTTTCCCTGATATTTCACAATTGTATGCTTTTCTGCCAATTGTCACGTGACTTTTGGAACACCCTGTATATTGGTGACAATGTAACGTCAGTTTAAAATAAGTTTTTAAAATGGTGGATGGCAATAAAACATTACCGAAAAAATTGCAGAGGGTGTTTCTGGGAATAAGACAAAACCGATTGTTGAAAACAAAACAACTTAAATGAAAAAAGAAACTGCTATAATGAAACCAAACGGTTAGTAAAGAATTGTCATGAAAACAATTTTATGTGTACAACTTGTATATTAGGCTCAAATTAATGTTGTGAAAAAATAAAAATAACCGGCAAAAAGTAAGCCTATACAGTTTCTAGATTTAGAGCATTAAAAGTTTTTTTTTTTACAATTTTAAGCGTGCTTTTTGTTGGTAAAAAAAAAAAAAAAAAAAAACTCGGCATGCATTGTGGGTGACATTAAAAGACGATTGGTTTTTAACTTCTGACATTAATGAAACTTGAATATACGTTATTTTTAAAGATTAAATTTTTTTTTTTAATGCCCAAACGACCGCGCGCTAAATATCTGAAAAAAAATTTTCCTAAATCGACATAATTCTGTGTATTTGAACTCAGGAAAACAATTAAATTTTGCAGTTGTCGACAAGAAAAAAATCAGGACTTCTTGTTGGTCATTCGTCCTCCCTTACTGCCATAAATGGTCATTGATTTACTGCGAAGTACTTCCGTCAGCGTAAGCATAGATTTTAGCCTATTAAATTCTTTTACAGCTATATCTCTTTTTGAAATCAGTACGCATTATCGTAAAGCAATTATTTTATTTTATTTTTTTTGATAAGTGTAGTTTTATTTATAACAGAAAACTTTAAACAAAAACAAATTAAATAACATAATAAAGACTTTTTTTTTGTGTAGAATAGCAATGACAAATTGAAAGAACAAATTGAATAATACAATAATAAAATTTTTTATATTTTAAAATTGAAAATAAAACAAAAATTAAAGCGCAAACTTGGTAAAGTAGAAACGAAATAAGGGTTGGTTGTATTATTTAATATATATTTTTTTAATTTGTCCCCTTTTCTACACAGAAAGAACCCTAACTCAACACCTAACTCTAAACTTAACCCGGTTTCTTGTATTATTTAAATTGTTTTTAAATTTGCCCCCTTTTCTACATAGAAAGCAAAAAACCCTAGTTTTGTTTTTTTTTTATTATTTTCTTTTTTTCAATTTGTCTGCTTTTAGTTTTAACTTTTTTTTTTTTTTTTTAAAAAAAAGCTTTTAATTCGTCGTTGCTATTCTACACGGAAAAAGGTTTGTATTATTTAATTTGTTTTTGTTATAAATAAAACTACACTTACCAAATAAAAAAAAGAAAAGAAATTCATTTCTTTACGACGGTAGTGCGTAGTGATTTTCTGCACTGAAAGCCTGTAAAAGAAGTAAAAGTAGGTCAAAATTTATGCTTACGCTAATGAAAATACCCGGAAGTACTCCGCGGTTAATTATTAAAAACAATGCCCATAATGGGGGACGAATTACCCAGAATTAGTACGATTTTTCTTGTCGATAAATCCAACGGTTTTTGGACCAAAACGATAAGTTTTTCATAATTTAATTGTTAATTCGAGTTCAGCATGTACATTTACACGGAATTATGACGATTTGGGAAAATTTTAAGTGATATTTAGCGCGCGGGCGTTAAAAAGCAAATTTAACATTTTCGATCCACTTTAAAAAGCAAAGAGTAAGACAAGAGAAATTTACATTCACCAAAAATTCCTTTAATTAATTCTTAAATTTATTATATTTTCTTTAAAACAAATCTTTTGAACAAATATTGGACTTTTAAAAGGCCTTTAATGTTGCTATTTTCTGTTTTCGTAAAATTTTCTTTCGAGTCAGAAAAAAATAGACTGACATTGCAATAAATATTCGGGTTTTACATAGACTGTTTTTGTGGAAGGAACAAATTTTTCTTTTACACCGGTTTGTGTCATTCTCTATTTCTGTTCTTAAACTACGTGCTTTCTATTTTGAAATAATTCTTTAATTGCAAGTTCTTTAAAAAATATGAAGTTTTATTGATTACAGAATATTGTCGATCTTGAGAAAGAAATATCAAGTCCAACAACAACAGCAGCAAATTAATCCTGTTTGTTTTTTTTCTATGAAGAAAAGAAATATTTTTTTTTTTTTTACATATTCGCCCTGAAAGGTAAGTTAGAAAAAAGTGGAGGTACCCATAAGTTTTAATTTGATAACACTATCACTTCGCTTTCCTAATTAATACAGGGTTTTATTGTTATTCCTGATGAAAAGGAATTGCTGATACAAAAAAAATCTTTCCAACTTAAAGGAACAAAACAAAATATTGTAATAATTTCTAAATATTATTAAAAAATATTTAAAAAGTTTCTTCTAGGTACCACCACTATTTCGGCATAAATTTTCGATACTTAAAGTTTAAAATGAATTGTTAAAGATGAAATAACGTACTTGAAGATTTAATTTTAGCTTTAATAGAAAGCTAAATAATTAAATTTATTATTTCCAGTAAGCAAAATATTCTGGTGTATTTTAGATAGAAATTATATAGATTGGAATGTCAAATTTAATTTAATTTCGATTTCTTAAAAGCTGTCATTTTCTTAAATTTATAAACAAAACAAATTTGTTTTGTCGATTTTAAAATTCTTCCAGTATATATATATATATATATATATATATATATTTCTGACACATTATTTGAGTAAAATTTTTAAAAAATTAAGTTGAATTAATCTGATTTGAACGAAATATTACTTAGCATAAAAAAAGTAATATACAAGCATTTGTTAATGATTGGTACTGTTTACTGAGCCAATAATTGATGTTTGATTGAATGACAAAGTAATGACAGCTAGTTATGGATGAAACAATTTGACATAAATTTCCGAGAAATAATTTCAAATATGAATGAAATAAAATTTAAAAAAATTTTAAAATAATTTAAATTCATTAAGCATAGTTTTAAAATTAAATTAAACGTTTTTATCAAAATAACTGTCATTAAAAGGAATAAACTGAAAAAATTAAAAAGAAATTATGAACAGAAAAAAAAAATGTGTCAATAGTATCGAGCAAAAACCTGTGATACTTTTATTAACATACCCAGACATTAGCAAGCCAATAGTGCTCTACACCAGTGCTAGTAATCAACGTATACCCAGCCATGCCCGGACAGGAATGATCCATTTTTCGGGGTAGTGGAGGAGGTAGCTTCCTGCCCCATAGACTCTCTGCAATGCAGAGAGTGGCCAGTGATGGAAAGGAGGCATACGCCATTACTACCTAATGGGGCGGGGTTTACTATCCTCAAGGACACATGGCACAGTGGATAGAGAGTGTGAGTTCAATACACGGTTAAGGCAGTGGAGAACTTGTAGAGGGGAATTAACAGGAGATAAATGATAACTGACATCCATTAAACATGGCACATGGAAGTAGAACAGTCTACCCCAGTGAACAAAATAAAGGATTCAGTTCGACATACCAACCACCTGAAGAAGACAAGAGCGTACAACGGCCGAAACATTGTAATAAATATTGTGACAAAGATGAAGACAATAGTCCGAATAATGTAATGTAAGTCATTATTTAATTAGAAAAGTTTTAATGGCTTTTATGAATAATATATGTTAAGGACAATATATAACACGGCCAGCCCGACTTGATTCGGGGTCTTTCTCACGCTAGTCAGTACTGGCGCTGGTCACCTAATGGTTATGTGTTGACTTCTTCATTTCTTCATCTGCCCTGCCCCACATTGTGCTTATTTGATCACAGTGTAGTGAAGTTCGAATTTTCATCTGCTCTTTAGCGCTGAATTGATTTGACGGAAACGTGCTATGAAAGTGCTAGTAATCAATGTATACCCAGCCATGCCCGGACAGGAGTGACCCATTTTTCGGGGTAGCGGAGGAGGTAGCTTCCTGCCCCATAGACTCTCTGCAATGCAGAAAGTGGCCAACGTGCTATGAAAACCAAAGGACAAGGATGCTTCCACTGGTGAAAATACAAATCATAATAAATAGCAAAGAAGGTCACTTGGTTAATTTCAACAGGTTTTATATAATTGTCGATACACGAAATTAACCCTTCCCGTGGAATCTAGTGACAATGAATCTTCTGTTTCTAAATTTGGAATGGGCTAGCCATTACAACGAGGATCTATGACGGTCAGGAATGCCAGCCATTAATTCTACACTTCAGCAATACTCTTCTCTGCTCAACATCAGCAATAATCTTCGATAATAGGTCACATGGTTTCTTCTGGCGTCTCCAGCCCATCAGCCTCAACTGCGATTGCTCTAATCTTCTGCTCTAACTCTTCTCTGCTTCAAGAAGTGTACAGTTTATATGTATTTCATTCCATTCCATTTTCTTTTTTTTCAATTTTAATGAAAAAAATATGATAAAGTTGTTAAAGAATTGAAATTTAATTTTTAAACTGTACCTTTTTGGGGATGCTGTTTATTCAATTGATCTATTCTTACAGATCATAAATTTGAAAGCTTCTTACAATCTGCGATACACAGGTATTTTAAAAATATTCTAGTTCACTTAAAATTCGAAAATATTGTCAATTCTGTCCTTCCGTCCGATAACTTCCCCTCACGTAAGCTGTCGATACATCGTCGTAAACGTCAATTCCCACCTCCAAAACAAGTCACCACGGTTAGACATGTTTCTCTTATTTTCAACTAAATATTTCTGCTGAAAAATTAAGTAATTTTTGTTTTCAGTTCCATTAAATAAACTTTAAATGTTTTAACTTTCCTCAAATAACCTTTGAAAAAGATATAACTGATCTTTACAAGATTTTTAAACGGAGAATTTCACTTTTGTTTACAAATTTCTCAAAAATAACGGATATCATCGATTTTTTGGCAATTTTGCTGCCTCAAAAAATAGGACATTTTAATTAAAATTTGGGACGTGCTAGGAAGGATTAAAAAATGTAAAAAAATAATAAAAATACTTCGGTTCTTTCTCTTAATAATAACATAAACATTTTTAGACGATAAAAATTGTTTTTATCAAGTTTGAGACTTTCTTTCATCAGGGTATTCCTTTTTACAAATTAGTGGAGGAGATACCTAAAATATCATTTTCCATAACTCAGGAAAAAGTAAGAATTAATTTTTTACCAAATTCTGTTAATTTTTTCTTAAATTTACTTTTTTTTTTATTGAAACAAATCACTTGAACAAATATTGAACTTTTAACAGATTTTTAATTTCTTGTTTTCACTTTTCGTAAATAATAAAATTTTCTTTTAAATGAGAAAATCAGATTGAGTTTGCAATACAATTTTCAGGCATATGTTGTAGACCCGGACTATTTTTGAACAAGGAACAAATTCTCCTTTTACACCGTACTCTGTAATTCCTTTGTTCTGTTAGCTGTTTGTATACAGAAAATACATGCCTTCAATTTTCAAACCATTAATCTTCTTAAATTGCAATTTCTTTAAAAGTATAAGGTTTTATTGATACAAAGTATTGTCGAACATGAGAAAGAAATTTCAAATTCAGCAACTTAATCCTTTTTTGTATGAAAAGAAAAGGTAAGTCCTTAAAAAAAAGCATTTTTTTAAAATAATTATGTCTTCCTTGAAAGAAATTTGGTTTTATATTTGAAAGATAATAGGCTAAAGCGAATGAGAATTAAAAAGAAAAGTGGACTGTTTAATTTTAGTGAGCATTTCCATTTCTGATAATTAAATTAAAAAGTTTTCATTTACAAGCATTTCTTATTGATCTGTCCTGTTTTTCTTTGTCTTATTGACGTTATCAATGAGCTCCGAGGTCTTGACTTGACACCTAGTATGGATGACCAGAATAGACATAAATTTACAAAATATAAGTGAACACATTTTTTTTTGTTTTTTGCTACCTCATAATTTTTACAAATTAAAATATTTTCAGCAATTATCTAATGTTTTATTGACTTACGTTTGAAGATGCTATCTGAAAAAATAATAAAATTTTCTTCGATTAATTTAAAAATTTAATAACTGACATGAAATACCATGATAGAGGTAACTCAGTAATCTATGAAATGATATGGTAATTTATTTATTATTAATTTATATTTTTAATATTTGTTTTAATTTTAAAGTTGAGATGTAAACATGCAATGAATAACAAATTGCAGCAAACGAATTTATCTGAAAATGGAGAACATCTCTTACATGTTAACTCTTTATAATAATGCCATGTATAGGCTACCATAGAAGTAAAATGGGAAGGGTTAAAGTAAAAAAAAAATTGTTATTTTTAAAATATTGTAGTGAAACAACATATATTAAGCACTAGGAGTAGAGCCCAGCATTGCCCTGGGATGTAACAGTAAGAGATAGATCAAGTATCGACCATCATAAAGACTGAAAAATAAAATTGACAAAGATTATTGCTTATGGTTTTAAACACACATGTTTTAATTATTTTTTTTGGTTTTTAACAAATTGGTCAAACCCAAACTCAAACAAAAACATTTTTTTTAAAATTATGAGTTTACCGATTGAATAGAATTTTATTATAAACAATTGTCTTGTAAATGGAATTTTTAAAGCATTCTGAATGTAAATAAAAAAAAAGTTTGTGCAAGACAATAAGAAACACTACCTGCCAAAAAAAAAATAGTGAAGTTTTTTGTTGAAATCGGTTGAAAAAATGTAGGAAATCCAATCTCATATATAAATGAACACACACACACATACACACACAACCTGGGTTTTATAATAAGTATAACATGATATGAGTTGTCCCCTTTCATTCCTTGACGTCTCTTAATCGTGTTTTCAAATTGATTTCGTGCAAAAACAATTGTGTTTTTCCAATTTTTGGTGCTGTCAGAACCAATTTGGGGTATTTTTACGTAGTCCTGTGAAGTTTTGTTGAAATCGGTTGAAAAATGTAGGAAATCTGATCCAATATATAAACGTACAGACACACACACACACACACACACACAAAATCTGGGTTTCATAATAATAATGATTTCAGGTTTGGATTCATAAATTTTGTTTCCACTTAATTACATTATCACATGAAATAAAGAAAATAATCCATAATTTTAAATGATTTTTAAATCATTATAATTAAAATTATTCATCAAAAAAAGATTTTTAACACAATACTGTCCTTAATATAACTTATTTACAAAAACAATTAAAAGGATTACTTATTAAATAATGTTATAGTTTGATTACATTTTTTTAGTTTACCATTCAAAGTGTTTTCAGTTGAAATAGTAAAAGTTTGAAAAAAAAAAGTTACATGATTTACATTCTCCAAGGTGTGCTACTTTTAGCTAATAAAAACAATTCTGGAAAGAAAATTTTGAAAAATTTCATGAAATTAAGTGGGGGGTAACATATATAAAAAAAATATTTTTACCAAGATTTTTAAAACACAAAATTTCTAAAATTTCCTTCATTTTTGAATAAGTCCTGAAAGTTTCATTAAAATCTGACAATTATTTGATTTTTGCAAGAATTTCCAAATCAATGTATTTTTCACTAGAAAAAAGTGCAATAAACACTCATTGTAAAAATTACATCTCATGCTGCTCAAAAAAAATAAAAAGATTTTTAACCAAAATATCAAAAGTGTTAAAAAGGATTAAAAAAAATTATTTAAATATTTTGGTCTTTCTTAACATTTTGACAATATAACTTTGTTTTTATTAAGTTTGGGGCCTTTTTTGATCATGTTAGTTATACTGTTTTTTCAGCAAGCAAAACTTGAGCAGTCAAATTCTCCAAGAAGGTACAAAATTGTAATATTTGCTAAATTTGATTAAAAAAAAAAATATAAAAAAATGCATTTTTGAAACATCGATTACTCACCTCCATCAAGTTGACAAACAGTGAAACAAATTCATGTAGACATTTTTAAAGAATTGCTTCCATTTATAAGTATGGTGGCCTGTACTAAAAGATATTTAGTTTATTATTAAAGCAGGCACCACCACTGAATAATTAAAGCCACTATTTTAATGTTTTATATTTATTTTTGTTTGTTGATCATCAAATTTCTTTTTTAAATAGAACAATCATTACTTTCAAAAAGTTAAGTCCTGAACACATTTTATCATATGAAATGTTGATTTTAAATTATAAAGAATGGAAAAATTACTCAAATACTATTTTTGTCTCAAGTTATGAATTATTTTTTTAAAATGATTATGACATTTAAATAGGTACCTTCACTTTTTCATTGAAAAAACAACATAGCATAATGAAGAAAAGCCCCAAACTTAATAAAAACTAAGTTTTATTGTCAAAGTGTTTGTTATTATTAAGAGGAAAGATCAAAGTGTGGCAATATTCGAATTACCACTCAAAACACAAAACAAAAAAAAATAAAATAGTCTTACCAATGCTATAGAGAGGGAAAAATTGCAACTCTAAATTTTGTTAGTCCTCGGGGTGTTGTAACTCACAAGATGGCACTTGTGCCTTGTAATTCTTGATAGTGTAATAGAGTAATAGCTTAATTATTAAGACAATTTTATTGTAGAGGGGAAATCCTTACAGTAGGATGTTACAAAACCAATAGAGGGGCTGAAAGTAGTGAGCAAGCAATAAGCCAAAAAAAGTAGAATATTTACAAATATAATATAGACCCGAACATTAGTCACATGCTAAAGAATGGTAGTGATTGATCTATGTAACATATAAAGAGTTAGAAGAATCACTACTTGAATTCTCTGATTATAAAAAGAACAAGATCAGGAAGAACTACAACCATCCCACAATGCAACAAATAACCCGACCTTATAAGTTTGTCATCCTAGGATATTTAAACACTAATGTATTAAATTTTCTATACAATGTGCACAGCCCAATCACCTTCTTCATTGACTGTCTAGATTTGTGAACACCAAATCCAGACAATCTGACCTTATTCAGGGTGCTGGCAATGCCTAGGTGTTTCTTTCTATGGCAATCCCTTATAATAATCACAGTCAAGGGGTGGTTTGCACCCAAGATTATAGGGTTGATAATTTGCTCAGTATAAACATGAGATTTCGCAATCCTACTCTTGGAATGAATTGTTCCTTCCTTGGCAATAAATAAATTCAAATTCCTCACTAAGTCTGAAAGTTGATGATTAGAATGATTTGGTTTTGATTTAATGGAAATTTCATTTCATCTTCAAATGATTCCTTTTGCATCAGCTCTAAAATTTAAGTCCAGGTGAGACTCTTACAATTTACCATCACCTGTTTTTATAAATTAATGAATTGTTAGACAAGTGTATTTATCTGGATCTGCAGAATACTGAACTTTGAACAATATTTTTATTATATAAACTCAAACTATTTAAGTCACTTGAAGAGCAGGAGCTTGACACACCTCTCGTTATTTTATCCAGGAATGGCAGTGATTTTTATTACTGTTTAAAACTTCAACAATGTAACCTAAACAGCCAGTTATCATTCTTTTAAATGACACTGAAATTTGTTAGGAGATCAGCAAATTTTTAATATCTTTGGTTGACAATATATTTTCAAAGAAGTTCTTTGTAGCCAACAAAATGTTCATGGGTTCCTGGATTTGTATGTGATGATTTTAAATGGCATGGCAGACATGCCATTCTTTGTTGGCAGTGTGTGAGAGACTGCCCAAATTGTCTCTGCAGCTTTTCTCTCCAACATTCTTGTTCTCTTGCCTGCTATACTGGATGCAGGTGTGAGCTCATATCCTTCTGCTGTGCACCCAGTGGCTGTGAGTAACCATAAATCAACCCCCTGAACATAATTTGATGGTCATGTGTGAAATTTGAGTCTAGCATTTGTCTGTCATAATACCATACATAGTTTTAAATTCAAAGTTGTCCTTTTCCTAGTCTACAACTCAGCTTGCTTGGTTTGCTTTTCTCTTCCTATGTCCATTCCAACACCCACTCATCCATGTCCACTGATACATGATTTAATAATAATCTTTTGGTAAATCTGCTCTAGTTTTACATGCTATCCATAATAAAATATATCCTATTGCATTGTACAATTGATTTTAAACCACATTCATCATACTGTGTTTCCTTCCTGCATTTTCTATGTGCTAACTTTTTTCTTTTTGTAGCTTGCATCTTCATACCTGAAAACTATGATGAATAGTCATGAAAAAAAGAAGAATTCACACACAAGGGAGAAATGTTTAAAATGTTTTTAAATGACACTGAAATTTGTCAGATTAGCAAATTTTTAATATCCTTGGTTGACAATATATTTTCAAAGAAGTTATTTGTAGCCAACAAAATGTTCAGGGATTCCTGGATTTGTACGTGATGATTTTAGATGGCATCCTTTACTTTCTGCATGATGTTAATTTTAATTGTATCTTTTCTGTTCACAAACTGGTGTAGAAGGTACTTATCCAAGGCCTGGGTAGGATCTTCCCTATGAATCCCAACACTTGCAATCCTACAATAGCGGCAGGTTTCTTAAGTAAAGTTTCTAACTGTAGAATTGTTTCATTGGTTCCAGATAGTCCAAGGACAAAATTTTTGACTTTGTCAAATATGAAAAAATAAACTCCTCCCAGGTGGAAAATAAATGCAGAGGTTGATCCTTAGAAGGATTTGATAGAAATTTTATTTCATCTTCAAATGATTCCTTCTGCATAACCATTAAAAGGTAAGTCCAGGTGAGACTCTGACAATTTACCATCACCCGTTTCTACAAATTAATGAATTTTTAGACAAGAGTAGTTAACTGGATCCATAGACTACTGAACTTCAAACAATATTTTTATTATTTAAACTCTAACTGTTTAAGTCACTTGAAGGCAAGGAGCTTGACACACCCAAAAGCCACACTCATCCTCTTATCCTGGAATGACAGTGATTGGTCTATGTAACATATAGAGTTAGAAGAATCATTACTTGGATTCTCTCTTTACAAAAAGAACAAGATTAACAACCTCAGTACAACAAATGACCTGACCTTGTAAGTTAAAATAAATTCTTATACTTTTTATTATTTTATGAAATTTTTTTATCCTTTTTAGCACATTCGAAATTATCGTTAAAGATCTTTTCTTTGAATTAACAGTCAACACAATATTAAAAATGCAACATTCTTTTAAACAACACTGAAATTTGTCAGGGGATTAGAAAGTTTTCAATATCTTTGGTTGACAATATATTTTCAAAGAAGTCCTTTGTGACCAACAAAATGTTCATGGGTTCCCTGGGTTTGTACATGATCATTTTAAATGGCATCCTTTACTTTCTGCATGATGTTTATTTTAATTGTATCTTTTCTGTTCACAAATTGGTGTAGAGGGTACTCATCCAAGGCCTGGGCAGGATTTTCCCTATGAATCCCAACACTTGCAATTCCACAATAGTTGCAAGTTTCTTAAGTAAAGTTTCTAACTGTAGAATTGTTTCATTGGTTCCAGAAAGTCCAAGGACAAAATTCTTGAATTTGTCAAATATGAAAAAAATAAACTCCTCCCAGGTGGAAAATAATATGCAGTCAGTTCACTCAGAATCTAGGGATTACAGACACTGGAAGTCCTTCTTGTCAGAAAAAAGACATCATCGTATTTATTTGTCTTAATTTGTCACCTGCATCTTAGTGAATTTATGGCCACAATAATTCTCCATGTTACACACTCACTATCATGTAAGGTTGTATCATTGTTTTCACATTGTAAGAGCACCTTCCTTAATTTACTTGAAACTGCATTTAAAGGATGTTGATTGCATTTTAATCTTAATTTAATTCGATTTATATTCTAGTCTTTTTCCAATAAAAAACAGTTAAAGGATTGACAGGAGTCCTGTCTGTCAAGCAGCATTTTATTTCTGATGGAATATTTTTGGAACTGTTAGCAACACTTATGCCAGTAGATAATATACATATTTTAGCCAAGTTGCTGATGCATTCAGAAATAGGCTGTTTATAGTCCTTTGCCCATCCTGGAAGATGTTCTAGCTATATAAGATGTGACGATGTTGAAGTGATTAACAATTTACAATTGACATGAATCTCATCTTGTGTCATTGCATCAAATATGAAAGGGAAACATTCTGCATATAAAACTACATTGTTTTTCAAGTTTTAAATAAAAAAAAAAAAAAAAAACACTCCAACCATTCAGTAAGTTATGGTTGTCAAATTGATGTCATTAGAAACTTTCTGTAATTTGAGCATTTTTAAGATGATGTGACACGCTAACTAGGCGTATATTAAGGTGGATTTGTAAAATATGTATTTTATTTTAATAAATTAAGAATAGAAAATGGTTAAGAATAGAAAAATAGTTTAAAAACGTGTTTCGTTTAACAAACATATCAAGGGAAAAAGAAAAGGAAAAAAAATAAATAAACGCTTTTTCTTTTATAAGTAAATTTGTGGAAGAGAAAAGGGCATCAGATTACTGTTAAATCCTACCAGTCTTCCAATAAAATATTTGACTAAGTGATTTGATGTGATAAAAGATAAACGTTTAGGAAATAGATTTTAGATGACCAGGTCAAAAACTGTCTTTACTGTATCTTAACAACACATTAAGGAAATAAAGAAAAGATAACAGAATTTTCCCTTTCTCCAGGCAATAAAATAAAAAAAAAAAAAAAAAAACCCTGGCTACTGAGAAAGTGCCAGGGCTATAAAAACATCCAATGACCTTCACACGAAGATTTGTTAAGATAAAAAGATAAAAAAAATCCTGGAATATACATCGTTGGAGGCTGAGTGCAGATGGGATGTCCGTGGGATGTTTACACATCAAAGGAAGCAAAATTTAAGTACCTTGAAATTTTGAACTTACAGTCGCCAATGCTTATCTTTTGTTTTCACCCGGTGGTCTAGTTGACTTCCGATTATTTCAATATAAATACAAGTGATTTTTCCGAGCCGAGCAGTTCAGCCAGGCGTGTGCTTGAAGTAGCTATGTGTATCAGACACACTGAAGAAGTGAAACTCTGTTTGTCTGAGTTGGTCGGTTCGGCATTTGATCTCCATTAGTTAGCGTTAGAGCTGAGTGTCACATCGCCTGTCCCAACTGCAAAACTAAGTCTGAACGAAATAAAGCGTCGATTAAACTCATCTAAGTTGTGGAAGTTCGTTCCTTCAATAGTTTATCTTGTGCCCCCAGCTTGAGATTTCGACTTTTTCAACCAACCCCTGGCAACATTACAGTGTGGAGAACGGCCGCTGGAGAAATTGCATGGACCTTATCAGGGGTGTTACAGATGTGTCCCAACAGTTTAACAACATTTGATGCAGGAACTCCACTCAAAATAAAGTCATAATGAAGATTCTTTATAGTGAATACTTCATGAGGCTTTTTTTTCCAATTTCCCTTTGTTTTCTCATTTCGTGTTTTAGCAATTGTATTTTTTTTACCAGTTTCTTTTATAATTGTTTCATTTTAAGTGTTTAAAAGTGGTTTGTCGGTTGCATTTTGTGTGTTTCCTGGTTGGGGTGTAGTCAGTGGAAATTTTTGATAGTATCATGGGTCACCTTTTTACATGTATTTAAAAGGGCTTCAAAATGGTTTTCAACATATCTACTTCTATATATTCTATAAAGTTTCACAGGCGTAAACAATTTCAATGAAGGAAACCATTTTTAGTATTTTCTAAGGAAGCCCAATCTGTTATCTTCTGCACTTATTTGCAGAGAACTGTTTCAAAATATGGCCACACAGAATTGGCTGGACACTTTCAATTATACTGTACTGGTCAAAACAATTCTTTTCTTAAAGACAATAGTGCCCTAAATATATTGAGAAACACAAAAGCTTTTCTAATGAAATCATGTCTTAATTTTATTGCATTTTTTTTTAGGACTTAGAGCACATTTTCAGTATGTGGGGGTCTTGTTTTACAAAGAAAAAATAGACAAAAACTAAGACATTATTTGTTAAGAAAAGCCTTTAATTGGTTTTATGAATAAACTATACTATGGACACTATTGTCTTAAGAGAATTTTTTTTCAATGAACAATGAATTTTTACAAGAATTGTTTTCATTTTAAAAATATAAATTACAAAAATTTTATTAAAACTTGGTTGTGGTTAGGTTATATTGTTATTAAGTAAAAACTATATTTAATAATTATAAATGGAAAAGCTCATTACAAGTAAAAAATTAAAAGATTCCTTGTCTAGAACTGATGTTCCTTATTTTAATGCTTTTAACTAATATATTGAACTTACATTGTTCTAAATTCTCATCAGTAACATTCCTGATGTCATCAGTTCTCAATTTTGTACCAATGCTGATGACAAAACTATTTACTCTTGTCTTAATAGAAAATTTGTCCTTCTCTTGGCATAAGTGTTCAGTGCATAATGAATGCTAATTAAATGATAACACGAGATTTGACACACCTCTCGTTATTTTATCCAGGAATGGCAGTGATTTTTAATGCTGTTTAAAACTTCAAAAATGCATCCTAAACAGCCAGTTATCATTCTTTTAAATTACGCTGAAATTTGTCAGGAGATCAGCAAATTTTTAATATCTTTGGTTGACAATATATTTTCAAAGAAGTTCTTTGTAGCCAACAAAATGTTCATGGGTTCCTGGATTTGTATGTGATGATTTTAAATGGCATGGCAGACATGCCATTCTTTGTTGGCAGTGTGTGAGAGACTGCCCAAATTGTCTCTGCAGCTTTTCTCTCCAACATTCTTGTTCTCTTGCCTGCTATACTGGATGCAGGTTTGAGGTCATATCCTTCTGCTCTGCACCCAGTGGCTGTGAGTAACCATAAATCAACCCCTGAACATAATTTGATGGTCATGTGTAAAATTTGAGTCTAGCATTTGTCTGTCATAATACCATACATAGTTTTAAATTCAAAGTTGTCCTTTTCTAGTCTACAACTCAGCTTGCTTGGTTTTTTTTCTGTTCCTATGTCCAACAATAAACACCCACTCATCCATGTCCACTGATACATGATTTAATGATAATCTTTTTTGTAAATATCTAGTTTCTATAAAATATATCATATTACATTTTACAACTGATTTTGTTTCTCTGTTCCTATGTCCATTCCAACACCCACTCATCCATGTCCACTGATACATGATTTAATAATAATCTTTTGGTAAAAGCCATCTCTGGTTTTTATTCTAGTTTCTATAAATTTTGTTTAAATTCTGTTTCATTCCATTATACATGTCCACTGTTACATATTTTTAATCTTTTTTTTCTGAAAATATAAAATATATGTCCATTATGATCACTGTCTGTACCCATTTGAAATCACATGTCCACTGATACATGATTTAATGATAATCTTTTGGTAAATCTGCTCTAGTTTCTATAAAATATATCAAATATTACATTTTACAATTGACTTTGTTTCTCTGTTCCATGTAAATGTCCATTCCAAAACCCACTCATCCATGTCCACTGATACATGTTACAATTTAATAAAAAAATTTTTGGTAAATCCCATTCTGTTTTTCTATAAAATATATCCTCTTTGCGCAGATTTTTTTATTTACAACTAAATTTTGTTTTTCTGTTCAGAACAACCGAATGTCCATTCCAACACCCACTCATCCATGTCCACTGATACATGATTTAATAATAATCTTTTGGTAAATCTGCTCTAGTTTCTATAAAATATATCCTGTTGCATTGTACAACTGATTTTGTTTTTCTGTTCCTATGTTCATTCCAACACCCACTCATCCATGTCCACTGATACATGATTTAATAATAATCTTTTGGTAAATCTGCTCTAGTTTTACATGCTATCCATACTAAAATATATCCTATTGTATTGTACAATTGATTTTAAACCACATTCATCAGACTGTGTTTCCTTCCTGCATTTTCTATGAGTTAACTTTTTTCTTTTTGTAGCTTGCATCTCCATACCTGAAAACTATGATGAATAGTCATGAAAAAAAGAAGAATTCACTCACAAGGGAGAAACGTTTCCCCTGTGAAATCTGTGGATTGAAGTTTTCCCTAAATTCAAATCTGAAACGACACATGTTAACACACACAGGAGAGAAACGTTTCAATTGTGAAATCTGTGGTTGTAAGTTTTCCCAAAATTCAAGTCTCAAACGACACATGTTAACACACACAGGAGAGAAACGATTCCATTGCAAAATCTGTGACTATAAATCTTTCCAAAATGAAGATCTTAAAAAACTTTTATTAACATTTTTTTGAGAGAAACGAATTCCACTGTGAAATCTGTAGTTATAAATCTTGAAATGAGGATCTAAAAACTTCTTAACACACACAGGAGAGAGAAATTACACTAAAAACCTGTGGTTATAAATCTTCGAAAAAGATTATAAAAAGACAAAACACACACAGGAGAGAAACGATTCCACTGTGAAATCTGTGGATATAAGTTTTCCCAAAATTCGTCTCTCAAGACTCACATGCATACACACACTGGGGAGAAACCTTTCTGCAAAAAAAAAATGTGGTTGTAAGTTTTCCCAAAATTCATCTCTCAAGACTCACATGCATACACACACTGGGGAGAAACCATTCCACTGTGAAATTGTGGAAATTTTCTAAAATTCATCTCTCAAGACTCACATGCATACAACATTTTCCCTGTGAATTCACATTCAAATTTTCTGAAAAATTCACATCTCAATTTTTTTTAACACACACAGGAGTTTTGTTTCCACTGTGAAGTCTGTGGTTCAAGTTTTTGAAATTCAAATCTTAAACAACACATGTTAACACACACTAGAGAAAAACGTTTCCACTGTGAAATCTGTGGATATAAATCTTCCCGAAATGAGGATCTTAAAAAGCACATGTTAACACACAGGAGAGAAATGATTCCACTGTGAAATCTGTAGGTGTAAGTTTTCCCTAAATTCATCTCTCAAGACACACATGTTAACACACACTGGGTAGAAATGTTTCCACTATGAAATCTGAAGGTATGTTATCCCCAATTTCACATCTAAAGTAACACATGTTAAAACACACAGTAGTTCAAGTCTCATATATGTATACAAATACAGGTGAGAAGCTTTTCCGTTGTGAAATCTGTGGATTTAAGTGTTCCTGAAATTCAAACCTTATCACACAGCCTGAAGCCATGATGAATATTTATGAAACAAAGAAGCATTCTTACATTGTAAAATTCTTGGAATAGCTGTTCACTCAAAGTTCACACAAGAGAGAACATACATCCAAGAAAACTGTGCAGTTAAATTATGAATTCAAATATAAAAAAACATGTGATCTTATACACTGGAGGGAAATGTTTCCACTGTGAAATCTGTGAATATAAATCTTCACAAAATGCATATCTCAAAATGAACCTATTAACAGACACTAGAGAGAAACCATTTCACTGCAAAATCTGTGAATTATGATTTTCCTTAAAATCAGCATGTCAAAATCACATGTTAACACACACTAGAGAGAAATCATTCCACTCTGAAATCTGTGGATTTAAGTGTTGCCAAACTTCGTCTCTCAATACACACCTGTTAGCACACACTGAAAAGAAACTTTTCCACTTTGAAATGTGTGGATTTAAATTTTCCCAAAATACAAACCTCAAAAGCCTGAAGAAATATCATTCCAATGCTGAGTAAGTTTTTCCTTAAAATCACCACTCCAAAGACACATATTAACACATACTGAAGAGAAATTTTTCCACTGTGAAATTTGTGAATTTAATGTTACCATTGTTCAAGTCTCAAACAACGCAAGTTAACACACACACTGGAGATAAACATTTCCAGTGTCAAATCTGTGGTTTTAACTTTTCCGAAAGTTCAAGTCTCACACAATACATTTCTAGATGCACTGGAGAGAAACCTTTCCACTGTGGTGCCTTTGGGTTTTTTTTTTCTAAAATAATACATGTTAGCACACATTCAAGAGAAATGTGTGGATATAAGTTTTCCCAAAATGCATTTCTCAGACAACACATGTTAACACACAGGTGAGAAACCAATCCATTGTGAAATCTGTGGATGCAAGCAGATAAAAATATTCCTGACAAGGAGTTGGTTGCTTGATATATATCATGACGAGAAAACAATCTACAATTCCATTATCAATATGTGATGTGGAATATATGACATTAGCAGCCACAATTCAAGAAGCAAAAGTTGCTTATCCAATTATTAAATACCATGATTAATTGAAAAGAAAATGAACTTTTGAAACAGTCAATATGTAAAATCCTTATCACCAACATTCAAAACATGCAGATATAAATAGTGAAGTGTGAAATATCACAATATCAGGTCATCCCATAAGTTCTGTCCGAATTTTAACTTTTTTGTTAAAATGAACGAAATTTAAAGAGTATTTTATAATGTCTAATGGAGCTGAACATTATTTTTATGTTTAGATGCATTTAAACTGATCAAATTTTATTTCAGAGAACAATAAAATTAAATTTTGTTTGATTAAAACCCTGCTAACATGGAAGTACCCAAGAATCATTTGAGGCACATAATACTTTATGAGTTCAAGAAAGGAAACTCAGCAGCCGAAGCGGCTAGAAACATTCACTCAGTATATGGAGAGGAATGTGTGAATGAAAGAACTTGCAGAAGATGGTTTGCCAAATTCAGAGGTGGAGATTTCACCCTTGAAGATGAAGATGAACCGGACATCCAGTTGAGTTTGATGAAAAGCTTCTTGAAGCAGCCCTTGAAGAAAATCCTGCTTTATCAGTTGAGGAATTGGCAGTGGTTCTCAGTTCAAACCATACAACTGTTCATCGTCATCTTCAACAACTTGGAAAAGTTCCTAAACTTGGAAAATGGGTGCCTCATGAATTGTCTGAAAACAACCTCAAATCCCGAGTTGACATCTGCTCTTCTCTCCATTCTCGCCAACTTGTTTCACCTTTTTTTGGATAGACTTGTGACTGGCGACGAAAAATGGATCTTTTATCGAAATGTTAAGCGTCGTAGACAGTGGCTTGGTAAAGGGAAGGACCCCAGCCACAGCCGAGAGAAGGGAACTTCATGGACAAAAGGTTCTTCTTTCAATCTGGTGGGATCGCCAAGGAATAATCCACTTTGAATTCTTACCACCTAATGCAACAATTAATGCTCAAATATACTGTCAGCAATTAGAGTGTTTGAACCAAGCTTTGAGGAAAAAAAAGACCTGCTCTTGTGAATCGAAAAGAGGTGATGTTTCATCAGGACAATGCACGATCCCACACAGCAAGAAACATGTCACAAAAGATCGAAGAACTTGGTTGGGAGAAAATTCCTCAACCACCTTATTCTCCCGATCTTGCTCCTTCAGACTACCATTTGTTTCATAGCTTACAGAATCATTTGGAAGAAACAGCTTTGTAGGAAGAAGTTAAAACTGACATTTGTGAGTTCTTCGAATCAAAGCCAAAAGAATTTTACAGTAATGGAATTAGTAAGCTTGTTAATAGATGGAAGGAAGTCATAGATAATCAGGGAAAATACATTGTTGATTGAATCTGTAATTAAATGTAACATTTGGTCACTTGTTTTTCTTTATTCAAAATTCGGACAGAACTTATGGGATGACCTGACCATATAATTATATTTATATATTACTTACATACAATTTATTATATAAATATATTATTTGTTTTAAATTATTCTTGTATCATTTATTCTTCCTCTTTTTAATATTGTCTATTAAATAAATATTGAGAAAAAACAAGACCTGAAAAGGGGTTTGAAATTTCATTAACAATTGTTTAGTATGAAAGTCTAAATCAAGTAAATTTGATCTCTGGAATTATACGATCATTATATTCAACAATTCATAGAAACAATTCAAATATTTTAATTAATTTTAAATCATGTCATAAAAAAAATTAAAAAAAAATTTAAATTTTGAAATTTTACATTAAGAGAATCTTTTTTTGTTTTATATTATAAGCCCAAATTTACATTTGCAAAGAAAAATTAAACTTTAAAATTAATATTGAAAATTATTAAATTTTTATAGATTAAGAATTTTTTTTCTATAAAAATTTTAAATGTTTAAAATTGATTGACAGAAACATTCTTTTAATAAAAAAAAAATTGAAAAAAAAAAAAAAAATATAAAATCAACACATTTTATGAAAATATTTTTTCATTATTCAATTTAACAGGACAAAATTTTTTTTTTAAATAGAATGTTCTACAATTCGAATAATTCATCCTCAAATTTTTTTTCAGAAAATTATATTTTAAAAAATTTTAAAAGTTTTTTTTTTTAAATAAAAGAATAATTGAAATTGACTGAATTTTTCTTTTTAGGAATGAAAAATTTTGAGCCTGTTTTTAGGATCACAAAAATAATTGTAATCAATTTAAATGTCATTTGAAAAAAAAGAAAAATTTAAAAATTGAAAATATTATGTTTAATCAAAATAAATTTAATTTCAAAATTAATATATAAAAACAAAATATTTTAAATAAATTTTTTTAATTTTTTAAATTAAAATTTTTTTTTTTTGTTTGTTTGTTTGTTTTTTTTTTCCTGGTACCAAAACAAAATATTCAGTGATTTTTCTTTATATGCCTAAAAAAATCATGACACCTACTAAATTAAAATGAACACACTAGAAATTGAAACAACTCAAGATTATACAGATTCAAAAACAATATTTTGCCATAAAGCCTTAACATAAACTATTCATTAATTAATTAGAATTTTACTGAAACAAAAATTTAACAAAAAAATAAAAAGTTTACTAAAAACAAAAAAACAATAAATTATTTTGAATTTTAAAATTCCTAATTAAACAAAAAATAAAAATCAGGACTAGTCAAAATAATTCTTCATCAGTAAGATCTTAGAATATATAATTTGAATACTGAATATATTGAAAAATCATGGAGAAAGACAAACTGATCACATTTATTGAAAAATATTTTTTTAATTATTAAATTTAATTTAAAATTTAATACATATTTAAAATAAATATTTTTCATTGTTTTAAAATATTTTAAAGAAAGTAATGTGTTTTGATGATAATAAATAGCAAAATATATGCATTAATCACTAAAAAATGAATTTCTTGAAATTTCATAAGTAAAAAAAAAAAAATTAAAAGTAAATTTTTTATCAAAATTTTTTAAATGAAATTATATTTTAAAAAAATTTAATTCATTTATAAATATTAATTTTAAATATTTAAAAAAAACAATTGCATGATTATTTTGAGAAATTTTTTAAAAATTTTAATTTTATAAATATATAAACACATAATGATTTTCCATTTATGAATTTTAGCAGGATTGATTTTATTTATTTTTATACAAAATTTATTAATTTATTATAGAATGGAAATTAATTAAATAAAAGTTAAATTATATTTGAGTTTAGTTTTTTAAAAGTAATTTTTTTTTTTTACCTGCTTAATGAAATTAATTTATTTGAAATTTTTTTTGATAGGACAAAATTTTTTTGAAAACTATTATTTTTTTAAATTATTTTATTGGTTATTTATTTTGCGTACATATTTATTGAGAAACCATTTTTTGTGGATCTGCATTTCATCTAATTTAATTTGAAACTTTTTTAAAAACATCAAAATTATAAATTATGGAAAAACATTTTTTGATGTTTGTGGATTTAAATTTTCACAAAAATCATTATATTTAAAAATATACATATTTATACATATGATATAAAAGTTACCTAAATTTTTTTTAAATTTTGGGGATGTACATTTATAATAGAAACAACCAGATTTGGTACAATTGACATTTTATGTAATCACAATTTATTTATTTATAAATATGATATTCTTGTAATTTTTATGCATTTTCGCATGAATAAAATTTTTTTATTGAATCCATAATTTATTGTTATGTTTCCAAATATTTATTTTCTCTTTATTAAAAACATGGTCAAAAATATTTTGTCAATTATTAAATGAAAATAAGTTTAAAATTGAAAATTGAATTTTTAAAATTAAATTAAAAAAAAAAAAAACTCTGGGAATGCCAAAATTAGAACTTTGGAAATTTTAAGAATTTCTATTTTATTATATATATAATTAAGAAAATCTTATCTTTTACATGAATATATTTTATTTTTTAAATGACAATTTTAAATTTTCAAAAAATTTAATTTAAATATTGTCCAACAAAACTATATTTTTGGAAATTTCACTGAAATAAAAAAATTATTTAGTGTTATTTCATTTTGTGGATTTTTTTGTTTTTAAAATATAGAAATTATCACTTTTATACCAATTTGATAAATTTAAATTTATACATACATTATTGATACATTGATCAAAATATTTTAAAAAATATAAAACCATATATATAATTGGATTGTATTTAAAAAAATGCTAAAAAATAAATAATATGGTATTTTCAAATTACAAAAAATATTTTACATTATATTTTATATTAAATTATAACAAAATGTATAAATGAATTTGATTTTTTTTATGGAAAATTTTACAATAAAACTTAAAGAATTATATTGATTTTAATCAACCTTGATAATTTTGAAAATCTTGATAAAAAAACAGGAATTTAAAAAAATGATTTTTTGTAGAAATTTAAAGCTTAGATTTTAAAATTTGAAAAAAAATGAAACAATTTAATTTTTAATTTTTTCTTTTAAAATGATAAAACATTTAAATAATTGTTTTTTTTTTTTTGATTTTTTTTTTTCATCATTTATTAATTTTTTTGCAAATTTTTGGATACACAATGGACAGAAACCATAAACTTTTTTACGTTTTTGTTTCTGAATCAGTAAAAAAACTTTTTTTAGTTCATCAATGAAAAAAATGTAGAAATCAAAATCATTTAGAAATAATTTGTGGATTGGTTTTTTAGATTGAATATTTTTTTAAAATATTCATTTATATTTTTTAAAATATTAATATTATTTTTAATGCTGTAAAATATAAATGATGGTTTGTTTTAGGTTCATATTTTGCTTCATAGTTGATAAAAAATTTTAACACTTTAACTCAAATTTCAAAAAATTGCATCAATAGGTTTATAATGAAAAAAAACATTGCACAAAAATTATTTATATTTTAATTATTTTATAATTTCAACCTTTTTAATAAACATTAAACCAAACATTTGATATTTTTTTTTCATATTTATTTTTTTTTTTTCTTTCATTCTTTTCAAAACTTCTATTTCCTTTTTTTTGTTGGTATAAATTTTGGTTGTTATAAAAAAACATCAATGTTTTTTAAAGAACAGGTAGAAATTCAATTTTACTTATTAAAAAAGACTGAAATTTGAATATAAGGTTTAAAAAACCCTTGTTTTAACAAATTTTAATGAAAAAAATCAAATCTCTTTAAAAGTTACTGTCCATTCATCTAAACACACATTTATTATTGGAGAATGAAATATACTTAAGATGTTTTGGATATGCTTTTAAGTTTTGATAGTGTCTAAAATAAAAATTTCGAAAACAGATGAATTTTTAATGTTTAAATTTAAAAGGCAAATAAAATCATATAAATTTTCTGATTAATATTGTTCTTGTTTTTTTGATTAAGTCAAAAGATTTTTAGTTTCATTAGAATTGTTTAAATGAAAGGGATTTCGTCTTTTATATTTTATTTAAGTTAAATTTTTTTTTATTTCAAATTTCTTTGATTTTTCTTTCATTCCAAACAAATTTAGCTATATTTAAAAAGTTCTAAGAATTTATGCAGTGAATTTGTCCTTTGTTCAGATTGCATTAGATAAGGAATTATTCAGTTTTATATAAATATATCTGTTCTGCCTCAATAGTCTCTTAAATTCCTATTAAATGAATAACAAATTTCAATATCTTAAAAAAAAACAATTTATTAAAAAAAATAAGGTGAAGTTGAAATATGTATGCAAGATAAAATAATGCTGCTTTGTATTAAAACAAATATATTTTATAAAATTTAAACAGAAAGTTTATATCTTTTCAAAGTTTGAAGTTCCAGAGCTTTTACCTTGAAAGGATGTCTTTTATTTTCTACACAATTAACATGGAATAGTCCATTATTTATGAGGTTTTGGATGAACTTGTTAAACACTTTTATCTTCCGTTCTGTCTTTCCAGCAAAATCCCTACCTTATGAACATTTCTCTTAATAGCAATTTTAAAATAATTTAACAGACGAAATTATTTTAAAATTTTTGGATTTTGGTGATTACTTTTGGGTTTCATCGTTGAAATAACGCCACATAAAAAATAGTGAATTTATTGCAGTTGCCATAATTCTAGGCTTTTTGAGAAAAGATAAAAATGTAGTATCTGTTCTTATCAGCTTAATCTGTTTATCTTTCTGTTTTTATCTTCCCTTCATTCTTTCATCTTCTAGGCCTTTTTCACTAAGATCAAAGTGTAGTATCTGTTTTTATCAATCTTAATCTGATTCTTTCATCTTCTAGGCCTTTTTCTAAGATCTTCCCTTCATTCTTTCATCTTCTAGGCCTTTTTCATCTTCCCTTCATTCAAAGTGTAGTTTCTAAGAAAAACCATCTGTTTAATCTTAATCTGATTATCTCTCTGTATTTCTATCTTCCCTTCATTCTTTCATCTTCTAGGCCTTTTTCACTAAGATCAAAGTGTAGTATCTGTTCTCGTCGGCTTAATTTGATTATCTCTCTCCATTTCTATCTTCCTTCATTCTTTCATCTTCTAGGCCTTTTCACTAAGATCAAAGTGTAGTATCTGTTCTCATCATTTAATCTTTCTCTCTCTGTATTTCTATCTTCTCTTCATTCTTAAATTTTTAGGCCTTTTCACTAAGATCAAAGTGTAGTATCTGTTCTCGTCGGCTTAATCTGATTATCTCTCTGTATTTCTATCTTCCCTTCATTCTTTCATCTTCTAGGCCTTTTTCACTAAGATCAAAGTGTAGTATCTGTTCTCATCAGCTTAATCTGATTATCTCTCTGTATTTCTATCTTCTCTTCATTCTTTCATCTTCTAGGCCTTTTTCACTAAGATCAAAGTGTAGTATCTGTTCTCGTCGGCTTAATCTGATTATCTCTCTGTATTTCTATCTTCCCTTCATTCTTTCATCTTCTAGGCCTTTTTCACTAAGATCAAAGTGTAGTATCTGTTCTCATCAGCTTAATCTGTTTATCTCTCTGTATTTCTATCTTCTCTTCATTCTTTCATCTTCTAGGCCTTTTTCACTAAGATCAAAATGTAGTATCTGTTCTTATCGGCTTAATCTGTTTATCTCTCTGTATTTCTATCTCCCTTCATTATTTTCATCTTCTAGGCCTTTTCACTAAGATCAAAGTGTAGTATCTGTTTTCATCGGCTTAATCTGATTATCTCTCTGTATTTCTATCTTCCCTTCATTCTTTCATCTTCTAGGCCTTTTTCACTAAGATCAAAGTGTAGTATCTGTTCTCATCGGCTTAATCTGATTATCTCTCCCTATTTCTATCTTCCCTTCATTCTTTCATCTTCTAGGCCTTTTTCACTAAGATCAAAGTGTAGTATCTGTTCTCATCAGCGTAATCTGATTATCTCTGTCTATTTCTATCTTCCTTTCATTCTTACCTCCACAAATTCATGATGCCTAAGTTTGAAAATGGATTTTAAAACAGAAAAATGTTTTTGAAGCTTTTATTTTAGATTTAATTTCAAGCTAATAGATTAAATTTAATATTCCCAATAAGCAAAATACATTGCTGTATATGTTTTATACACATGCATTACACACAACTCTGTTTTATTTGTTATCTCATTTATTTTATGTCAAACTTTCTCAAAAAATAAAGTTTCTAAATTAAACTGTATTTGTTTGAAGTTATTGATTGAAAAAAGAAAAAGTTTTGTTTTGTCAATGTAAAAAGTTTTTCTCATAATTCTCAAAAAAAAACAGTTTTTTAATTGAAGTGTGATTAAGTGTAAAAAGCTGTTTGCAGGAAACAGGAATATATACAGAGAAGTAGAAAGTGTTAGTACGAACAATCAGGTTTAGTAGGGAGAACAATGTAGTCTTGACCAGTATCACTATTCCAATGTCTTGTAGCAATTGTCTGAACGCAACTCTGTTTTGGACTGCCTCTGACTCGACTTGAACTACTGACTCAAACTACTGACTGACCTTGAACGACTGACGATATTCAGTCACCCCCCACATGAGGGCGTCATGTGGCACAAGGCCTTTTTAACGTGGGCTCTCCGAGCCCGTGGGCTCGCCCAAAAATATGCCCATTGAATCCGTATAAACGGGTTCAGGGTCGGTTTACCTCCCCGAAAGAGAATCCGCCCTTTGGCGTAGCCTCTTTCGGATTCCTCCCCGCCCAAAAGCAGAGAGTTCAACCGATCTGTCGTTCAAGACTTGAGCAACTGACTCTCGCCAACTCCTGAGGTGCAGTATTTATTACGTATGGAATAGTCCATTATGTTATTATGGGTAAGGTCCCATAACAGTTATTTGGCTCATTAGGCTGATTGTTCGGTGGAGTTCACATTCGTTTGCCCCTAGTTTCTTAGGGACTGCTAAGAAAATAGATCTGCTTAGGTTTTCTAGTATATCACAACTGTTGTAGATTTAATTTATTATTTCTGTCATCATGTCTATGCTGAAATTATCTAATCTGCCAGCATCTTTATTACAATTCCATCTGGCCCTGACACTTTGTTTCTGTTCAATTTTGCTAGTGTGGCTTCCACTTTGGTTTTTAGTATTTCTGGCCAGTCGATATTTCTGTCTGTTGCCAGTTGTTCTCTTTTGTCGTGGAAAAGATCTCTTATATATTCATACCAGCACTGAAGAATTTTTCTTTCACTAATATGAATGTTCCGTCCTTGGATTTTATGCAGCATGTTGATGAAGAACACTAGCAGACCCAACAATGCATGATTTATGGCTGCACTTATTAATATAGTAGCTGTCCCAATAGCAAATTAAGCAATTAACCTGATTAGAAAAGAGAAAGAGTTAGTGAATGAACAAAACTGAATAGAAACATTTTCCATTTGTGCAATGGATATTGCACTGCATCGGCAGAACATAAATAAATTTTTAAATTTCAATTGCAAATGCTGCTGACCTATCAGCTTCAAATTTGGCATGGAGTCTTAGATATGTATAAGGAACAAATCCATGTAGAGGGCAGCTTTGATCAAATTTTCACTGCTCTTTAATTGATAAAACAAACACACAGGGGAACAGACATTCTCTGTGTGAACATTAGGTGATGAGCTTCGATAATAAATTCTATTTATGATACCCACATTCCAAGGCATTTTCCTCAAACTCACTTTTGTCTTTCTTTCATTTTAACTTGAGGAAGTCAAAGAGAGCATATGCCTCTTTGGCGAAACGTGTCGTTAATATAATTTTCCACTTTGTCTCATCATTTCTAACTTTGCTCTTTTGAATTCGTCTTAGGCACATTTTACACCCATTGGAAATCTGTTGAAGTAAAATCGACCAAATAGTGTAATGTAGATCGTCAATTACTTTGACTGTTGATCTAGCTTCATCTGCCAATATCCCCATGTAGTCTGGAGACTACATCCCCGAATGTGGATGTTACAAAGTGTGGTCTTTGTATGGCTTTGTTTAAGTCTTTCTGGCCTAGGCATAACCTAACTGATCCGTTCGCCTTGGAGACACATACAAATGAGTTTACCCATGAGGTGGGTTTTGTGATGGACGATATGATACGGTGCTTCTCAAGAGAGTCCAATTCAGCTTTGGACGTCTGTAACCCTATCAACATTGATTCGTTTGTCTTCACCACGTGGAATGTGGCACTGGTGAATGTGTCTGTGTCTCACTCCGAGGAGACATGCACCTGTTTATTTTATTGCAGTACCCCAAAATGCGAATAGACGTACTGGTGTCATTTCTAGTTACACACCTTGTAGTTTTTTGAATACCTCGAGTGGTAGGAAATTGCCCATGGCTCCAGTATCAATTATGTCATTTTTTACTTCGCCTGTTTTGTTTTGTTTCCCACTCTCAAGTTGACATATGCCTCTGTTGCATTACTACGTATCTCTACTCTGTGTCTTTGCCTGTGACTTTTGTTTCCATTACGTGGGAATACATGTCATTGGTGTTATTCGTCACAACTGCTGTTTCTCTTGTACTGCCGTATGTACATTCTGACGCCTCTTGTCTTTCTTTTGGCATTGAGGAAACTTAAACTTATTAGTTATCCTCCTTTCCGTTCTTTTTTTTTTTTTTCACTTGAGAGATATGCACGTGAGAAGCGGACAATTTTCTTGCACTTCATGCACATATAACGGTGCTGGGTATTATTGTCCGACTTCGTGGTCCGAAGCACAGTGTCTGCTTTTCCTAACGCTTTTGTTTTTAATCGCGTGCGTGGTCGTTGTTTCTGTCCGGGGCCCCGATTAGCTTCTAATTGTCTGGTCGTAGCTTCGTCCATTTCCGCTACTTTTAGAGCTGACACAATCGTTAAATCCCTAGATGAGAGTAGATGTGTGCAGATGAGGCACCACCAAAAATGGATTGCTTTTTTCCCGAAATGAAAGCAAAAAATCGCTACACCTGTTTTAAAATACTTACAAAAAATCAGGGAAATATCCGATTCAAAAAGAATTTTCTGTATTTCTTCATTAATGAATAAATAAATTGTATACTGAATAGGTTTATTTATTTTATTTGAATTGTTAAAAAAAGAAAAAAAAAAGAAAAGGTTTCATTTGTTTGTTGCAGTTATGGGAGGAAGCAGATAAGAAAATAAAAGAAAGGAATTAAACTCCAAAATATAATTTAACTAGATTTTGATTAATTTCCATTCTATAATTTATTAATGTCGTATGAAAAAAAATTATTTCTAATTTTCAATATTTTTTTAACTTTTGGTTACATAATGTCAGAATTTTATTTTTAAGCAAAAAGAAATTCAATTTCTCTAGAGATTATAGCCTCTTTGATACCCCGTATGTTTTTTTTTTTTTTTTTTTGTTTTTGTTTTTTTACCATTTCACGCGTGCATTAAGAACATAAAAAGGGAGTACTTTATGAATGACAATTCACAGTAAGCAACCTGTGACCTTGATGAAATCATGGGTTTATTCAATTGTTAATTAATTATTAAATTAACTAATTTTTAAACAAATCTCTTAGATAAATATTGAATTTTTCAGAGGTTTTTAATTTTGATGTTTTACTTTTTCGTCAATAGTAAAAGTTTATATAAAATCAGAAAAATAGATTGCGATACAAATACAATGTTTACTTTTTTTGATAAATTGTCTATTTTTGAGAAGGAACAAATTCTTCTTTTTCACCGGTTATCGCAATTCCTTTGTTCTGTTGTCTGTGTTCAGAAACTACATCCGTTCTATTTTCAAATCCTTTCTTAATTGTTGTATATTTGAAAATAGGAAGTTTTATTGATGGAGCTTGAGAAAGAAATATCAAGTCCAACAACATCAGCAACATAATCCCGATTGTTTTTCGATGAAAAGCTTTTTAAAGAGATTCGCCCTGAAAAGGTAAGTTAGACGAACCGTCATGAACTTCTTCCTAAAAGCCCCCAAAACTGCAAAAGAAACATATTTTAAATAATTTAATATCTTCTCTGAAAGAAATTTGGTTATGTTTCGCTTTTATTTCAAATATAATATCCTAAAAAGCTAATAGGAATTGACAAAAAAATGATTTCGGTATCGAGGTAACTCCGATAACTCACTAAAATAAAACAGCATGATGATAAAAGTCCCCAAACTTAAAAAACACAGTTTTACTTTTATTGTCAAAATCTTTATGTCATTATTAAGAGGGAAAAAAGTATTTTGTAATTATTTTAATTTTTTTCGACAGCTTTCTTTGGAAATCATTACCTCAAGATTTAAAAAGGTTTTTTTTCCTATTTCACTCAATAATTTTAATTTT